>CM034705.1:1420370-1432158 GCA_020142125.1 Phrynosoma platyrhinos
CTGGATGGCCCTTGTGGTCTCTTCCAACTCTATGATTCTATGAGAACCGAGGAGGTATGCGATCTTCTTTGGAAGGTCTTCATCCCTTTCCACCTTTCCTAGCATCCTTGCTTTTCATTTTTCCTCATGATATGGCCAAAGTACAACAGCCACAAATTCGTCACCTTGGCTTCCAGGGATTCATCCGGGCTTGATCTGTTCTAGAACCCAATTGATCTGCTCTAGAACCCATTTGTTTGCCTTCTTGGCCGTCCACAGTATCCTCAGAACTCTTCTCCAGCACCACATCTCAAAGGAGCTGATTTTTCTTATTCCAGAATTCACCCATCATACAAAAGAGGAAGGAGGAGGAGAACCTTAGCAGTTGGGAAAGTAAAGACCAAGAGTCAGCCTTGGTACAAATGATGCTGGAGGTGGTGATGGAAGCTGCGGTGAGGAAAGCAGGCTTAATATATATATATTCAGCATAAAATATAACAATATTATACATGCTAAAAGAGAGAATTTGTACAAAATAGTGCAATACAATACAATAAAAATTAAGACACCATTTTACTTCGGCAAGCTATTGCAGCCAAGCAGAAACTTGCCACCTTGGCTGTAATCTCTGGCTGTTGGTCAGCCAGAAGATAATCAATATAAAATATATCAGTTTTGCCTGGTATTTTTTGTAAAATTGGAACTATGAAACAACGCTGCAGATCCCGATAGAAGGTACAATACAATAAGACGTGGCACACAGTTTCTACCTCCCCAGACCCACAAGGACAGCGTGGATAAAATGGACACTGGCCCCACTGACTGCAGGTTCTGGGAGTTGTAGTTCGACCAAGCAACATTTACCAATTTCTGTGTTAGCTGGTCCAGTTTGCAAGCTGGTCCCAAAATGAGACTTACTGATGCAATGCGGCTGACTCTGGAGCAATTTGACCTGATGAAAAGGGAAGAAATGACAAATGCGGTGATTATGAACGGAAAAAGAATTGCTCCACTGCGACGCTTTCAAAACCATTCTTGGGTACATTTAGTTTTGTGTTCCACCGGCTCTTAGCCTCATATTGATTAGTGGGAACAATGGAGGTACATTTTTAGGACAGTTTGCACTGATTGTCCATCCCTCGTGTGTCTTTTTCAAGGACTTTTGGTTATTGTTGGGAACTCTTAGGAGATTGAGAACGAGTGGAGAGGGCCATGGCATTTTTCAGTACAGAAGATGAACTTCCTCAGGTGGAATCTGCCTCATCAGATGCATGAGGGAGACTGAGAAAGTGCTGGCTATTACACATGAACAAATTTAAATACACTTTGTCTTATAGAAATAGGCCTCTTCCGGGTCTAAAATGGCCAAGGGGGATTCATATGTGGCATCCTCAAGAGGGTTTTAGGGACATTTTTGATGCCCGAGAGGTTCTGGGAAGCACCAAAATGGCCACGGGACCCAATGGACCACACTTTGACCATCTCTGCTCTAGTGGCTTCCATGGCTTTCACATTAGTGGGGTGATGGTCTGTTCTGGTTTGTAGTCCAGACTTTGAAGGAGCTATCCAAAGCACTGAACCTATTTGGGAGGGATGTGTTTCAGCCCCCCCAGATAGCATCCTTAAAGGTTAGAATAGATTCACCAATGGCCTTGGTACCACCAGGAGTCTCAACTGGGACACAGCAGCATCACGCATCTGTTTGCCTGCTGTGGGAACCAACCCTGAAAGAGATAGGCCTTTGGTTTGGTCCGGTCCTGGGATTATTTTTTATATTATTTAATTTGAAGGGCCCCCATCCATCCATGTTTAGCTGGGGAAGGAAACCAGGAGACCCTTTTCAGTGATGGCACCTCACAGTTAACAAAACACATGCCCAACTTCCGTGTTTATATGTAAGCTCAAGAGCTTGTAAGAAGCTGTTTCTGCTCACTGCTTTCATCATTTTGCTTTGTCTGTATTCACTTCACTGGTTGAGGGATCTGTAGTCCATATTGATCATTTCCTCAGGGTTGTCCAATGCTTGGTCTGATTACTACTGGGCTGAGCAAACAAGGAAGGTCAGTCCAGAAGAGAGGAGCAACCACTGAATAAGAGCAGAACTCCAAACATCCCATAGACCCCTCAACCACAAGAAAATGTGCTTGTTAAACTAATTACTTTCTCACTTCTAGATTTCATTTTGCTGTCAGCTGGGGAAGTTGAAATCAGGAAGCACCTCATAAGATCCCTCTTTAAAGTTATTGACCTTCTCATAAGATCCTGGCTAGATATCTCCTGGTGACATCCCATCTCTCCATCATCTCTGATATTTGATGACGTCTCACCTCCTGACCTTTTGGTGATAGCCACCACGTCTCCATCATTTCTGATATTTAGGTGGATGTCTCCTGACGATGTCCCATCTCTTCACATTCTAGTGATATAGCTCCACTATCTCTGATATTTAAATGAATTTCTTCTGATAATGTCCCATCTCCCTATCTTTTGATGATAGCCACCATTGTCTCCACTATCTCTTATATTTGGATGGATGTCTTCTAATGATGTCCCATCTCTCCAAGATATCTGATATTATTATTATTATTATTATTATTATTATTATTATTATTATTATTATTATTATTATTATTATTATCATATTGTGTTTCCTGACATCTCCCTACCTTTCAGTGATAGCCACTATGTCACCACCATTTCTGATATTTGGATTGATGTCTCTTGATGATGTTCCATCTCTCCTCCTTCTAGTGATATGTCACCACCATTTCTGATACTTGAATGGATGTCTCCTGATGGTGTCCCATCTCTCCACAATATCTGATATTTGGAAATGTGTTTCCTGATGATGTCCCATCTCCCTACCTTTTGGTGATAGCCACCATTGTCTTCACCATCTCTGATATTTGGATGGATGTCTCCCAATGATGCCCCATCTCTTCACCATCTCTGATATTTGAATAGGTGTCCTATCTCCCTACTTTTTGGTGATACCCACCGTCTCCATTATTTCTGATATTTGGATGGATGTCTCATGATGATGCCCTATCTCCCTGCCTTTTGGGGATACCCACCATGTCTCCATTATTTCTGCTATTTGGATGGATGTCTCATGATGATGTCTCATATCCCTACCTTCTGGTGCTGTTCCATCTCCCTTGATCTCTGATATTTGGACGGATGTCTCCTGATAATGTACCATCTCTCCACCTTCTCTGATTTTTGAATGTCCCATCTCCCTACCTTTTGTGAAAACCACCATCTCTCTGTTATCAGATCTCTTCTGATGACACCCCATCTCTCCACTTCTGGTGATGTTCCATCTCCCATGATCTCTGATATTTGGATGGATGTCTCCTGATAATGTCCTATCTCTCCATCTCCCAGCTCCCTACCTTTTGTAACAACCACCATCTCTCGGTCTTCTCTGATATTTATCAGATACCTCCTGAAGCCATCCCCTCTCCCTACTTTCCAATGACATCCCATCTCTCCACTTCTGATGATGCTCCATCTCTCCAACTTGCAATAACACCCATCCCTTCCTTTTCCAACGATGCCCCGTCTCTTTCTTAGCTCAGATACATCAACAGATGCCTCCTGGTGACACACCTCACCTCTCCACCTTCATCATCTTCTGAAAAGGATGCCACCTTTTCCCATCTGACCAGGTCCTAGCAACATCTTCCATTCATGTACCTCTGGATAGATATTTAAATCCTTTCCCCAGTCTTTGCAAAATCTGCAGCTATTTTTAAGAGCCATCCATCCCTCTTGGCTGGGCAGGCAGTTGACTTCCCATTTGTCCAGCAGCGTTTGGCTGAACTGACCCTTCTCGATACAAGGAGCCATTGTCTCTCGCTTGCATGGCTGCCCATTCTTCGACAGTCACTCCGTCTCTCATGTGACTGCTGTGGCTGAGATCACTTTTCCCATCTTCACATTCTCCCCCCACTTTGGCTGATCTAGATTATATCACTCAAAGAAGCAAGCCATCTTAAGTCAAACAAGCTCTGTTCTTCCATCGCTCCATCTCTCCAAATTCTCTGGACATCTCTAAGTGGCAAACCGAAGAGGAAACCATGGTGCTGGCTGCAGGATTCTGGATGCTGCAGTCCAAAAAAAGGGAAGTTTTTAAAACTCTGGTTTCTTCACAGCTACAAGGTCTTCTTGCAACAGTCCATAGCTTATCCAGAGGCAGCGCGGCAGAGTGGTTTGAGTATTGGACTACAACTCTGGAGACCAGGGTTTGAGTCTCACCTTGGCCATGAAACCCACTGGATGACCTTGGGCAAGTCACATGCTCTCAGCCTCAGGTGACGGCATGGCAAACCTCCTCTGAACAGATCTTGCCAAGTAACCCCCATGAGAGGGTCGCCATAAGTCGGAAACAACTTGAAGGCACCCAGCAACAACAGTAACAGCTTACCTAGGATATGGATTTGAATGCAGACAAGTGGCCGCTTTGCATGGGCTCAGGGGGCCACTTGCCTGCACTCGAACTCATGTCCACATGGTGACAGAGAGATGTGCACCCATTCCAATGATCCCCTTTCTTAGCTGAGTGGATTCTGGAGAGCTATATTGCTCCCTGCAAGGAAAGACTGGTCTGTAGGAGAGAACAGAGAAAAGATTAGGTCAGACATCCTCAAGTGTCTATCATCCACATATGATGGACTACAGCCCCCATCATTCCCAGCCAGTAGGGGCAGTGGGTATGCTGGCTGGTGGTGATGGGAGTTTTTGCCCAGTATATCTGGAGTGCTCTGAACTGGGAGAGACTGGGTTAGGCTGGCCTTTTGGGATGTAGGTGGAATAGAAATGGGTTTGGAGACACTTGCTCTAATGTGTTTGGCTTTTTTGTAGGAATAATTCGAGAATGAGCATTTTGAGAGAGTAAGGAATCTAGGAGAGCAGCCAAAGCCCATTTCTACTCATGTTTCATGCTTATTTAACACTGACTTGGCTTCTTTGCAAAATCTTTCATAGGAGAAATAGGATTGGCAAGGCCACATTTAGGCAGGGGTACTGGAATTAACAGGTTGCAGTGGTTTGAGTGTTGGACTATGGCTCTGGAGACCAGGGTTCGAATCCTGGGGTTGGTGTAATGAAGACATAACACCATTCCTTTTGTAAAGCAGTATAACAGAAGGTAAAATCATTACTGCATTTCCATGTAATTAAAAAAAATCCATAATAGGTAAAACATCCACTTGTTACTTACTTTTGGGAATAGAGAGCAGTTGGATGGGACTTCTCAAATTATAAGCTATTTTTAAAAAAATATTACATGGGTTTTTTTAAGGGGAAAAAAGAACCAAAAAGGAACAAAGTAACATAATGAACATAATGCATAATGGCACATCCTCCAAATGTCACGATTTGGCAGGGACAGTCCCAATTAATCCTCTGTCATCCCACTTTCCCATTTGCTTGTAAAATATCCCAGTTTCTATCTCTTCTCTTCCCCTTCATCCTCAGCTTACTTAATTTCTTGCAAATAGATTGAGGTGTGAAAGTGGATGGGAAAGGAGAAGAGGAACACAGTCTTGCTCTTCCCAGTAGATTCAGGCAAAAGCAAACTGCTGCAGCATCTCCTAAGATTGTGTGTTCTTCTTCATTAATCACTTTTGCCATCTCGACCACACTCTGGTGTTGTTTAACAACACACACATCCCTGTTTTCATCTGTGCAATTTCTGAGAGTATTAAATCATGGAAGAATTCAGTTCTGAGCAATGGCAATTATTCCCTTCCAAGAGTAAATTCTGCAAATTCTGTAGTCCAAAAAGTGCCAAATTCTGCTCATGGGTGAACAGGATTATTGCATGGAAATAGACTGGGTTCTTGGTATCTGCTGGGGTTTGGTTCCAGGATCCCCTGTGGATACCAAAATCTGCGGGTAATCAAGTCCCATTAAATATAATT
Organism: Phrynosoma platyrhinos; assembly: GCA_020142125.1. NCBI lineage: Eukaryota > Metazoa > Chordata > Lepidosauria > Squamata > Phrynosomatidae > Phrynosoma > Phrynosoma platyrhinos. The sequence goes on from CM034705.1 coordinate 1,426,277, forward strand.
GATGATGATGATGATGATGATGATGATGATGATCGTTGTTGCAGTGAGCCCTTTGGTATCTGCTGGGTTTTGGTTCCAGGATCTGCCGTGGATCCCAAAATCCATAGATGCTCAAATCCCATTAAATAAAATGGCATAGTAAAATGGCATCCCTAATATAAAATGGCAAACATCAAGGTTTGTGGGTTTTTAAAATTTATATATTTTAAAAATATTTGGAAGCTGTGGATGCTTGAATCTGTGGATACAGAGAGCTAAGCGTAGTCACGACGGAGCATAGGAGCGAGCCACAAACATCCTCTAAACATCAACATCTTTTCCTCTCCTCTCCCTTTGGACATAAGGGTCCCCCACAAGAGCGTAAAATGCATTATGTGCAATTTTTTGGGGGGTGAAACACCATCCTCATTTCTCCCCTAACATGGGCCCAAGAACTGAGGGTGGCCATTTGCCCGGCCTGGAGGCACAACTGAAAGAAAGCAGCAGCATCCGGAGAGAAGTTTAATCTGGGGCTGCAACTGTCTGAAATTAATATTATCTTGCTCTTCCTTTTGGCTCCTGCCCAAGAGCCCCCAACTTCATTTCCAAGGGGAATGTATTTTTTTTTTTTTACAAACGAACAACAGCAGGCTTTGAAGAGAGCCAGTTGTCAGGAGAAGAAGTTTCTTCAAGGTGGGGGCCAAGCTGGTTCTTTTGTCTTGCTCCTTGCTTTTGGGGCCTGGAAAAGAGGCGGCCAGCTCTGCCCTGCAGCTGTGGAAGGGGAGAAACCACAGGAATGCAATCCTACTGTCTGATGAGAGAAAGAGAGAGAAAGAAAGAAAGAAAGAAAGAAAGAAAGAAAGAAAGAAAGAGCAACTTCATGTGCAAAAAATAATTCTGCCCTTGGAAAGGAGGGTTGCGGAAGGGATCCGGTTGCCCTAGATGTCCATCCTCCTCTTTGGTTATGGGGATGGGGGAATGGAAAGGCATCACATAGCAGATGACTACAGAGCAAAACGCTCCAGAAAGACCCCAAGAATTAAAATTCAAAGACATAATAGCTGTGGAAAACCAGCTTGCAAAGGGATCTTGTAGCACCTTTGGGAATAACTGGAAGAAAGACGTTGGCAGCGTGAGCTTTCCTAGACTTGAGTCTACTTCTTCAGATGCGTGGAGTGGATGGTCCAAAGACAGACCCATATAAGCAGGCTGTGCATGGGAATAGCAATCGAAATGCAAAACTTAAAAGGACAGAGAGAGACAGCGAGAACTATAACCGGCTTCAGACAAAGAAAGAGTCTGATTTAATTTTTATTTTTACTTAAAAAGAAAAAGAAAAGACATTGTGGAAAGTACGTCCCTCCTTAAAGCCAGCCTTAGCTTTGCATCCTTGATTCTGTTATGGAAAGAGTTGGAGATAAAATTATTTATCAATGAAATAAATAAATACAGTTGCCCCTCCACATTTGCAGCTTTGATTTTTGCAGAGTTGATTATTCATGGATTTGATTAATATGTTCTCTCTAGGAACCTCTCGGTCCTCCAGCATGACTCTATGGTCAATGTCCACCAGACGTTGCGACGGAGGACCTAGAGATTCCTAGAGAGGACAATTCTCTAGGCATTTGTGAGCACCAGAGCACTCCAACAGAGAAAGCTAAACATCTTACAGAACTACAGATCCCAGGGCTCCATAGCATTGAGCTGTGGCAGTTAAAGCGGTGTCGAAGTGCATTAATTCTGCAGTGCAGGTGCAGCACTTCTCTGCCTTTTCCTCTCTTTTAGCCCCATGTTTGCACAGATGAGTCTGAAAGTGTTTATGACAAAACTGACCAAGGATAGGAAATGAGGAAATGGCCCCAAAATATGGAAGTAAAAAATATGGAACTAAAATGAGAAGTTCCAGGTTTGGCTGTTCCTAACTCTCCCCTTGCATTTGAAACTTTAAAAAATGAGACTTTTGCTTGACTTAAAGGTTGCAGCGCGAAAGGGAATTAACTCCCATTAAACTCCTTGGGAATACATTCTGAATACAGGGGTAAAAACTCAGGTTTGCATCCTGCCAATGCTCACCCAACTGAAGGTCCCAGAACTTCTGAAAGTTACTTTTTTGGGACTACAGACATTAGAATCTCCCTAGCCAATGTAGTCATGCTGGCTGGGAAGATCTAAGCAGTTGTAGTCCAAATAAATATAACTTTCCCAAGCTCTGTTCTTGTCTCCAAGTTCAGATAATCTTCTCCTAATCATGCAAGGACCAACCTTCCTCCCCAAACCCACCTTTTATAAACTGCTGAGCCAATGTGGTGCAGTGGTTTGAGCACTGGACTATGATTCTAGAGACCAGGGTTCGAATCCTGGCTCAGCCATGTAAACCCATTGGGTGACCAGGGCAAGTCACACTCTCTCAGCCTCAGAGGATGGCATTGGCAAAGCCCCTCTGAAGGAAACCTGCCAAGAAAACCCCATGATAGGTTCACCTTAGGGTTGCCATAAGTTGGAAATCACTTGTAGGCACACAGCAACAACAACAACAAGAAGTTCCCTCTACAGCCATTTGTGGGCTACTGGAAAGCAAAGGTGGCAATGGAGCAACAAAATGATGGAAGCCAAGATTTGGAGATGGAGATCAACAGGAGTGTCCTGGAGATTGTGAAAATTTCAAACCTCAGAGGCAGCGAAAAGACATCAAGGCCAAGTACGTGACAGATTCCTTTTTACAAAAAGAAAATACGGGAGAGATTTCTGATAATCGCCAGCTTGCTGTGTCTTCTTGGCATTTGCAACATCCCACAGTCTGACCTTCAGGATTAGCTTCGCTTTTAGGAAAGCGTTCGATTTATCACAGAAAACGGAAAACATGGTGGTTGCTTTATTTTCTCACCTCTTATATTCTTAATGGGAAATGCCCAGTTTTCTCCAACAGTCATATCTTTTATCATTTTTGCAGAGGAGGGGAGGGAAAAAAAGGAAGTCTCTTCTTGAGTCATGCCAGCCAAGAGAAAAAGTCCCGGATTATGCCCATTGTTGTTGTTGTTGTTGGCCAAACCATCTCTGAGTTTTCCTTGCCTAAGAAAACCCTGACATTTCTTCCTCTCCTTCTTTTTCTTCACCTCCTCCTCCTCCTCCTTCTTCCTCTTCTTCAGCTGCTAATGCTCCGGTTTAGCAATGATAGCAAAGCAACCTCTTCTGCAAAGAAAAGAAAGCCACATCCTCCATTTCCATCCCCTTCATCTTTCTTTCATCACCTTTTAAGTGCATTTTCTTGAGGCCCAGGGGAAGCAGCAGAGTATATCTGATGCAGCCTGCGGTCTGAGCAGCATCTCAATCCTTATCAGCAAGTGCTAATCTGAAGTCATTTTCTCCACCAGATAGAAGGGGATCACACCAAGGGGTCAGGAATCACGCCAGCCCCCCCATCGTCCCTTAAAAGCCACATCAGCCATTGCTCTTGCTGGGCTGTTGTGTGCCTTCGAGGCATTTCCGACTTATGGAGACCCTAAGGTGAACTTATCATGAGGTTTTCTTGTCCAGATTGGTTCATTCAGAGGAGGTTTGCCATTGCATTATGGCAACCCCTGGGGCTGAGAGAGTGTGACTTCTAAGACTGTTGTTGTGTGCCTTCAAGTCGTTTCCAACTTAATGGCGACCCTAAGGCAAACCTATCATGGGATTTTCTTGCCAAGGTTTGTTCAGAGGAGGTTTGCCATTGCCATTCTCTGAGGCTGAGACTGTGTGACTTGCCCAAGGTCACCCTGTAGGTTTCTGTAGCTGAGCAAAGATTTGAACCCTGATCTCACAGAATCCTACCAGATCTTTCAGGGTGAAATGAGGCAACAGTCTTAATCCATATTTAGACGTGCTACTCCCTTACATAGTGAAAGACATCTGTTTGACGTAGCACATGCTTTCCTAAACTCCGTATCTTTGCAAGATATAGAGTGTTATGATTGGTTAGTGAGCTCATCTTTGGGAGATATGGGGTGTTTTGGTTGGTTAGTCAGTTCATCTTTGCAAGATATGGAGGGTTTTGGTTGGTTAGTCAGTTCATCTTTGCAAGATATGGAGGGTTTTGGTTGGTTATAGGAAGTTAAACATTAATTTGCAAGTCTGATTGCTGAAGCCTGGAGCTCTGGGGAAGTCCTATGATCAGAGGGAAAGCGGTGCCGATAACAGGGAATATTGCATTTTCCTTAAATATCTTTGCAGCTCTTGGTGACCTTGGCTACTCCTTTGCAACCATCAGTGGAAGCAGCTGGATGGCTTTTTATGAGTGTTTCCTCTCCCCATCCAGGACTGAGGAACTATTTGCATGAGCCATCGATTGTACTTAGCAATGGGAAGACCTCCCATTAATTGCAAGGCTGGGGCATCTCTAAAGTGCCTTCTTAGATTAGGAGAAGATGAGTCAGCTGCAAAGCCAACAGTTGAAGGATGCTGTGAAGGACGTGCCCACGATGAATATTTTGGGGAAGCGGAGGCAGGAAAGCTCAGGGCCCCAGGAGACTTCTATGGCTTGGTGCCAGTGGACATAAACAAGAGGGTCAGTTGCCAGAATGGTGTAGTGGTCTGAGCATGGAACTATGACTCTAGAAACCAGAGTTCGAATCCCAATTCGGCCATGTAAACCCACTGGGTGGTCTTAGGCAAACCATACTCGATCAGCCTCAGAAGATGGCAATGGCAAACCCCCTCTGCAGAAACCTTGCCAAGAAAAATCCATGATAGGGTTGCCTTAAGGTCACCATAAGTCAGACACAACTTGAAGGCACACAACAACAACAACAATGAGTTGCACCCCTGTTCAAGTACTGGGCTTCTCTTTCAGGCAACTGATTGGCCACTATGTGTGTGCCTTCAAGTCGCCTGTCAACTTATGGGGACCCCATGAATTTCACAGGGTTTCCTTAGGCAAGCCTATAGCACCTGGGATTCCTTGGCAGTCTCCCATCCAAGTACTAACCAGAGCTGACCCTACTCAGCTTCCAAGATCAGCTAAAACAGTGTCAAACTGCATTCTTTCAGCAGTGCAGATGGACTCTGAGAGGCAGGGTTCAAATCCCTACTTACCCCATGGAAACCCCCTGGTGACATTATTCATTATTCTGTATTTATTGAGAGTATTTATACCACCACTCTTCAGCCATAAAGGGTCTCAGAGTGGTTTGTTGTTGTTGTTGTGGTTGTGTGCCTTCGGGTCATTTCTGACTTATGGCAACCCTAGGGTGACCCTATCATGGGGTTTTCTTGGCAAAGTTTGTTCAGAGTAGGTTTGCCATTGCTTTTCTCTGAGGCTGAGAGAGTCAAGAAAGAGAATCATGCCAAGAAACTTGCTGAGAAAGCTATAAGTCAGTTGCCGTAAGTCACTGTGAACCTGAAAGTGCACAACAACAAGACCTACAACAAGACCAACAAGGATCAGAGGGAGTATGTTTCTGGAGAGAGAAGCGCTGTCATGACGTTTGTCTGATCTTCAGCATTTTTTGGCACAACAACACTGTCGCTTGTCATAATTTATTCTTGGTCTCCTGAGATGCACAGTCGGGCACAACATGAATAAGTGATGCGCACCTGGCTTGGACCTGGCAGTCAGCAAAGCACTCAAGGATGTGGCAAACAGAGCAAAACAAATGCCACATTATTAGAAGAGTAACCCAGCAAAGGTGCAGCAGGAAAAGACTTGCAGGAAGACCAAAAAGAGAGGGGATGCAAGGTCACCATTCATGCTGGAAAGGCATCTATTTGGAAATAAATGTTTCCAAGCCTTGATTTTTGCCATTTGATATAAGGGATACCATTTTATCACTGCCATTGCATTTAATGGGACTTGAGAGAGGGAATGCAAGGTTTGGAAACATTGTGAAGTTGAAGGCTTTCATGGCCAGCATCCATAGGTTTTTGTG
>CM034705.1:1454880-1470527 GCA_020142125.1 Phrynosoma platyrhinos
TTCAGGTGTGGAAATTTGTCCCTTGGAGCCATGGAAGAAGGAGCGTAGCGTGTGGCCTGGTATTTACACATAATGGAGCCTCCTGAAGCACAGCTGCTGTTGTGGCAAGGGAACCACAATAGCAGCTGCACACAAGCAGAGGCAAAACACTTTCTAGGAAACGTTTTGCTCATGCACAGGGGGTGACAGGGCAAAAAGTAAAACCCCCAAAAATGAAAATGAGAAAACCAAAGCGATTGGAAGACCACTTCTGGTTCTCAAAACGGGATTAATTTTTAATGTCAAAAACTACTGATTAATTTTTAATGTTAAAAACTCTCCCACTTTGGGAGAAAGGCTGCATACAAATCAAATAAAATTAATTTAATATTTTTTAAATTTATCAATATATTTGCAAGAGCCAGCGGGACGTAGTGGTATGAATGCTGGACTGCGACTCTGGAGACCAGGGTTCGATTTCCAGCTCAGCCATGAAACCCACTGGGTGGCAAGTCACACTCTCTCAGCCTCAGAGGATGGCCATGGCAACCCCCCTCTGACCAAGTCTTGCCAAAAAAAAAACCCATTATAGGTTCGCCTTAGGGTTGCCGTAAGTCAGAAACTTTGCACACTGCAACAACAGCAATAATAAATTTGTAACCTATTGCAAATTTGTTGTACCTGCTTCCAGGACCAGAAATTCATCTTCTTTTTTTTCCACCAGAAGAAGGTCAGTCCTGAGAATCTGTAGCTGTCAAGGCCCATAAAAGCATCCCCCACCAAAAACAGTACAGAAAGTCCCCACTTATCTGATGGGTAGGGATTCATAGACTGTCAGACAGTGGAACTGGTTGAAAAGTGGAACAGGTTTTTCTAAAATTAGAAATGCATTTCGCAATGTAAATGACACACCATATGTCACTTGTGAATGTATGCAAAAGCTAATTAACACACCACACAAAAGTGTGTGGGAGCAGTCCCAAGCGAGTCTCATAGGCAAGGACTGACAAAAGAGTGAAGCTCCTGTTGAATTAGTGAAACCTGTCTGTAATTTGCAAGCGTTGAAAGAGCGAGTTGTCAGAAAGCGAGGTGTCAAAAGGCAGGGAAAGTGTGTATTTGAGTGCCTGGTTGATCATCCATTGTATGGAAAGGGAGGTGCCCAGGAAATTCCCATTGTGCTGGTTGTGTAAGGGTTTTGTGTTTTTAACACCCACACTTTCACATCTCTCCTCCAAAGGAGCCTTGGCATACGTCTGTCTACCGCTTGGAAAAACAGCTTCCAGAAACCAAGTTTCTAGGTCATGGCTAAAGAATACCAGTCCGGAGGTGACTCATTTCCCTCCTTGATGCTGGGATATTAATTTTTTCCCCTCCCTTGCAAGAAAAAAATATATATGCAACCAGAAAGTGTCTCACTGCCGGATCTCTTTTGCCAATTGTGATACTTTTAAACAATGTAAAGGCTTCACTCTCCCAAGCTGCGTATGGTTATATCCGTAGGACAAAGGAGCCCAGCCTCTTTTCCGGAGAAGGGGAATAAAAAGCAAAGGCCGATGCATGGAAGAAAACATCCTTTGGTGCATCATTTGGAAATAATTTTAAGCCAGGTGATCCAGTGCAGGCAGGAACAGTGTTTCAGAGCAATGCGTGCAGCGGTGCTAAGTTTTCTTCTTCTCGTAGCTGGAAACCTCTCTTTTAATCCACAAGTCCAACGTCAGTGAGCGAAAGCCAGCAACGCCACACCTACGACTGGGCTGGATCTGGGATCTGTCTGCTGCTTTTTTGTTGGTGGAGTTTTGCTGTGTAATGCAAGTTTCTAGACAGGGATGGCTTTAAATGGCTGGGCCTCCCTGCGTCTCTCCGTTTGCTGGCAGGAAATGTTGTGACTTGCTTGCTTAGGATTACAATTGTCACAGGAATGCTAGGCTTCCAGATTTAACTTTCGGGGCGTGGGAGAAAAAAAGTTCCACATTGTGCCCAGGACAGGCAAGCAAACAGGTCTGCTCTCTTCTGAAATCCGGACAGGGCAAGGTAAGGAGGCCAAAGGGATCCAACATTGAGGATTTGGGTATGTTTCGGTGCCGTGAACTCTCCGCAATGTGTATAGCCTGCATGGCTTTCTCTCCTTATATTTAACCCATCGCCAGTCCTTTTAATTTTCATTTGCCGGTGTGTGAGATTGTCTGGTGTGATAGAAGAATGCAAGGGATGTGGATTTTATGGACACAAAGTGGAGGGGAATCCAAAGGGTTTTCTTCTCTGTTTTTGCTTTTCTCTTTAGGATGGGTCTGTGACAAGTTTGTTAGGATGCATCCACACTGTGGAAATAATCCTGTTTAAATCCACTTTAACTGCTCAATGCTATGGGATTCTGGGAATGGTATTTTTGCGAGACATTTAGCCTTCACTGTCAAGAGAGCTCTGTGCCACAACAGACTACAATTCCCAGGAGTCCACAGCATTGATGCATGACAGTTTAAATCAGGGGTAGGCAACCTTTCCCCTTTAAGGGCCGAGGGACTTCAGCTCCCAGAATCCCAGGAGCTATTGGCCAACATGGCTGAGGCTTCTGGGAGCTGAAGTCCCTCTTTGGCCCTTAAAGGGGAAAGGTTGCCTACCCCTGGTTTAAATGGTGTCTTTCTGAAGCATTGGTACAGCCTTAGTTGAAGTAATAGCTCTGCAGTTGAGACTTGTTTCCTATTAAAAGCAATCAAGGTTCGCCAGTTGTCCAACAGCAGCCCTGATGTTCCCCTACCCATAAAAGCCTTATTTTTAGGGGGTCTCATGTAAGAAGAAGAAGAAAATGCTAAGTAGGTGAATGTGAAGCATTGCAATATCTGCAGTTGGGCAAGACTTGTACTGCTGAGGCCAGCCAAAATGTCACTAAATAATGCATAAACCTTCTGAGTCCTTCCACTTTTTGCATAGCCAGGATTGTTAATAAGAAGTAGGAGAGACTTAGAAGGCTTCCAGTATCTTGGAAAGACCGTCCGGGAAGGTTTTGGCGCAGCATTGGTGTGCAATGAGTAGTGAATGTGTTTCCGGAGGGGTGGGGTGCTAAATCAATATTATGCAGAGATATACAGCGTGACTTCTGGGTAGTATTGGCTCTCCTAGACAGGGACGGGTTGATATTTGGAAGCAGGAATGAACTGATGCGGTGCCAAGAGACAGGAATGCTGAAAACATTGGGTTTTGTTTTGTTTTTTTGGCTGCGTTTGTTCTGAAAACTTGTAATAGGAGGCACATTCTGGAAAACAAATGCAAAGTCAGAGCTTGTGGGGAAAGAAAGTCCATGAGAGACTGCAGCTTCCAGAATCCACCTGCTGGCATGGCCACTAGGAACCCTGGGAGTTGCAGTCCTCCAAAGGTCTCCTCCAAGATCTGTGCAAATGGGACATGGGCAATTTCTGGACATCTTCCCTTTTACTCCACAGTGAAAAGGAGGGAAGCTGAGCAGCATTGCTTTTGTCTACCAGCTCCTCTTGACTTAGGAGGAATCCTGAAGCAATTTACAACAGATAAAAATATTTAAAACGTTGGAAACATAAATCAATATCTTGGTCCCAATCTATTTAGGGATTTATTGGTCTGATGGCAGTTAAAGAGGTGTGAAAACTGCATTATTCCTGCAGTGCGGATGCAGCCTGAGCAAGGAGAGTTGAGCTTTTGCAGGGACAGCATTGCAATGATGTTACATCTTACTTTCTATAGTCATAGCAGTATTTTCCTGTGTCAGAATATTAACACGAAAATTATGGGTAGGGGGGTAAGGAATACTCATTAATATTCTCATCAGTGATAAGAAAGGTAGTCTTGACACCCTAAAAATACCCTACAAAGAAAATGATCAACTGCAAACTTTTTTTTTTTGCAAACACACACACAACCAACCCAACTTTTTTGCACATAACCTTCGTCTTTGTTGGGATGAAAATAACATTTGTATGCAGAAAACATTGTGTTTCCTGCAGAAATAAACAAACTTTTAGTGCAAAACATTTTTTCCTCCAAAAAACCTGAATTTCCAATCGTCATCATCATCATCAAGACGCATTATCTTACCCAGTGGAAATAAAACAATTGAAATTATTTTGTTCTTGCATACAAGGATAAGCAAATATTTATGTTTCTAGTTTTCCATGTAATATTTAATTGTTACTTCCAGAATGTAACAGTTACTTTGGGGAGCTGAGACTACAGTATTTCAAAGGTTTGCTTTGTAAAAATAATTTGACTAAAAAGCAACACATTAGCAACGCATCACTCCTAAACTAATGAACAGCATCAACTCATTACTTTCCTCCCTTCCAAATAACAACGAACACCAATATTTGGGGTTTTTAAATTTTATTTTATTTCGGAAACAATTTTAACATTCCTATCTCTGCTGCACCCCATGAGAAAGAAGGAAGAAAGCTGAGCAAAGCCAGGCCAGCAAAACCGCATTGGCATATTTGGAAGGGATGCATTTCATCCTTCCACCTAATTCTGCTGCATGTGCCATTTTGTTGCATGCTTAATTCTTGGTTTTCTGCCCTTTGAAGATGGGACGGTTTCAAATATGAACTTTCCAAAGACAAAGCAGCATGGCCTCATGCTGATTTGGGAAAGAAGAGTTGTCCTTCTGGGTATTAGCGAAGCATGCAAGGTTGCTGCCACAGACAGCGTGGGTGTGTTTCCTTTTTCTTGGGAGAGAAATAAATGCCTTTGCTGGCAATTCGGGAATTCTCTCTTCCCCCAGAATGCCCTGAAAATGTATTTGTTGTGATGTTTCTGCTTTCTCCTTCCTAATTCTTATGGTCGAAAGCCTGGCTCTGTTTGACTTGGAGAGCTAGGACGATGACCTTACTGGAATGAATATATATATATATATATATATATATATATATATATATATATGTTTTTGAGTAGCAGTATGAAACTGTCCATTCCAGTAAAAGGTGTGCTAGAAGAGGAACGTGGAGGAAATAAGAGCTACCAGATTTTCAGGTACCGGAATGTGGAAAAGTTCATTTTTTTACAGCTTGGAGGGCCTTTTGCTAGCAATGACGGTTCCCAAACTGCTGTAGAAACTCCTTCAGACTATTTATGGGTTTTCCCTCCCTCTCTTTTTTGGTTAATCTGTCCTTGCTGCTGTTAAGACAGTTTAAAGATAGGAGAGCTTAACCTTTCTGAACCTGGATTCTTCCAGCTGAAGTCATGCGGAATGGATCAGGGCTTGGAAAAGTTACCTTTTCTTTGGACTTCCAGAAGACCCTGTCTAACAGAGCCCTATCATCATCCAAAGTTTAGAAAAGTAGCTTTTTGGGACACCCTGGCTGAGGGGATTCTGGGACTTGTAGTCCCAAAAGCTACTTGTCGTAATTCTGGAACTGTTGCAGCTACGCTTTGAGAGGGCCATTCTGTATAAGAAAAAGCAGACTCCCCGAAGACTGACAACTTCTAGATATGATGGGCAACAACACTCTTGGTTCCCTACCAGGACAGGTCAATGGGGCTCATGGGAGTTGGAGTGCAGTGAGGATCATGGGAGTTGGAGTGCAGCACATCTAGAGACCCTCCCAATGAGGTGGGCAGCTACAAATTTAGGTGGGATCTAACTTATTCCATTATAGAGGACTTCAGAATGGATGACTTGGGAGTCAAAGGATGCTTCATGGTGTAGTCGTTTAAATGTTGGACTAGGACTCTGGAGACCAGGGTTCGAATCCTAGCTTGGCCATGGAAACCCACTGGGTGACTTTGGGCAAGTCGCTCTCTCTCAGCCTCAGGGGAAAGCAATGGCAAACTTCCTCTGAACAAATCTTGCCAAGAAAACCCCATGATAAGTTTGCCTTAGGGTCGCCAAAAGTCTGAAATGACTTGAAGGTGCACAAGAATAAGCAACAACAGCAACAGATAGAGAGAGGATGGGTGAGCTATGGACCGTGTAATAAGGATCTCAAGTACGTTATAGACCACAACAGAGGTACTAGTAGTGTGATACAAAGCAGAGCTCTACACTGCACTGCCATCTTCATTTCCAAGAGTTTAGGCCAGTGGTTCCCAAACTTTGGTCTTCCAAGTGTTTTGGACATCAACTCCCAGAATTCCCAATCCATCTTAGCCAACAGTCAGGAATTCTGGGAGCTGAAGTCCAGAACATCTGGAGGACCAAAGTTTGGGAACCACTGGTTGAGGCAATGGGAGCACTTCTCACCAAAAAGGCGGACGGCTGCGACCCAGCGCTTCATTTTCGAAACCCAATTTACCCAACTAGAAGATGTTGAAATGTTGAAAATGGAGTTGTGTTTTGCCTATCAGGTTTTGAAGAAGGGAGCGCTTGTGCATATGTATGTGGGTGCGTGGTGCGATTTGTTCTGGCGTGATGTGCGTTTTTGTCTGGGCAAATGACCAAATAATATCTGGCTAGGAAGTCATTGCAGCAATGGTTTGGCATTTGTTTCAGCAGGACAGTTTTGTAAATATATATATATATATATATATATATATATATATATATATTAATTATTATTGTACCCAATAAACCAACAATCCGGCAGGATACACACTAAAAGCTGAGTCTCTCTTAAGTTTGGGACAAGAATTGTTTGGGGCTGCATTTACGCTGCAGAAATAATCCAGTTTGACATCACTTTAACGGCCATGGCTCAATGCTATGGTATTCTGGGACTTGTAGTTTTCCATAGGATGGAGCCATGGATGTTAAAGTGGATTTAAAGCACTATACTTTTATATTGTGTGTGGAAGGATGCACCAAAGAAACACACTACCTTTAACAGCAGTGCCTGTGTAAGAACCGATACACATGGATTAGCGTACATAGAGTCCTTTATCCTCAGCCACTTTGCAAAAAGCTATTGCCTATCTGCAATAGGAAACTAGAGAGCCACTCACAATTGCTGCTGAAAAACAAGACAATCTTCATGGGAAATCTCCAGGGATGCTTTGCCTCTCTTTAGCATAAAGGGCACCCGAGGCATATTTAAAAACACACTGTTTCGTCAACATTTCATGCACGTTCTTGTCTTTATGGGGCTGCTAGGAAATATAGTATGTTTGTCTAACAGATTGGATCTCTGCATTTGAGCTTGCCTCTGTTATGAGATCTTCTGGGAAGCCCTTCACAGGTACGTTCGATGGGAATTTGGGAGACCATGATCTGGACCTCCCTTTCTAGAGAGGCTAGGCTGGTGTTCGCCTTGCAAGTAAAATGGAAGGACACTGCTATAATTGTGTAGTGTGAATGTCACCACTCTCCTTCCTAGATAGAATATGCGAGCAAAAGTAACTTTTAAGACATAGTTAGCGGAAGAATGAGAATATGGGTCAAAAATGTATTCTGAGGTTACTCGTGTGCCTGATTGTAGCTCATCCCAAATCCCACAGCAAAGTTATGACAAAAGAAAGCGCTAGCACCACAAGAATTACACCTGGTATAAATAAATAAGAGAAAATGCCAGAAACCACTCAACTACTCACTAACTATATATATAGATAGATAGATAGATAGATAGATAGATAGATAGATAGATAGATAGATATAGATATATATATATGAATGATCAGGGGTAGGCAACCTAAGGCCCAGGGGGCCGGATGTGGCCCCCCGAGGCCTTTGGACCTGCCCCAGGCCGGTCCTGCCGCTGCCGCCGTGGCCCCCTCCATGATGATATTGATTATTGTTGTTATTACTTGTTCTTGGGGTTTTCTTGACAAAATCTCCACAGGGGTTTTGCCATGGCTTTTCTGGGGCTGAGAGAGTGTGCATGCATATATTTTTTTAATTTTAAATTTTTTTAAAAAAATATATTTTTATATTTATTTATTTATTCATTCATTTATTTATTTTTGGTGCTTCGGCCCCCCAATTGTCTGAGGGACAGTAACCCGACCCCCGGCTCAAAAATGTTGCCTATCCCTGTATAAGATATATATATTATAAATATATATATATATATATATAGCATGAATGATATCTCTATCTATCTATCTATCTATCTATCTATCTATCTATCTATCTATCTATCTATCAGATACACACACACACACACTCTGCAGGCAGAAGTGGAGAAGCAGGAATCCCCAGTCAGGCATTCAACAGGTGAAGCTGAGCCTCTTTCAGTCCGCACCTCCTCCTGAGTGAAAAGCACTCTTGCCCTTGCCCTGGTTTCTGTGGCCTTGGTGCGGCCGGTGAGTCTGATCTTAGTCAGCCTGACCTCTCTGGAGATGGCTACACCCACGGGATTGTCCTGAGACTTTGCGGTTGACTCCCTGCCGTGCAATCGGATGGCAAATCCCTCCAGGAAAAGCAAGTGCTTAACTAATTTGTCCAATAAATACCTCCCCTGGTTAAATAAATTGCAAAATTTCCCCCGGCTCTATCCATCCCTTGACAGTTTTATGGGCGGATTCTGTGGGACCTGGTCTGGGACTCAGCTCTGAGTTAATCTAATCTTTTATGGGGTGTGTATACTTAAGAATCAAAGGAGTCAGAGAAGGCTGCATCCTATCACTCGATCTGTTCAACTTATATGCAGAACATATTGTAAGGAAAGCAGGCTTGGACGCAGAGAAGGAGGAATGAAAATAGGAGGAAGGAATATCAACAATTAAGATATGCAGATGACACCAGAATACTAGCAGAAAATCTCACAGACCTGGGACAACTACTAAGGAAGATCCAAGAAGAAAGTGCAAAGGCAGGCTTCATGCTGGACATAAAGAAAGCAAAAATAATGACCACCAAGGAAGACCTTCACAAGTTCAGCCTAGACCAGGGGTAGGCAACCTTTTTGAGCCGGGGGCCAGGTTGCTGTCCCTCAGACAATTGATGGGCCGAAGCACCAAAAATAAATAAATAAATAAATAAATAAATAAATTAAAATTAAAATTAAAAAAGAATTAAAAAATTAAAAAAATGCATGCACACTCTCTCAGCCCCAGAAAAGCCATGGCAAAACCCCTGTGAAGATTTTGCCAAGAAAACCCCAAGAACAAGTAATAACAACAGTAATCAATATCATCATGGGGGGGCGGCGGCGGTGGGGGGGGCGGCGGCGGCAGGACCGGTTTGGGGCCGGTCCAAAGGCCTTGCTGGGCCGCATCCGGCCCCCGGGCCTTAGGTTGCCTACCCCTGGCCTAGACAATGAAGAAATAAAAATAGTCAAAAAATTCCCATACCTGGGGTCAGACATGGATAGAAATGGGGACTGCAGTCTGGAAATCAGAAGAAGATTAAGAAAGGGGAGGATGGCTATGAAAGAACTAAGAAAGATCCTAAAATGCAAAGAGATACAACTCAGCCCAAAATTCAGACTCATCCAAGCCATTGTATTCCCTATTTCCATGTATGTGGATGTGAGAGCTGAACAGTCAAGAAAGAAGATAGGAGGAAAATCAATGCATTTGAGATAATGTTGTGCTGGAGAAGAGTGCTGAGGATCCCATGGACAGCCAAAAGGACAAACAAAGGGGTTCTAGAGCAGATCAAGCCAGAGAGAGATCCCTAGAAGCCAAGATGACTAAACTGAGGCTGTCGTACTTTGAACACATCATGAGAAGAGAGGACTCTTTGGAAAAGACAATAATGTTGGGAAAGGTGGAGGGAAGTAGAACGAGAGGAAGGCCACATGCTAGATGGAGGGACTTTAGTAAAGAGACCATGAATATGAGTTTGCAGGAGAGGACAAGGGGCCTGGAGATGTCTCATCCTCAGATTGTTGATATTCCTTCCTCCTATTTTCACTCCTCCCTCTTCCATGTCCCAGTGGGTTTCCATGGCTAAGCAGGGATTCGAATCCTGGCTTCCAGGGTTATAGTCCAATGCTCAAACCACTCCACCATGCTGGAGATATATGGACCCCTTTCTATCTAGCCACTCTGTTCCCCAACAAATGGAGTAATTTCCTCTGATAAATGATAGGTACAAAAGATACACACACACATACACATTTAAAGTCCCAGCACATCTGGAGAGGACCCCAAATGAAGGAAGATTGATATAAAAACACCCCTTAGGAAAAGAATTGAAAAGATAAAAAGCAACTGTGTGTTTTGTGTACTGTATGTCTCCAAGTCATTTCCGACTTACGGTGATCTTAAGGTGCACTGAATCATGAGGTTTTCTTGGCAAGTTTCTTCAGAGGGGGTTTGCCATTGCTTTCCTCTGTGGCTGAGAGAGAGTGACTTGCGCCAGGTCACCCAGTAGGTTTGCATGGCCGAGGCAGGATTTGAACCCTGGTCTCCAGAGTCATAGCCCAGTGCTCAAACCACTGTACTGCACTGCAGCAGTTGTCAGCCCCAAAAGTAACTCATCCCAGCTCTTGTAAGGAGTGAGTCTTGGTTGTCTAAGCAGGTCTTTTCCATGTTGACAACAGGTTTGCATCTTTCACATCAGAAGGCTGTGTGGTCCCTCGGTCTTTTCCTGCCCCATCTGGAAGAGGTGCACTGCAACTCCCAAGGTTTTGGCAAGGATTCCTGACATGCGCTGCTTTGACGATGATGATACATTCCCTCCCCTCCTCCTCCTCATACAGAAACAACAGAAGTGGCTTTATTATCATGCCTGGCTTCCAAAAGCAAGCACTGACCTCACCCTTTCTCTGGGCTTTAATAGAGTCGCCCAGGCATTATTAACCAGTGCGTCTCTCTCTTTCTTTTTCTCTCTTTTTCTGTCCTCCAGGCCCTGGAACTTCATAGCTTGCCATCCACTTTGCCTCTCTATGTGTCCCTGGCTCAAGAACTGAACCCCTCCATTGCAATATAGACATATATAGGTAAGAGCTGGAGCATCAGATCTTGTGATACTTTCATTGATCACTTCGATTATCCCCTTTGATTGCAAAGATGGTGGATGTGGTGCTGCTTTATCCTTATCTCCCTCCCTTTTTAATTTTTTTTTATTAAAGTTTATTATTAAAACAAATAAATATCAAACAATCATACATCAGACATACATCCTATAATGTCTAATTAACAATAAAAAATGAAAAAGAAGACATATAATGAGTTTCTGTTTTTCACAACCATTGTTTCAAACATCTTCTATATCATTTCAAACTACATCCTACCATAATATTAATTAGATTGTTATCCATATTATCAGTTACCTAATTCCTCCTGTTCTTATATCTAATCTTCCCTATTAATTCTTTTCTTCTTCTCTACCTCCCATCCACTTCTTTACCTTCATTCTCCTCCTTTTCCTTCTCACCATCTTTCTAATCTTCCTTTCCCTTCTCTCCTTTTTCCCATTTTTTAAATCAATGTACAACAGCCCTGTGAGGTTGGTTTTGCTGACAAAGGCTGCATTTGCACGGCAGAATTAATCCAGTTTGACACCACTTTAACTTAACTTTAACATGGTTCAATGCAATGGAATCCTAGTCCCCAGAATTCCATAGCATTGAGCCATGGCAGTTGAAGTGGTGTCAGACCGGATTATTTCTGCAGTGTGGATGCAACCAGAGAGAGACACATCTCCTGTGGGCCGGTCTTGTCAGAAAAGGGGATTTAAATTGGCTTTCCTCGGTTCTGTTCAAACTAGGTCCGTGGAGTTGGAGACTTGGAATCATCCTTTTTTCAAGAGCCTTGCATATTTTCCAAGATCCCTCTTTATCCCCCGTTCCATCTGTGCTGTGAAATGAGATGCCAGCTTGTCCGATGCGGTTTCCACGTAGTTTCCAAATGCCAATAATAATAATAATACAAAAATAAAGTTCATAATGAGGAGTGAGACCTTTCTTTTAATTAACAACAGTAACAGCATTTTGCATGGGCAGAATTATTTTGGGCAGAGATGGGCAAGCTCACAGAGTCCAGGGACCAGTTTCCCAAAGCCGCCTTGACCCATTAAGAGTTGCACCATCCCACCCACCAAAACTAGAAATAGTTATACATTTTCCTCCAAAACACCTGGAGGACCAGAGTTTGGGAATCACTACAGCTTTACAACAGACTGCAGCAGAGGTGGAAGGCGATCCCTTCTGCTCTGCCACCTCCTGCTTCCCAGGCTGTTTAATACCCACAATGATGCCCATAGCCTAGCTAGTGGGTCCTTCCACCCCAAAACAAAGCATGCATAACCTTGAAGTCCACGCATGCATGTTGCTCCTACGATCCCAGCCAATATTTGGGTAGACTCTGTGGTTGCAAAAGTGTGTGGACCTGAGGCTTTGGGGATGCTAAATTTCCACTTCCCTGCTGAAAACCTGCCTCTCCTTTCAACCTTTGGCTGTCATGGGGCAGAATGGCAGTGACCAGCAAGGCTCCTTGGCTGTGATCTGTCGATCCTGGCGGATCCGGTGGAGCCTGTCTGGTGGAACCGTGAGAGTTCCTGCCCCTGTGTTTACCTGCAATTTTTCCACGCTCTCCTCCCAGCCTCTCCTTAAGTGCGGCTCTTGAGCCTGTGTTTAAACTCTGGGTGTTGCTCAGTTTTTAGTGGAGCTGCTGTTTCCTGCCGAGGAAGACAACCGCAGCCCCTTGACTCAGGCACCTGCATTTGCTGGCTTTCGCGAGCCATAAAGTCCACAACTGCCACTCACTAGGGCTTAATCCACCTGTCTTTCCAGACAAACAGAATCTTGGGTCGAAACTGTTTCTTGCCCTGCTTAAAAACACAACCCAGATGGGCGTAGATGCACGGATTTATCCAGCTCTCATGGAGCAGTAGGGCTTGAAAACTAAAAATTCTAGCAATAGCAAGCAATAGCATTTACATTTCTATTCCGCTTATCAGTGAACTCAGCACTTTCTAAGCCAGGGGTAGGCAACCTTTTTTCCCCTTTAAGGGCCGAGGGACTTCAGCTCCCAGAATCCCAGGAGCTATTGGCCAACATGGGACTATTGGGCAACATGGCTGAGACTTCTGGGAGCTGAAGTCCCTCGGCCCTTAAAGGGAAAAGGTTGCCTACCTCTGTTCTGTGGGTTAGTGGCTCATTGTATGGGATTGCACAACAGAAAGGAGTGATCGAAGTGATTTTAATGGGGACATTATTATGGTTTTCAGAAATATTTTTTCATTCCATTGCATACGTTCTCATAGGCAGCTGTTTGAACATCTGGCTGACTAGACTGCTGGTGTAGGATATGAGAGGCCCAGAACATCAAATAAGTTTGGAGTACAGTACTATCCAATCTATGTGGCTAACGTTTAGCCAATATCTCTATTTCTTGCCTTCCAGAAATGCATTAACTGGGAGAACTGAACCCGAGACCTTCTGCGTGCAAACCCTGAGTTCTTGCCACCAAAGTATGAACCCTTTCCAGATTACCTTTTGCACTTCAAATTACTTTTCCCTGTCAGAAGGGTGGAACCCAAAGGGCCGATCCAGTTAGTGCATTTCTGGGAAGGCGAGAAAAGAGAGAGATTGGCTAAACATTAGCCACAGAGACCATTTTAACAAGGAAGGCTGCTTTATTCCTGGTGCAAGAGAGCGCCGTCAGCCTGACGTTTCCACCCCTTTCCTCTGGCACTGGGCTAATGAATTAACTTGTTCAGGAATTAATCGGGCGTCTTTCCCCTCCTTTCTGAAATAAAAGGCTCCTGGTTCATGAATGTCTCATTTCTCTCCCTTTGCAGGTTACTCATTTTGATGCATAAAAATGGCCAACATTACCCAGATATCCAAAGATGAGCTAGAAGAACTCAGAGAGGCTTTTGCCAAAGTCGGTAAGTGACGGCAAGGCATCCGGTGACATGAATGATGCATTTGGGCAATGGGTTGGATATTTTCCTGGCTACATGCTAAGGGCATTTCTTGCCTTGGCTGTATTTTTTCCATATTCTCCCACCTTCTCTGCCTGCAAGGCATTTAAGCAATGGTGGGGTCCCCTTCCTCACCCCAATATTTGCGGGGTCTGAGATTCCTAGAGAGTCCTCCATAATGAGAGCGCAGAGACCTCAGATTCCTACAGAGTCCTCCAAGGGAGAGAGAGAGAGTAGAGGCCTCTGGGGAGGCAGGACATGGGCCTAAAACTGGGCTGGGACATTCCAGGAGCCTGGAAAAAACGGGATTGTCCCGGGAAAAACTGGGATATGGCAACTCTATCTAGGAATCATGCTGGATGCAGAAAGGTTCTCTTTCTTGTGCCTTGTATTGCCAGGCTTGCTTGCTATTGCCTCCTAGTGGTTGGAGTTGGCCCATGTGGCCCAAAAGGGGCACACAGACCTGAACTGTAGTCACTCTCTATACTCATGTATAGTCCAAAAAATTGACCCCAAAAACCTGTGTCGATTTATCCACTTGTATTGCAAAATGTAGGCCAAGCAAAACGGAAGACATCACAAAATAAGAGCGTAAAAGCACTTGTATAAATAGAAATGCATGCTTCTTTGTCATGCTCCAAATGGAGGACCTTTGGGAATCCCTCCTGGACATGGAGGACATGCCTTGGAAAAGGAGGCTGCTTGGTTGCAGCCAACTTTTAGGTTGGAATTGGTTCCCTGCCCTTGGCATAAATGGGGGGGGGGATCTACATATTACAGAGAGATGTTTATTGAAGCAACTTTGCAGCTGGGTTTCCCTTCTCTCTTTTCTTTTTGCATGGAAGATCTCAACAGCAACGGCTTCATCTGCGATTATGAGCTTCACGAACTCTTCAAAGAAGCCAACCTTCCCCTCCCTGGATACAAAGTGAGGGAGATCATTCAGAAACTCATGATCGACGGGGACAAAAACAAAGATGGGAAGATCAGCTTTGAAGAATTTGTTTACGTAAGCGTGCTACGTCTCTCTTTCTGTCCTTAGAACCTCAGCACCTGCTTTGGTTACAAGGAGGAAAGCAGTTTTCCGAGTATCTTGAATCTTAACTTCGGGGCTCCTGACTTTCCAGTAGCATTAACCAGCCCCTTGAATACAGATCTGAGTCTCCATTATCCAGATTTCTGAAATCTGAAATGCTCCAAAATCCAAAATTGTCCATGTGGATGGCTGAGATAGTGACCCCTTTGCTTTCCGATGGTTCAGCATGCACAAACTTTGTTTCTTGCACACAATTATTTAAAGAAATTACGTATAATATCACCTTGGGGCTATATTTAGAAGGAGTATACAAAGAATAAATGAATTTTGCATTTAGACCTGGGATAGCTCATTATGGAAAGGGAAATATTCCAAAATCTGGAGAGAGAAAAAATCCAAAATCCAAAACACTTCTGGTCCCAAGCATTTTGGATAAGAGAGACTCAACCTGTATCACTTGGGCTGCTTCTGCATTGCACAGTTGTGTCAGTTTCATACCATTTGTCCCCATCCTAAGGGGATGCTGGGATTTGTAGTTAGGGGAAAATGTAAAATTCTCTGCCAGATAGTCATAATTCAGAAGAGTCGACTCACAGCTCTGAGGAATATAAGCAAGAACCAATAAATATTTTGGGTGGAAGAGCATTCGGTCATAAGATTGCAATTGGAGAAGGGATGTTTACTATTGTGTAAATGTGTATGTTTAATTCTTGTAGATCTTTCAAGAGGTGAAAAGCAGCGACATCGCCAAAACTTTCCGGAAAGCTATCAACAGAAAAGAAGGAATCTGTGCCATCGGCGGGACGTCCGAACTCTCCAGCGAAGGGACCCAGCATTCCTACTCAGGTATTCTTGCCTCTTGTTTGGCTGGTTTTTTGGAGCTATACTGAAATGGAGGCATAAAGTGGAAGCCGCTGTGTC
>CM034705.1:1481637-1492655 GCA_020142125.1 Phrynosoma platyrhinos
CTAAAAACCAACCAAAATGCTTTATTTTCCCCCACACATCCCCAGAGATTTTAAAAAGGGGTTTTCTCAAGGGCTCCCGGAGTGCATTTCTGCGTCTTCCAAGAGGCAATTGCTGCTGGCGCAGTCGCTGAAGCATCCTTTTCCCTTTCTGTTTTTTGATGCCAGAGGTGGCTGGTATCCATCTTATTAGTGACACATCTCATTCTTCTGCCTTAAACCCACACAAAGGAGGCCTGATTTTTAGAAAATTGTTCTTGAGTTTTTACGAAACTTGGTTACTTGACGTAAGAAGAGCAGTGACCAAAGCTGGGTCGACGCAGCCCATGAAAAAAGAAAATGCAACATCTTGGTTAAAAGAAGCCACATTTTGCAGCTGGTATAATAAATGATGCAAGCTGGGTGAAATTGCATAATTTCTAAATTTTTGCATAATTTAAGCCTGCAGTTTTCAACCTAGTTTTGCATCATCTGTTCACTATGATTTTTAATCTTGTTCCTTTCCCTGGGAATCTTATGTTGACTAAGAATCTCAGATTTTAGCTGGCGTTGCTCACACATACTTTCAGATCTATCTTGTCCTCCATAAGGATTTGGGGAAAAAATTTTTTTCCCCAAAGGAAGACCTTCAAGCTTTCAGGAATCTGTATTCTGTGCCTGGTATCATTTTCTTTGTATTCTGGGAAATGGCAGCAAATGCATATTTCTGCCACTGTTTTCCATGGATGCCATCATGGAGTGGGTAAATGGTACTTCCAAAGATCAGCCTTCCAGCAGTATTCTCAAAAAGTGGTGCTGCTTTTCCTGTACAGCTTAACAATATTTTTGATTACTTTACAGACAAAAGTATAGTAGGTTTTATTCTATTTTTTTTGCTAATTTCCTTTTTGTATTAACCTCCTCCATTTTGTGTGTGAAGTACCACCTTCAGAGGCATTGCCAATGGTTTAAACTCTGCAGAGAACCAAAAAATTGTATATTATTTTGGTTCTACTCATCTTTTGCTTTAAAAAAAATTTTTTTGGAGGGTGTGTGTTCTGTTTCTCCAGAATCTGCATGAAAATCTTTTTTAGATTTGTGGATTTTTAAATATATATATATTTAAGAGGCTGTTAGAGCTTGACAGATGGGACCAGGAAAAATTCTACAAACAGCAGGGACTAGTAACTTGAAGAGCGGAGTATGCCAAGATTTAAGAAACTTATTTTTTACATATAATAATAATAGTAATAATAATAAGGAATAAAAGGAAACAGCCGTCACCAAAGAAGAAGGCATTTTGTGCATAGGAGCAAGCGTATTCTGGCTTTGGCAAACTGTTAGCTACCCCTTGAGGTCATATTGCTATCCTGAATTATTCAAAGTGATGTAATATGGTGGCAAAAGCAATAGTTGAAATAAAATCATTTAAATACAAGCTAATCTGATTTCTGTCAACAAAACCTGGTTCGAAACGCAGGCGTGTAGCTATGGATGGGGAGGGGCAAAATGAGAAATTTTGGTTTCCATGAAATTTTCCTTCAGTCCCCAAATTTCTAGTATTGCAGAGAGTAAATTGCAGAAAATCATTCATGTCTGGAATATTTCTATTTGCAAAGTTCTCATTCCCTTGGTCACTATTTCTGCCCCTTTTCCTTGGATGCCTAAACTATATTTCTCAACTGAAATTTAAAGTTCCTGAAATGGGAGATTGGATCCTCCTAGGTAAAGAGGGACATGAAGAGAGAGATTCCTCTTATATTTATTCATTTTTTATTTGTTTATTTACTTTATTTTTCTTTCCTGTCTTTCTCCTGCTAGGATGGTACTCAAGGCATCTTGCAAAATAGAATAAAACAAAATACAGTCTATATATAAAAAGGGAATTGTTATAGAAAAAGCAGTTGAAAACAACAAATAAGCTATCCTATTAAAAACAGCATTCACTGAAAGCAGCTTAAAAGCAATGAAAGTGTGACAATGAAGATAAAAATACAGCACCTCCCATTAGAAGAACCTTCTGCAGCAAAACATATCTGGCTATATAGCAAAGTACTGCATCATCCAACATCCACAAAACAGTGATACCTTTATTGGGACAACCAAAATGCACATTATACGTGATGGAAACTTTCGAAGGTCCACTGGCACCTTGCCTGATGAAGAAGCCAGTGGAGCTTCGAAAGCTTGCAACATGCATAAGGTACTTCTGCAGCAAGACTGTCTAAATAAAAAGGGTCTGCTGCTAGTGGAAGGAAAGCAGAGAAGGAACCAGTTTAGTTCCAGTTAGTCCCATAGCCTTGGGGCCACCACCAAGAAGGCTCTCTCATTTCTGTCGTTGCGATAGAAATGGGAGCAAAAGTAAGCCTTCCTTTGAGGATCTCCGAACTCAGGCATGCTCATATAATAAGCTGCAGTCTTCCAGCAGTCTGAAAGCCACACAGACCGTAATTTGCATTTTTGTCTTCTCTGGGCTAAAGAACACCAATGGTTTGAAACAGTCCTTGTTGCACCTGAAGAAGTAGCCCCAGTCTATGGAATCTGGAGCTACAAATGTCTTTCTCTGCTGCTACAAGATCCCTTTGATTTCCAGACCCTACACCATCTTGGTTGGTCTTCCTTCTATGGACAAATTGCAAAGCAACACATCCCCAGCCAGGAACAGCAAAGATGCCAGCAGCCCTCCCATGACTGCCCTTGAATCCTGGGGAGGTAGAAGAGATCAGTTCCAGAGAGCCCCACATTGAATGCACCTCGGCTACATCTTGCCAAACCGCAACACCGATTTGTTTATCCCTGTTGGTTGCAACATAGGGATATGTTGGCGCGTGGCTCACGTTCCCTCTCCAAATCTTATCACAGGTGGTTCTGCTTTTTCAGCACATTCTTTCAGGACCAACTGAAGCTAAGGGTGCATTCCTGACCTTGAACATTGTTCAGCGATCTCCATCTGTCTTCTGGACTTGATGGAAACCTTGGCTGTGATTCAGCTGAAAATGACAACAGGGTGAGGTTACGTCTGGTGTTCCTGGATGCAACTGTGACACCGGATGTGTGTCTCATAGGTGGAAGAGAATTGTCCCCCATACCGTCATGTTCCCCCTGAGATTTTTGTCTCCTTGCCTGGAGGTCTGGAGAGGCACAGCGGTTCCCTGGTGCCCTGAGCTTTGGCAACCCAGTCTGTGCCATTCAGACTGACAAGGACCAGGCATTCAAGCAGTCACCTTTGGGTGCCACGCAGCTTGCAAACCTCCACATCCATGCACCCTTTTGCAATGATGAAAGGCCCGTTCATACAGCACAGTTATAGCATCACGGTTCCCTTTTTAAAAATGTGCATGAACACCCTATGAAATCCTGGGATTTGCAGTTTGGTCAGGCACTGGAACTCTCTATAGCAGAGAATTCAAAGTACTCTCATTAAATTGCAAAGCCCAAGACTTTGTAGAATGTTGCTGTGGCAATTAAAATGGTATTTTAGCACACTAATTGGTCGCGTGAAAGGGCGCCTAGTAAAAAGCAGCACCATTAGGGATTTTTCAAAGCGCTGACCTCCTGAACTTCTGGCTCCCTTAAGCAGCCCTGTCCACCTCCACTCCAGCCAAACAAGAGCCTCCTGTGAGCATTCCCCGGTGCATTAATTCCACTTCTGGCTAATTGAGCATGGCAGAGCCGGCCCATACTTAAAGCAAAGCATGTTGCAACAGGCGCATAGAGCGGCTTGCCGACAGAGAAGAAATCTCCCCTTCCTTCCTTCCTTCCTTCCCAATTGGCACAGTTTGCCAAAAACAAGGGAATGGCTTCCAGAGCATCTACAACAAGGAAAGGAGGTTGGAGAGAGCCGCTGAGCACCACCAGCCAAGCAGGACACCCAGTAATTCCTCAGAAACAGCAGGCAGATGGGGTACGCCATTTGGGTGCTGCCCATCACAGCCCTCTTCTTTCGAGAGCTTTGGTGGTGCTGGACAGTTGGCGAAGGCCTCCCGAGCACGCTGGCCAAACAGAGACGTGTCGTTGACAGCCGGCAAGGCACAGTGGAGGCCTTCGATCACCCCTGGATAGGTGAGGAGCCAGGTGGCAAACCACAACATGGCACAGTCACACTCCCAAGGGTTGTGAGACAAGAAGATGTATCTCAGCTTGGGAAGGTCCGCAAAGAGGTGGCTGGGGAGGTGGCTCAGATTGTTCCTGTTCAGGTGAAGAAAGTCCAGCTCCTTCAAGGAGGAGAATGCCGAGCTGGCGATGGACATAATGTGGTTGTTGTTGAGATAGAGCTTCCTCAAGTTGTGCAGGCTGTCAAATGGGCAGCTGATCATGGTAAGCCGGTTTGCCTCGAGGCGCATGGTCTTGAGCTGCGTTAATCCACCGAAGAGCTGATTAGGCAAATCGGAGAGATGGTTGTGTCCTAAATTTAACACGGTCAACCTGTCCAGTTGGTGGAAAGCATCCTTCTGGATAGTCCAGATGCGGTTCTTCCGGAGATTCAAGTCCTTCAAGGCGACCATGTCTTTCAGGGAGTCCCTCCCGATGGCTTCGATGCGGTTGCTCTCCAGGGAGAGCCTCGTGAGACGCGTCAAGCTTCGGAAAGCTTCTGGGACGTAGCGCATGTTGTTGGAGGCTAGGACCAGCGCTTCCAGCGAGGGCAAGTGGGAGAAGACAAAAGGGTGGATCTCAAAGAGGTTGCAATGGGATAAGTCCAAGCTGATGAGGTTCTTCAGGCCTTCGAAGGTGTTGGCGTGCAGGTAGGCCAGCTGAGGGTTCCTGCTGAGGTGGAGCACCCTCAGGTTGCAAAGGGATTTAAAAGCTCCGGGATACAGGAAGGTCAAGTTGTTGCCGTTCAACGAGAGGCTGTTGAGGTAGGTCAGGTTGCTGAAGGCGTCGGCGGTCAGGAGACGGAGGAAGTTGTTGGAGAGGTTGAGCGAAATGGTGGAGGCCGCAATCTCCTTGGGGAGGCGTCTGAGCCCGGCTCCGTCACAGGAAATGATGGCGTCAGGTGAGCATTTACAGGAGGGAGGGCAGGGCAGGTGGCTCACGGCCCGTCCGGACCCCAAGGGACTGGCCACAAGAGAGAAGGAGGGGAGAAGGAGGAGGAGAAGGGAGACACGCATAGCCTTGGCATAGGGCAAAGAGCACAGGGGGCACTGTGCAGGGAGGAACAACGGATGGGAGGTCAACCGGACTAAGGGCAAGGTGCTGGAGGAGGGAAATGAGAGCTAGGAAGCTTAAGCCAGCCGCAGGCCAGCCGGGAGGCTGAAGGTCTTAGTCAAATGAGGGCTACGCATCCCTCGCCGCCGTGTGTCCAAGGACTGAGTTGTTGGCTCAAATGCCTTGTCAATCACAGGGAAGGGAAGGAAGTTACAGGATGAACTGCAAACAGCAAACACAAAGGAAGGTTATGCCAGGAAAGGGCTGCTTCGCCACGGCTTTGAGCAAATGAGAAAGACCTTTGTGAAATGTTTGCTGTCGTGCGCCTTCAAGTAGTTTCCAAGACAGACACTCCTCCACTGAGCTAAGACGAACTGGCCAGCCCATGCTCCACAGACATTTTTTGGCCAATGCAGACTAGACTCAGCACAATTGCACGAAACAAAAATGGCATGACACAAACACACACACACAACCCCCCCACACACAAAATGATTGTAATGGCTCTGCTCAGGTGTGTGCCGGTCCTCTCCCTCTCTGCAATGCAATTCTTTCTTGCTGCGGTTTCATTCCCCATTCACATCTATCTAGGGCAGTGGCCCTTCACTTGTGGTCTTGGCAATGGGGGGTGCAGGGGGTCTCTGGAGGGCTGTCCGCACTGCAGAAATAACCCACTTGGACACCACTTGAACTGCCATGGCTCAATCCTATGGAACGCTGGGATTTGTAGATTTGGGAGACCTTTCACTTTCTCTGCCTGGTGCCACAGAAACCACAATTTCCAGACTTCCATAGCATTCAGCTGTGGCAGCTCAAGTGGTGTCCCAACTGGATTATTCCTGCAATGTGGATGAAGCCTAAAAATGGCATGCTCCCCAAAATGAGCCAATCATCGATGTTTGCAGATTGGAAATGTCACTCTTTGAAAAAGAAAAGAAAAGAAAAGAAAAACTACAGGTCCCAGAATCCGCAGCCAATCTGGACCCAATCCTGGCTGGTGCATGGCCAGGCTGGCTGCAATATCCTGAGAACTGTCATCCAATGTTTTCTCCAAGCTTTATTTATTTTCTGGGGAAATGTCCAGAGGAGTTTTTAACACTGCGTCTCTCTCCTCTGGAGTTTTCCTTGAAAACGAGGAAAATTGAACTGACAAATGGTTCCTGCAGTCGGGTCCCAGACTGAGTCCTTGGCACGGCAAGGAGGCCTTTGGCTCAAAAAATATGATGGGACGCTCTCGCCAGAACATTTTGAAATATTGTACAAGGGTTTGGAATATTCCATGAAAAACCAAAGCCACTTCTAGCCAGGCAGAAGCACAGAAACCAGCATCTAACTGAGAGACATGTGGGATGCTTTTGAAGCAGCCAGATGGGCTTTGCAGTTAAATGGAAGTCAACTTTATGAAAACTTCTTTCCAGTTATATTTCTGTGACAGATATATTGATATATAATTATATCATTATTAATATTATTGCAATGTCTCACAGTCTCCCTCCTCCTCCTCCTCATTTTATTTCCTTATTGTTGTTTACTTTCACACTATATAATAGTAGCACCATGATTCCACTTCAGTTGCCCAGGCTTCATTGGATGGAATCCTGGGATTTGTGGCTTGCTGAGGCACTAGAGCTTTCTGGCTGAGAAGTCTAACTACCCCCCCTAAACTACAAATCCCAGGATTCTATAGGACTGAAACATGGCAGCCACAGTGGAATCGTAGCGCTATAACTGTGTTGTGTGAAAGGGCTCCATGACTGAGCAATTGGGTAGCTTCCTTCCTTCCTTCCTTCCTTCCTTCCTTCCTTCCTTCCTTCCTTCCTTCCTTCCTTCCTTTTTCTCCTCCCCTCTCTCCCTCTCTCCCTCAATCCTTCCTTCCTTCGTTCCTTTGTTCCTTCTTTCCTTCTCATTTTCTTTCTTTCCTTCTTTCCTTCTCTCTCTCTTTTTCTTTCTTTCTTTCTTTCTTTCACCTTATAGCCTCTTCTAACTTATGCAAAGCTGTGCCCATCTTTGGAAGTGGGAATTATTTTCAACACCTGCCTTTACAATATTTTTAAAACTAGAACTGGCCAAGTTGGCTGGGGGATTTTGGGAGATGCAATCCAACACCTCCCCCTACAAAATACTGGGAAGTATCCAACACTTTAAAAGCTAGCACACTTATTATGGTCTAGTTTGGACCCTGGACTACAATAGTAATTTTAGTAATAGTAATTTTAAAAATATGCTTGAATCAGTGGATTAAAAAATCAATGGAAATTTGATCAATGGAGATCAATGGGGGCTGACTGTATATTGTTTTAACCTTGTGGGTTTTTTAAACTGAATTTTCAGTTAATCGTGTGTGGGTTTTTAACTTCTCTAGGAATATTTTTTTTAATTAAAATTATTTCCTTTTAGCACAGTGGTCAAGGGAGCAAGATAAACCCCAGGCATGTTAGGATGGAAAAGAAAACCATAACCTGGGATGACTTTCAAATAATGCTTTTGGTGTTTCTCCTCTAATCCTCTCCTCTTCCTTATCAGTCCTCAGTGCTTGGAGACTCTAAGCCTTGAGAGCTCCCATTTCTCCAGATTATCCTTCCTAACTTTGTGCGCTGTTCCAGGCAAGCTTCCCGAATTTTGTATTCAGTTCATTCTCCTTCCCAAGAAAGCCGACCTCCTCAATCTCCCTTCTGCCTCCTGAAGGAAACCTCCATGCCTTATTGTCTTTGCAAATAATGCAAGAAAAATGGATGCAAGATTGCAAGAGCTGGACAGCGAAGAAAGCAGATGGAAAGAAAATCATCTCATTCGAAATGCTGGAGAAGAGTGTTGAGGGTACCGAATTGCCACCATGAAAATGAGACAAATTCAAACAAAAAGATATCCCCCTATTTTAAGTGTATTTTTTTGTCTTTAAATCTGAATTTTTTAATTCAAAAATTATCGGGGGATAGACATTTTTATTGTATTGTATTTTATCTTATCATATTGTATTATATAATTTCTAACGCACTAGGCTTATTCTAGGTAACCAAAGTATTAGCAACATGATAGTAGAGGAATATTTTATTATTTATGTGTCGTTTCGTAGTTTACTGTTGTGCCTTTTTAATTATTATTATTATTTATTATTATTTATTTAACACAACATCTAATACTACACCTTATACAAACATATGAAAAAGATTGGTTAGTGCATCGTCTACACACTCTATATATACAAACTGTTACTTCCATAAGTTTCTTTGATAGTTAATACCTATTATATACTTGCAATTCTTAAGTCTTTCATTTTCTCTATATTTTATTCGACAACTTCCAGTCGAAGACTTTATACATAAAAGATGGACCTGAGGTAGCAAATTGGACTAGGGGAAAAAATTAAAACTGAAATAAAGTCTTCAGATCACGAGGTTGTGAGTTCGATCCTGGAGGGCTCTAGGGTTGACTCAGCCTTCCATCCTTCCGTCGGTCGGTCAAATGGGTCCCCACATTTTTGGGAGGCAATTGGCTTACAGATTGTAAGAGCGTGCATGGTTCTCACTATGAAGTGGTATAGAAATATTGGTGCTATTGCTATTCCCAAAATCCCATAGCATGGAGCCATGGCTGTTAAAGTGGTGTTAAACGGGATTATTGTTGCAGTGCAGATGCAGGCTGTGAAACAGAAAGAAGGAAGAGGAGGAGGAAGAGGGAGGGGAAAGAGTGAAAACCGGTGCAAAAGAGAAGCTGCAAGAGGCATTCCCGGTCTCCTTCCAATCAGCTGCCCTTGGAAGAGGATCTGTCATCCACCTCCCAGGCTTTTCTCTCTCATTGGCCATAGAGTCCAATGGATGTCATGACTCTGTTAGTCCTGCCTCCCCAAAGCTGCAAACTTGGACCTACAATTTCCCGAGGATGCCATTACTTATGCTCTCAGAGGCAAGAGCATATTTTGCTGCCCTCCCACAGAACTGAGACCTGGGCTCTCTCATGCTCTCTCTTGCAGTTTGAGCAATTTTTTGCAAGCTTTTGAAGGAGGAAAAATAGGCATCTGAGCTCTCCTTGAGCAGAACCGAAGCAGCCGAGGAAGAGTCCTGAGATGGCAATGGATCTGCAGACTGGAGAGATTGCAATGGTATTTTTGTTGGACACGATGTGGACCCCCCGAACCCACTAGCGCCTGAACGTTTCCAAGGTAAATGCCCACTTCTCTTCCTTGAATTTCCGACTGAGTTTTATTTGTAAAGGATTTTTGCTCCTTCAAAGGAGAACATTGTTCAACGTTGACGCAAACTGCTGTGCGCAGCGTATAGGAACATCTGGATCGTATCAGAGCTTTAATGAGCAGTTTACTTCCTTGCAATTAGATTTTATTATTGGACTATAGATATCCTTATATTAAATCACTGAAAGAAACAGGCAGTGCTAATTGGAAGATTTTTCTCTAATGTGGAAGTTTCATTTCGGCATAAATAGAGTCTAAACTTTTTTCTTGGTAATTCTAGCTCTCCTTGATCCCTTATCTAGTATACATACAAGCTAAAATTTAACCTTTTCCTATTATTTTACTAGTCGATGTCCTAAATTTTAGTTTTTTATTGACTCTCCCTCCCTTATCCATTAATTCAAGACTGGTCCGAAATAGCTTGCATAGAGGTATGGTTCAGGAAGAATCTTAATTTTTACCAGCAGTAACTGGAAATGTTTCAATAAGTTCCTTCAATTTTTCTTCTGTTAAGTATTTCCATCATTGCAAATTACAGTTACGAGGGAATTCATTAATGGGAATCCTGGATGAAATTTGAGCTTAAAATCACATAGCAAACAGAATCATTTTTTGAAAAAGTGTTATAAACTTTATACAGATACTCACAAACACATAACCCTTAGGCATTAAAAGTTGTGCTACCTAGGAATGCTTGTTTAGTTGTTAGATCTGAGCAGAGATCTTGTGATAAAGAATCATGTCCTTTGTGGTTAAATAACCAGCTCTTAGAAAAGTTGCTTTTTTGGACTACAACTCTTACAGTCTCCCAGCCAGGATGACCCTTGACCATGCTGGCTGGGGAGTTTGGGCAGCCAAAAAAAGTAACTTTTCCCAAGTTCTGACAATGGCGATGTATTTGCAAGTGTGCAACTCACAACACTGTTATCATCTCTCATGCTGGCTGGGGAGTTTTGGCAGCCCAAAAAGTGACTCTTCCCAAGTTCTGACAATGGCAATGTACTTTGCAAGCATGCCACTCATGACTCCATTATCTTTTCTCTCTTTTTAAGAACAAGAAATTTGGATAGCATTGAGCAAACTCTTCCATGCCTGAGAATTCACACCAACCTCATCTCTTCTTCGGACACCATCATGCATTCTGGTAACTCCTCCGTGACCATCACCACGGAAGAGACGCCGCAGGATCTCCCCTCATCCCCAACTAACGTCTCCACCT
Source organism: Phrynosoma platyrhinos (assembly GCA_020142125.1). Classification (NCBI taxonomy): domain Eukaryota; kingdom Metazoa; phylum Chordata; class Lepidosauria; order Squamata; family Phrynosomatidae; genus Phrynosoma; species Phrynosoma platyrhinos. Next base: position 1,492,167 of record CM034705.1, read on the forward strand.
GGCTTTCCCCCTGTCATGTCCTCCTCTCCAACTACCAGTTTGTGGTCATCCCAACCCTCTATTGTATTATCTTCATCCTTGGACTGGTGGGGAACAGCATCGTCGTTGCGGTGCTGTGTTGGCAACGGAGTCCAAAGACGGTGGCCAATGTCTACATTGTCAACTTAGCGGTAGCCGATCTGCTGGCTTTGACTACAGTCCCATTCTGGGCCGCTTACTATGCTTATGGATACAACTGGCTCTTTGGCCCGGTGATGTGCAAAATCTCCGGCTCGCTCCTTTCCCTGACCATGTTTGCCAGCATCTTCTTCATCACCTGCATGAGCGTGAACCGCTACCAGGCGATCGTGTACCCCTTTAAGTCCCAGCAAGGCACACCCCGCCAGGCATCCGTGGTGGTCCTCCTGGTATGGGGTCTGGCTGCCTTGACTTCCCTGCCCACCTTCTATTTCCGGGACACCAAACACGTCCAAGAGTTGAACGTGACCG
>CM034705.1:1504111-1519388 GCA_020142125.1 Phrynosoma platyrhinos
AGTCAAACCTATCATGGGGTTTTCTTGGCAAGATTTGTTCAGAAGGGGCTTGCCCTTGCCTTCCCCAGAGGCTGAGAGAGTGTGACTTGCCCAAGGTCACCTAGTGGGTTTACATGGCTGTGTGGGGATTCGAACTCTGGTCTCCCAGTGTCCTAGTCCAGTACTCAAACCAGGAGATCACGCTGGATCTCAGTTTCCTACTTACTCACCTTTAAAACGGTATGAAGTTACAGTTCACTTAGTTTGAGTTTTACACAAGCGTGTGAGACAAAGCTCTTCTCCTGAGTGTGTTTGCAATTCCAGACGCTCATTCCCATGATCTCACACCTTCTTGGGACTTAAAGCCAGAGTCAGTCACCCTCCTCTTTATGGGTAATAACACCATACAAAGACTTTCTCATCCCGCTCTCCATCCCGTGCCAGCATTGATTCAACCAAAAGTAAACATACGGACATAGAAACTACTTTACTGGATCAGGCCCAACGGTTCTTATTCTGTTTAGCCTTCAAGAGCAGCACCAGCACCAGCAAACATTTACCTTTCAATCAGTTCCAGCTTCCCAATCAGCAGATTGTGAGAATGTTTATAAAGAGGGAATCCAGATAAATGGGTAAAAGCCAGGAAACTGGGCAATATGGCAACTCCGTAGCCTCCGGCCGTTCACAGATCAAAACCTGGACAGGTGTGGTTAAGCAAGATTAGCGGATGGTCAAGTTGGGAAATGAAGAAGAACATAGAAGCTAGGAGAGGCTGCAGCAGTTTGCTTTTGCCTGAGCCTACAGGGAAAGGCAAGATTCTGCCGTGGCAGTAAAAGTGGTGTCAAGCTGCATTATTTCTGCAGTGTAGATGAATTGATGGAGTGATTAGACTACCGTAATGTACTCTGTATGGGGCTGCCCTTGAAAAGTGTTTGGAGGCTATAGTTCAGTGATGGCAAACCTTTTAGGGGCCGAGTGCCCAAACTAAAAGGCAGCTGAAGGCTGGTGCAACTGTTCCTCCTCTTCCTCCTCCCGTGCCTTTCCCAGCTTTCAGCTGCTTTTTCCTTCTCTTTCCTGCCCTCCGCATGCAGGAAAAATGGCTTTGCATGCCATCTCTAGCATGCATGCCATAGGTTCACCATCACGGCTATAGCTAGTGCAAAATGCAGATGCCAGACTAGTGTAAAATGTGTATTTTAGGCACCGTAGAACCCCACTCTTGCAAGCATTGCACTGGCTTCCAGTTTGCTTCCAAACTCGGTTCAATATACTAGTGTTGACCTTGTTGTTGTTGCGTGCCTTCAAGTCATTTCTGACTTACGGTGACCCTAAGGCAAACCTATCACAGGATTTTCTAGGCAAGATTTGTTCAGAGGGGGCTTGCCCTTGCCATCTTCTGAGGCTGAGAGAGTGTGACTTGCCCATAGTCAACCACTAGGTTTCCATGGTTGTGCAAGGATTGAAAACCCTGGCACCCTCCCTGCTATCTTTTTCTAGGCAAATGGCAACCTTTTAATTTCAACAGTCTTTTGAGGAATGATTGCTCTGGAGGTAAGGGACTTGCAAAACATAGACTAGACAGAGACATAAACTTAAAAGTTGGAAGGGGATCCCAGAGGGCATCAATTCCAGCCCCCTGTGAATGCAGACTCTCCAGCTAGACGCAGTGATTCCCAAACTTTGGTCTTTTGGGTATTTTGGACTTCAACTCCCAGAGATCCTAGCTAGCTTAGCCAACAGTCAGCAATTCTGGGAGATGAAGTCCAAAACATCTGTTGGACCACAGTTTGGGAACTTCTGAGCTAGAGCATCTCTAGAAAAGGTAGCTGTGTGGCACTATTCCTATTTTCTGGGTTGTTGTTTTTTTTTCAGTTCTGTTGTTAATTGAACTATATTTTTCAGTTATGTATGTCGAACAGCTCTTGTCATCAAGAAGTTCTTCCTAATGTTGAGCTGGAATCTTTTTTATTGTAGCTTGCATCCATTGCTCCATTGTGTCCTATTCTCTGAAGCAGCAGAAGACAAGCTTGCTCCATCCTCAATATAACACCCCTTCAAATAATTTTTTGTGGTTTTTTTGGGCTGTGTGGCCATGTTCTAGAAGAGTTTCTTTCTGACGTTTTGCCAGCATCTGTGGCTGGCATTTTCAGAGAATATAGACCCACTCTCTTCCATTCCAGCATTCTCTGAAGATGCCAGCCACAGATGCTGGCGAAACGTCAGAAAGAAACTCTTCTAGAACATGGCCACACAGCCCAAAAAACCCACAAAAAACCTATGGATGCCAGCCATGAAAGCCTATGACCCCTTCAAATATTTAAACAGGGCTATCATGTCGCCTCTTAACCTTCTCTTCTTCAGGCTAAACTTACCCAGCACCCCAAGATGCTCTTCATAGGATTTGGCAGTTTTGAGACCTTCCACCATTTTGGTTGTCTTCCTCTGGACACACTCCAGTTTGTCAATATCCTTCTTGACTTGTGATGCCCAGAAATGGGCCCGGTCCATACGAAACCCTTGGGGCAGTTCCTGGAAATGGGTGTCTCTCCAGTGGTTCTGTTTGCACCAGAATAATCCTTTCCTCTAAACAGGATCAAGGTCTGAGTCATTGTTTGCATTGAACAACAGAGGCAACAGCAGCCTTGTTTTTCCAGCAATTGGGGGTGGCCCATTTGCACGTTTACCTAAACTGAACCTCCAAGTGTGGGGAAGATAAGTATCTGTGGTTTGGGCCAGCCTTCCATGATTCACTTGTTTTTAAGCTATTGAGATACACCATTATTATTTTTATGATAAAACCACAAAACATAAAACTACCAGGGAAGCTGAATTCATGGATGGCGCTGCTCCAGTTTCTAAGCTGGACTGACTACTTCGCTCTTCTTAATGGTACGTACAGTAGGAAAGTTCAACCTTTGTCAATTTAATTTTCGCAGACAAAGACAAAAAGTCTTACCATTACTTTCCTTGCTGTGAAAAAGTCATTGAAAATGGTGCTGTGCAAACCAACCAACCAACCAACCATAATTTTTGTGCAGAAAATAAATTTCCCGCACAAAAAACAACTTTTTTGGTGTGGTCTCCAGAGTCATAGTCCAGTGCTGGCTCTCATTCTCAATCTACTCAATTCAATTTTGCATGCACCTATGGCCATCTATAAAGACCCTGAAGACCTGGATCCTGTCTGGTCTTGCAAGCTAAGTAAGGTCAGCCCTGGTTAGCACTTGGATGGGATACCACCAATGAATCCCAGGTGCTGGAGGCTCTATTTCAGAGGAAGGAACTGGCAAAACCACCTCAGAGTACTCATTGCCTAAGAAAACCCTAGGAAATTCCTGGGGTCACCATAAGTTGGCAGGTGACTCAAAGAAACATGCATACACATGCCCCAAGCATATAGTATATAATATACTATTTTGTAGTATAAACTTTTCCATTTTTCTGTGTCCATTTTTTACGCAGAGCTTGTCCCAAAGTATAAAAATTCTTGACCACTTTGGATTCTCCTTGTCAGGGTTTCCGGTCCTTTATGAAATCCGTGTTTTGATGATTTTTCAAAAGGTTGCAAATAAGCTTTCCATCCCAGTGGTACCCTGCTGCTCAGCGCTGGTGTTTATATTGGGCCCTGAGCCTGAATCATTTATTTGAGCTAACTATCGTATGCAATATCTGGAAGAGGCTCTCCCAGGTTTCTCACCGAAGTCTCTCCCAGCCCTGTTTGGAGATGACAAGTAGGGGCATCGCTAGGGGCGTGCAAGGAGTGCGAATCTCACCGGGCATCACATCAAAGGCTGGAAAAGGCTGGCGAAGAGAGAGGTGTGTGTTACAAAATGCACCACACCAGGTGTCAAATAATACTAAGTACACCCTGATGACAAGGACAGTAGAGACTGTGAGACCTTTTGCATGCAAAGTCGGTGCTCTACCAGCCTTGCTTTTTTTCCTTTTTGCTTCCTTGGCAGCTAAGCTCCAAGATGTTTGTCCTGATTCACCTCTCCTTGACTCCTTGTTCCCATTAAAATTGACAAAGGAATAGAAGGGTGTGTTGCATGGTTTTTCCTGCACATGCAATGAAGTGAGGCAGAGAGGATGGATGGAGGGATGGATGGAGGGATGCAGAAATTAAACCCTGCCTTTGTCTTTGCTAGTAAACCAGCATTTCTTTAGGGAAGATAAATCACCTTTTCTTTTCTTTTTCTTCACCCAGGAGGTGCCAGAGAATGTCAGTTCTGTACATTTTGCTTATTTTTGAAACTGGCAGAGAACAGGAACACGCGTTGAGAGCCCAGTTGCTTCATCAACACATTCCTGAATTAAGTGCCTTTTACCTAACAGAAAAATTCTGGGCATTCCCACCGGCATGAGGATTTACATAATCTGGGACAGAGAGGTAGATAAGAGGATTAAACGTAAGAGGAATAAAAAACCAAAAGAGTGGAGAAGACCTTTACGGAAACAGAGATTACAAATTGCACCATGATTTCCTAGATATTTTATCCCAAGCAAATGTTCTCAGGACGTCTGGCGTAACCAAGCTCTGGAACTGAACATAACATTTCAAAGGCTGAGGAAGATATTCCCAGATCTCAGGACCTGGCCCTGAAAGTTAATGAAACTTAATGAAACTTCCCAACCACCGATAGCAGCAACTGGAGGTTGAGAGGTGATAGGATAGCCCTGTTTAAATATTTGAAAGGATGCCATATTGAGGAGGGAGCAATCTTGTTTTCTGCTGCTCCAGAGAATGGGAACCTGGAACAATGAATGCAAATTACAGGAAAAGAGATTCCACCTCAACATTAGGAAGAACTTCCTGGCATTAAGAGCTGTTTGATAGTGGGACACATTCCCTGGGAAAGTGTTGGAGTCTTCTTCTTTGGAGGTTTCTAAACAGAGGCTGGATGGTCACCTGTTGGGGATGCTTTGATTGTGAGTTCCTGCATGGCAGAATGGGGTTAGATTGGATGCTCCCTGGGAGCCTCTTCAGATCCTATGATTGTGTGATTCTATAAGTGAAACTCCTTTGCTGATCACTTCTTCCCATCTCAGAGAATTATAGAGTTGGAAGAGGCACCTAGAACCACCTAATCCAATTCCTTGCCTTCCAGGAATCCAATACTAAAGCATGTAAAATAATAATAATAACAGTAACGATCCAGCCTCCTTTTCAAAAAGTCTAATGAAGGAGAGTTCACAGCCTTCTTTGGTAGCCTATCCCATTGCCAAAAACATTTACGTTCATGTGCACCCCACATCTTACACCCCGGTTTGTATCTATCAATACAGACTATTATGGAGATGGGGACAGTGTAGACCATGGGACACGCATGACCCCCCCCAGTCTCATTTTTGTGGCCCAAACCTCACTTGAGCATAAAAAACCCACTGGGTGACCTTGGGCAGTCACACTCTCTCAGCCTCAGATAGCAGCAATGGCAAAACCCCCTCTGATGAAAGGAAACCCTGTGATAGTTTTGCCTTAGGGTCACCGTAAATCAAAAAATAACTCGGAGGCATACAGCAATGACAACAAAACCCCTCTAGCAACTCCTGGTTTTTAAAAATTGGCCAAATTGGTAGCTGAATTTTAAAAACAAAAACAAAACATGGTTCCCACTGAATTTGGGGGTGATCTTCACCTGGAAACTGGCCAAAATAATTCCCAAGCTGGCCACAAATGTGGCACATTACTCCAAAATTTCCCCCAAATAAGCTTTAAAATGGCTAAAAATTAGCCAAAAACGACAACCCAAAGTGCAAGGAGGTTGGCACCAAGGAGAAAAGTCAAGGAGTCATGTGTCCCAATGATATCACTCTCTGTCTCTCTCTCTCTCTTTCTTTCTCTTTCTATCTCTCTGGTTTCATTATTTGCTCATTTTGAGGTAGCAAATGAGGTGAAGTTGGTGTCATAAAGCATACCAAGCCTGGCCAAAGAAATCACCCTTGAAGGACAAGATTTAAAAGAGACCCTGTTGCTCACATGGACCAAGAAATGGACCATCCGTGGGGACGGGATCTAGGATTCTGCATATCTTTTTTCACAAATAGTGCACCAAGAAGCCTCCTCTGCCATGGCCAGCCCCTGAATGTCTTCCAAGGAGAAAGAGGTCTTCCCTTTTGAGTCTGCCAGCCATCCCAGGGCCCTCCTTGTTGCATTTTTATTTTGTCACATAACTAGAAAGTAGAAGACCCAGCAGGAGCTGCCATGAGAGGTCAAGTACCGTAGATGGGTCACCTCTCCCATCTTGAACCTGGGTGCCTTGAACAACATTACCCAGAATCCTGAGTGTGGGGCACATCCATTCCTACCATCCTTTTGCTCCTGACAGTATTATGGGATCCTCTTGCAAGATGTGGATCGAACTGCTGCTCTGGAAAATCAGCCGCTGGGGATGGAAAGATGCTTTGGGACAGGGCCACCAGGTTGAGGTGAGTACTCCATCTTCAGAAACTGAGGAATGGGACCACATAGGTGCTTGACTGGTCACCCTATGGCTGGGGTCTTGTGGGCAACGCTGTTGTTGTTGTGTGCCTTCAACTCTTTTCTGACTTATGGTAACCCTAAGGATCATGGGGTTTTCTTGGCAAGATTTGTTCAGAGAGAGTTTGCCTTTGCCTTTGCCTTCCTCTGAGGCTGAGACAGCATGACTTGCCCAGGATCACCCAGTGAGTTTCCATTGCCAAGCGAGGATCTGAACCCTGATTTTCAGTCTCCTATGCTCAAACCACTAGGCTCTCTTGCAGGTGACATACACAGGTGTAACGGCAAATTGCACCTACATATATCCTTTTCTGGTTGCTGCAAATGGATGAACAGCCGGCCCTCCCTATCCACGGATTCTGCATCCATGACTTGAAAATATATATTTTTAAAAACCCAAAAAGCTAACCTTGATTTTTCCATTTTATATAAGGGACACCATTTTACCACACCATTGTATATAATGGGACTTGAGTATCCACAGATGTTGGTATCTATGGGGGGGGGGGGTGTCCTGTAACCAAGCCCCAATGGATACCAAGGGTCCACTGTAGTTGGCATCTCCATCTGCAATGGCTCTTTGCCCTCCTTACCCTCACCTGGGTATAACCCTGTGGCCACTTAGTGATCGTAGTGATAGAGTGATTTAGCAAACCATTTCATGATTTAGGATGTTGGGCAGCATCCAGCCAAGTGGGAGAAGAATCAGGCATCCTCATGGATCTCTCAGGCATCCTTGGCAATGGCATCACTAGAGTTGGTGCCAACCCAGTACAACAACCCCCAAGCTGCCTGGCTGGCACACACCCCAGTCATCCCCCTCCACCAGCCAGGCCACCTCTCCTATGGTGAGGGTCCCAGCAGCCCATTCTGGGCCTGATATGGCTGCTGAATGAATGAGAAAGGGAAGCAATGCCCTTTCCCACTTGCCCAGCAGCTGTGCCAGTCCTGGAAGGGGCTCCTGGGTAGCAGAAGCGCCCCATTCCCACCAGCAGACAGATGGGAATGACAGCCCCACCAGGTGTTCACCCGTCTCGAGGTGTCACCCAGTGCAGTCTGCACCCTCTAGCCATGCCCCAGTCCTCCGAGGACTTTCCCTCCCCAGAGATCCAGAAGGAGGATGTCCTCTTCCTATGTTCAATTGCAGAAAATGTGCCAGACCCCCCTCTGCCCTCCCATGCCCACTAAGGGGCCAGAGGACAAAGCTACTAACAAAAAAAGGAAAGTGGGACTCCCAGGGGGTGAGGGAAGGACCACAAAGATGCTTGGCAGGACTTTGGGCTTCTCTAGATCAATGGAGGATCCCAGTCCGTATCCCGCGCCCCCCACGAACTTTTGGCAGGAGCCAAGGCTGGTGTATAATTAAGAAGGTGAGGCTGAGAAGAGATGAAAGTGTTCCAGCCTAGCGGAGGTGGAGAAACATGTTCTTCCTGCTCTTTCGCTGGCTCAGGTAAGCCGGGAGCCACTTAGGAGGTGGCGAAATTACAGTTCGGCACACAATGTTCCCCTTGGCACCCGTGCCAGCTTGATATTAAGGTGAGATGGCAAAGGAGGCCCTGGTTCCTTCTGAAGATAGTAGAGAGATGCAGCCTTCGTATGTTGTTGTTGTGTGCCTTCAAGTCATTTCCGACTTCTGGTGACCCTAAGGCAATCCTATCATGGGGTTTTCCTGGCAGGTTTCTTCAGAGGGAGTTTACCATTGCCATCCTTTGAGGCTGAGAGAGTGTGACTTGCCCAAGGTCATCCATGGCTGAGCTGGGATTCGAACCCTGGGCTCCAGAGTCCTAGTCCAACACTCAAACCACTACATCACTCTGGGTCTGTTTGCATGGACCAAGTCTTATGACTCCTCTGCAGCTTTGTGTGTATGCCTGTGTTTGTGTGTGTGTGTGGTGTTCATGGGGCATCAAAACTGACGCTCAGTCATTTGACAATGCCTGGATAAGGCAAATGCGTGGCTCTCATTTCAGCTCTTCTTTCTTGACTCTCCAGCCCTTACATCCATCCATAGGAATAATAGGGAATACAATGGCTTGTATAATTCTGACTTTTGTGCAGAGTTGTATCTCTTTGCATTTTAGAATCTTTCCTAGTTCTTTCATAACCATCTCCTCATTCTTGGTCTTCTTCTGATTTCCCAACTGCAGTTCCTGTTCTGATCAATGTTTCATCCCAGATATGAGAACTCTTTTACTATTTCTGTTTCTTCATTGTCTAGTTCGAATGCGTGTAAGTTCTCTGTGGTCATTTATTTTTGTTTTCTTTATGTCCAACATTAAGCTTGCCTTTGCACTTTCTTCTTAGATCTTCCTTAGTAGGTCTTCCAGGTCTTTTTAGGTTCTCTGCTAGTATTATGGTGTCATCTGCATGTCTCAGATTATTGCTATTCCTTCCTCCTCCCATAAGAGCCTGCCAGAAATGTGAGCTTTTCAGAGGAAGCCCTTTTGTGTTTCCCAACAAACACCTTGTGATGTTATGTTGAAGGGCAGGTTGATCCTTCTCCAAGCAGGTGGAACACCTTGTCCTGCCTCCACAGTTGCATGTCCTTCTCTCACCCTGGGAACTGTCAAGTCCTGCAAAGCTGTCCTCTTCTCCTTCCTTCTCACCAATGAAGAAGGGAAGGAGGAGGGAAGCAAGTCAGACGATGATGAAGAAGAAGCCGGTCTCAGCTCAAAAGGGAAGAGAAATGAGGTTGCACTCACCGACAGAAGGCAGCCTCCTTTCCCTTCCCCTTGGAGACCAGGGCTCCACATTTTCATCGTCTGAATTGTCTCCCCATTTCTCTCCCCTCCCGAAGGTCCTTTCCTGGGTCTTGACCATTGCTGGGAAGGAAATATTTATCTATTTATTTCAAGGATTTATATCCCACCTTCCTCCCACATTGGGATTCAAGGCGGGTTACAATAATTTGGAGGGTTTTGCTTATCTTTTCTTTTTTTAAAGAATAAGAAGGAGAGATAGAGGAAACTGTAGATGAAGCAAGTAAGAAAGGTTAGAGGTTTAAGGGCAAGTATGTGAAGAAGGTATGAGTAGCTAGGTTAGGTATAGAAGGAAGATTGATGAAGGGAGAAGATAGAGAAAGGATTAGAAAGATTGTAGAAGGGATATAGGTAGAAGGTATGGAAGTTGGGAGAAAGAACCATGGCAGTTGAAATGGGATCAAGCTGCATTATTTCGACAGTGTAGATGCACCCTGGATCTGCTCCACCTCAAAGGTGTGAACTATCCAAAGTGCTGAAAGCATGAAACCAGAGTGGGATCGCTTCCCAAGTGACCCTGAAGCCAAGGGGTCCGATGGGAACCATTTCACTCAACTGAAGCCATCCCATGCCCCACAGAACTTGTTGCATGATTTTACTGCATGATTTTAGCTCAGACATTTGTATCCCATACCTTGTTGTTGTTGTTGTTGTGTGCCTTCAAATCATTTCCGACTTATGGGGAGCCTAAGGCCAACCTATCACAGGGTTTTCCTGGCAAGTTTTTTCAGAAGGGGGCTTGCCGTTGCCATCCTCTGAGGCTGAGAGAGTGTGAATTAATTGCCTAAGGTCACCCAGTGGGTTTTTATGCTCGAGCAGGGATTCGAACCATGTTCTCCAGAGCCATAGTCCAGGACTCAAACCACTACACCACACTGGCCTTAATGCTTTTTGACTAGTATCTTGGCCAGACTTGGACTACAGCACCCATACTCCCTGATGTTGAGCCACAATGGTTTATGGCATTTTTCACGTGATTGTTTACTATCCAAAACAGCTCAAAGCCATTGCAAAAACACTGTGTCCCTCCTGAAGGGGATATATATATATATATATATATATATATATATATATATATATAGGGTGACACTATAGTATTTACAATTGAAGCTGCTGAGCTATTTTAATACATTCTTTGCATACTTGCCTCCACTGGCTTTGTGAAGTGTTGGGTTTTAAGAGATCATTCTGTTTCCAAGCTGGCCAACCAACCAACCACTTGCACTTGGACATCATTTCAAAAGAGTCAGTGAATACTTTTCTTGTAAAAGGAAGGGAGCGGGGTAAATCCCTTTCCCATACATTACATAAGTGAGATCTAATACCAATGAGAAGGCTGGCTGGCTGTGCATGAAAGTACAGTAAGTGGACACCTTCATGTCAGCGGGTGACTTGGATCCATTGTTTTATATCATCAGTTTCTGCCACACTTGGATTGTCTTCGCAGGCTGGATGAGTTTGCATGCAAAGAGGACCGGCCCATCAAGTTTAGGCTCATCTTTTAAAATGGTTGTGTCATTAGAAAAACAATTCCATGTAAAGCTCACACGGGAGGAGGAAAAGAGATTTGCAATAAGGAAACTGGAATCATTTCAGGTTATGATGCATGTACCCAAACCCTGGTGTCCCATGCTTTGAAAACACCCTCGGAGGTGGGAATTCCCTTTTCCCTAGAGAGTCAAAGCAGATGATACTGGCCTCCATGGACCCAAGATCTATCCAATTTATTTTATGAGTTATATATCCATTTTATGAGTTATACGTATATCTGTTTCTCCCCATGGATTGAGGCAGGGATCACCCATCCGTCCATCCATCATCTCAGCTACCAATTTTTCTACTCTAGCATCATGTATTTTGTGCATTTTGGTTGTCCAGTTAAAGGTATCCCTGTGTTTGTGGCTTTTGGAGGTTATTGTACTTTGCTACATGGCCAACACAGCTACTCCTGGATATGTAAACCTTTTTTACTGCTTAACAAATTTGCTTTCTCAATGTATCTACAAACCTCTAACGCTGATCAAACAGTGTTTGCAAAGGACAAAGCAATGTCCTCTGCATACTTTTATTCCATGTTCGAGTATATTGGATAGTGTTCCCTGTGGGATGGCCAAAATAATTACTGAAAAGGAAATCATTAGACCAAGATTAATTACAGCCCACATTCAGGGCAGAAGCCAAGCAGCTACCTGAAAGCCAATACATGGAGGTGATCGGAACGAAACGCTGTGTAAATACAGTCTTGCATGCTCTGGATGCGATAACCAGAGAGATGGCAGCGGCTGTTTTTTGTCTGTTGAAAGTGGATGGATGGTTAGATTCAGGCTTCGCATAGGCTGCAGAAAGCTATAGGAAGGGGTCTATATAGTTCCCTGGCAAGGGATCCCAAAACAGGCCTGCAGCGGGTTTTTAATCTGCATTAATAATTTGCAACCTGCAATGTGCATGCAGTGAATTGTCATGATGCATTGACACTGTGCATTGCAATGAAGCAGTCAGCATTGTTGGGGGATTCTGGGAGGTGTAGTATGAAAACCCCACAAGCTTTTCTCACTAACTCCCTCGATCCCAGCATGTTAAGAAAAGTACCAGAGAAGAAGGATAATGGGGCATAGGGTTACAAAACTCTAATGGGACCTAGAACCCTTGATTTCCTGCTGCTGACTGAGGTTTACAGACCTGAGTTTGCAGGAAGAGGCATGTGAGGCGATCCAGCTCCCTCTTGCTTTTCCAGGATGCAAAGTTTTTGCATCATTTTAATGGAAGCAGGCGCTGATTAAAGAGGAGATTCTTGGTTCAGAGATGGCATAGGAAGGGTTGCGGCTTACCCACCCAATGTGCATTTGCTCATCCCAGTTCTTATTTACATGTTAATTTTTTTTTAAAATCCCAACTTTCCACCAATGAGCTCTTGCTCACAACAGCCCTGTGAGGTAGTTCAGGCTGAGAGCAAGCGACTGAGCTGCATGGCTCAATGGGACACTTGAACCTGGGTCTCCCATCTAATGAAGCAGATAAATCCACAAAAGTCTATGCTAGATAGTTCTTCTTCCCAATTAGTCTCAAAGGTGCTACTGAATTCTTTTACGGTTGTTTTAAATGGTGAAACAGATAAATGTGTCTGTCTTGCTTGAGTACTGCACCTCCCATGTTCTCCTAGTCCAATTCTCTAACCATTACACCAAACTGGTTCTCATGTGGCTCATGGGCTGGGCAGTAAGGAATCATCAGCATGGAATGCCTCCTACTTTTGCATGTGTTGTTTTTGCTGTTGTTGTTGTTGTTGTTGTGTCTCCAAGTCATTTCTGACTTATGGCAAACCTAATGTAAACCTATCACAGTTGGCAATATTTGTTCAGAGGAGGTTGCCTTTGCCTTCCCCTGTTGACCAGGGTTTGAAACCTGGCTGAGCCATGTAAACCCACTGGGTGACCTTGGGCAAGTCACACTCTCTCAGCCTCAGAGGATGGCCATGACAAAAATCCCTCTGAAGAAAGTTGCTAAGAAAACCCCAAAGTTTGTTTCCAAAAGTTGGAAATGACTTGAACCCATATTGCATCCAGAGAAGTGGGTTTATAGCCACCAAAGCTCATGCTAAAATAAAAAGCAGTTAGTCTTAAAGGGTTACCACATTTCTTTATATTTCTCCCCCTCTTTTTCGCTTTCCTTTCCCCAAGGAGGTTAGAAATTAGAAGATGAGATCTATTACCATGCCACACTGTCTCAATACCTGATCACAAATTTCTGAAAAATGTAAAAAAAAAATTGAACATAGCTTGGCAAGGTTCCTTTTATTTAGACTAAAGACTGGTAGTCTACCAAGTGGCTAGTCCATACTACTTCTAGCAAATTAAGAGAATCAGAAAAAGAATATTTCATTGCTTCATGCTGCAATTCAATACTCATTTACCAGGTGCAAACTCCATTGTACTCAGCAAGTCTTATTTCCAAGTCGAAATGCATAGGATTGCATGATTGTTCTCTCTTTTGCAACCAACGATGCCATTAGTGAATCAACTACATCTAAACAAGTTTGCATAGAATGAAATTGCTGATGCAGGGGTTTATATCATTTTGATATACGGGAGACAAGGAATTGTATCCACACTGCAGACTTAATACAGCTTGACACCACTTTAATGGCTATGACTCCATCCTACAGAAGCTGGGATTTGTAGTTTGTGGTGGCACCGGAGCTCTCTGACAGAGAAGGCTCAAAAAACCCATAAAACTACAAATCCTAGGATTCCACAGGATGGAGCCATGGCAGCTAAAGTGGTCAGAAAATGAGGAAGGACAACTTGCTTGCAAGGTCATGAACAACAGCCATCCTCTGTTGAGAGAAGGAGCCACAGGACGTATTAATTTCCTTTTTGTCTCATGATTTATTACAAGAGCACTCCACAACATAAATAAGTGCAAGCCATAAAGAGGCAAGTACACACTTGAGCCATGATCTCACCAATGTGAAATTAGCTTCCACCGATGAATCAAACCCAAACTTGGTCATCTACCAGTTGAGCAGGTTAAGGCTCTCAGCCCCATGAGAAGCCAAGAAGATTTCCGGAGACGTTGGAAACCAATGTATCTTCCCCACTCCCCATAAAACCAATGCTTCTCCTCCTCCGAACCCCCAAAGGCTATCCCATGTACCCCAAAGTCTAGGCTTGAGTTAGCTTTCCAACTGCTTCCCATGGCTCCAAAGTCAACCTTCTGCCCATAACTGTGTGTAGGTCAAGGCTGGGCAGCTTTCACACTGGTTGGGTTTGCTTGGTTTTGCATACTAAAAGCCCAGGTTCTCTCAACAAAGCCAGGAGGAAAAGCCACCAGAATCCTTTTAATAAGAAAAGAAAAGAGTGTAGTCAGAGCTTGGAAGGGTACGTTTTTGGATTTATTGTTGGGTGCCTTCAAGTCAATTCTGACTTAATTAATAAATAATAATAATAATAATAATAATAATAATAATAATAATAATAATAATAATAATAATAAATTTTATTTATATACTGCCCTGTGGCGAGCCAATCTGGGTGGTGTACAACAATAAAATAGTTACAGCTTAAAATAGTATGATTTCCCTCCTCCCCCCCCCTTAAAAAGTTATTAAATCGCAACACAATTAAAAACGATCTACAATTAAAACACAACAAATTAAGATTAATTAGGGAGGGCTGAGAAGGTGTGACTTGCCCAAGGTTTTCATGGCTGAGCAGGGATGGTTGGATTACTGTTGGCCAGATCCCCCAAACAGCTCCTCCATTATCAGTTGAGAGATCTGGGGAGCCGTAACCCCCCAAAATCAACCTTTTCACATTTTGTCTAGGATAGAATTGCTCTTGGAATCCTTTTGCATAAAAGCCCCAAAAGGTATTCAGTCCAACCGCCCAAATTAAGTCGGTTGACTCATAAATCTCTCATATGGTTTCCTTAGCAAGAATTTATAATTTATTTATTTTTTTGGAAAATATCCCCCACTTTCTGCACAATCAGAGCTGATCAAAACCTACTACCTCCAGTTGTTGCAGTTTACACTTGGTTTATTTTTCTGGCATCTGGATTTTGCACCTTAGAACCAGAGCGGAGGAAGATAAGTGTAACCTCCTGACATCACAGCATATATTTTAATCCTAATAAGCAGGGAGGCAGGTCACTACAAAGCCTGTGTGCTTGGCATTGGGTTGTGCTTGTTAATACAAATTATCTAGGAGGAGCCTTCCTAGTCATCCAAGCCAAATGCCAAGGATTTAAATCCCTTCACATCCCTCTTGGATCTCTTCTTGTTTGTAACATGTTTGTTCAGGCTCTCAAAGGCAGACCCAAAGACACACACTTCAAGCTTTTGGGTTTCTGTTCAAGGCGCAGCAGAACAGAGATGGCTCTAGGCTCCCAGGTCAGTGGGATGGTGGATCCGCTCCAGGTTTTCATCCAAACTTTAAAGGAGATACCCAAGGTGGTAGGATGGGCTGAGCTCTTTTAAAGTTCAGCAAAAAAACAACAACAAAGCAGATTCACAATCCTGTCCCCTTGAGATTTTAGGTGACCGTTTCCTTTCCTTTTT
>CM034705.1:1519488-1529526 GCA_020142125.1 Phrynosoma platyrhinos
CTTAGGGTTGCCATAAGTCAAATATGACTTGAAGGCAAACAACACACATTTAAAATGCCATGTTAAAAACACACACACACAAAATAAAGAATCCTAACGCAACATAAATAAACTTACCAAAACTAACAAACACTCTGACTTCCTCCCCCCCCCCAAAACCCCTCAAGGTTATATCTCCCTGTGACTAAACTTGCTTTCATTTGTAATGCACAAAGCTTCTATGATATAAGCAATCTCAGTTCATTTTACTAAAGTTAAACCAATATCTGACCTCAGTAAGAATGCATATGAGAAATAAACAATTCTGTCATTTTAAAAAAATAATGTCAGGGATTTCTCCTTAATCAGAGCTGTCCATTTGTCCATTTCAGCAAGATATCATCCAGCATTTTGTATAACAAAGCCCAATTCTTTCTGTGCTTCACTCCAAGTCTCCCACATAGGAAGAAATTGGTTGCACTTTTGTGTCTGAACTTAAAGAAGCTGTCCAAGGTGCTGAACCAATTTTATTAAGTCCTTTAGTTTGACTTAAAGCCACAATGGATTCACCATCATGATGGCAAAGAGCTCATGCTCATCCTTTTGCATCTCATTAGAGTGAACTGCTGTTGCATATTTATTTTCAATTGAACTGTCCATCCCAAATAAATGATAGCTCTCTAATGCCTGTTAAAATAGTTTTACATAGCTATTGGGGGGGGATCACAAAAGTCACAGTGGCTATGTACTATATACTTCCAGGATCAGAGAAGGTCCTATATTGCTTAAAACACCTAGAATGTCATTGCACCCAACATGGCCATGGATGCATTCAGTTGCACATTGGGTACCATTCAACACAAGAATTGTGTAGTAAAATGCAATGTGCAATTCTGCGTGCCACATTTTTTGCTGTGCAAACCTGATGGAGCTTCTTGGCCCTTATGGGGATCCAACCGAAGGGATCCATTTTAATCTACTAATATCAAAGATCACCACCCAGATATCTTTAAGAAGTTCTCCCTTGCTCTTGTCTCCACACTTGGAACTGTTGCTCACAGAAAGGCTGCCTCTCAAACTGGAGGCTCCACTTAGGAACAGGGCTTAGAAGTTCATGACCACAAGGTTGTAGCTAGGGAAAAGGGCAAAAGGAGGGCATTGCCCCTCAAAATTAAATTAAAGAATCCTGCCCCTCAAATTAAATTTTCCTTCAATGCCCAGATTTCTACCATTGCGGAGAGTGAAATGTCAAAAATCAACCACACATAGAACTTTACTGTTTACTGGATCCACATTCCTTGGGTACTTTGCTTGTCCCTTTCCCTTTGGATGCCTAAATTCCTGTTCTAAATGCTCAACAGAAGTTTGTTGTTGTTGTTAACTGCCTTGGCATCGGTCTCAGCCCATGGCGACCCAATGAATGAGACATCTCCAGGCCCCCCTGTCCGCTCTTGCTCTGCCCAGCTCCTCCAAACTCCTATTCATGGTCTCTTTAACAAAGTCCATCCATCTGGCATGTGGCCTTCCTCTCTTCTTACTTCCCTTCACCTTCCCTAACATGATTGTCTTTTCCAATGATTCATGCCTTCTCATGATGTGTTCCAAAGTACAACAGCCTATGTCTTCTCATCTTGGCTTCTAGGGATCTCTCTGGCTTGATCTGCTCTAGAACCCATTTGTTTGTCTTTTTGGCTATCCATGGGATCCTCAGCACTCTTCTCTAGCCCCACATTCTCTCAAATGCGTTGATTTTCTTCCTATCTTCTTTCTTGACTGTCCAGCTCTCACATCCATCCATGGGAATAATAGGGAATACGATGGCTTGGATGATTCTGACTTTCTCTGCATACAACTCAACTTAAAAATACATGCAAAGCTAGAACTGAAGGAAGATTTCATGTGGAGGGCAGTATTCTTATTTCGAGGGACAATGCCCTCATTGAAGGAATGGCATATTGAAGATGGAGCAAGCATTTTTTCTGCTGCTCCAGAGAATAGGACATGGAGCAATGGATGCAAACTCCGAGAAAAGAGATTCCATCTAAATATTAGGGAGAACTTCTTGACAGTAAGAGCTGTTTAGCAGTGGAATAAGCTGCCTTGGAGTATAATGGAGCCTCCTTCTTTGGAGGTTTTTAAACAGAGTCTGGATGGCTATCGGTTTGGAGGGTTTTGATGGTGTCTTTCTGCATGAAAGAAGAAACCTTGGGGTTTCTTCCAGCTCTATGTTCCCACTGCCCCATACCTACAGCCTGGCTGCACACCTAATATACGAATGACCATCTTCCCCCTTCCTCATACCCTCCAGATGTGTTGAGTCATAAAAACCCCTTCCATCTTGAGCCAGCACAACCAACAGCTAAGGATTCGGGCATCTGGTGCATGAAACACATCTGGAGGGCATCAGGTTGGCGAGGACCTGGTTCAGCTAATTCCCTTTGAAAGCCCCCAAAGCTGCTGTTGGTAACAAATTACATCTTCTGGCAGCAAATCCCACTCACTAATTCCATGGTGTGTCTTTGCAAGGAATGATTTTCTTTCACTAGGCAGCTTCTCTGGCATTCTGCAGCAATGAAAGAGAGAGAGAGAGAGAGAGAGAGAGTGGACAAAATGCCCTCCATCCCCCACTTTCTCCAGAACCTGCATGGTTTTATTAAAAGGCCCAAAGGCTTTAGTGTCTCCTGGGGGAAGGACTCCAACCAATAATTGGAAATTGGCTGTAGGAATACATTGGTTCCTTCTGAATGCCCACAGGAATGCAATGCCCTGGGTTTCTCAAGGGTCCTTTGCAAGGCATTGAGCCCAGGGGGAGACTTGGTGGCTTACCCAGGGTTTTTAGGAACTGTCCCCAAATGACCAAATCAAAAAAGTATTGCCTTTCCAAATGGTCCCTGGAATACTCCGGAACAGGGGTCTCTTTGGTGGCCCCTAAGGTCTGTTGAGGAGACCATTTAGAAGAGAGAAATAGACTTTTCTTTCTATGTTTTCCCTGAACCTGTAACTTGCAGTTCCTCCCTTTTCCCAGTAATGTATGATTAAGTTAGGTTAAAATTGCAACATTACTATTGTTCTGACTTTATTGCAAGTCCCCTCCCTAAAATTTAAATTGCATCAGGACTGTAATTTAATATTGCGGGGTTCACAAGTCCTGAAGGGGTCCAGATGCCATCTGGCAATGAGCGAGGCCTTCAGGAGTTTGCTCTGGTATGCCAACCTCTTTGCCACCTCTGGGCACATGGACCAGGTCCTTCCTTCCCAGGGACCATTTGCAAAGGCAATGTTTTGCTGATTTGGTCATTTGGGGACTTCCTAAAAAAACCCTGGATAAGCAATCAAGTCTCCTCCTGGGCTCAATGCATTGCAAAGGACCCTTGAGAAACCCCATTCCTGTTGCATTCCTGTAGGTATTCATAGAAGAGCAGTGGTACACCCCACACCAGAAGGCAGGTACCCTCCTTTGAGGTGTCACTCCGGGTGGTCCGCACCCCCTAGAAATGCCCCTGTGGACCTCTGCCACCCCTCAGTTGCCATGATGCCCCCATCAAGAGTGGTGCAGGAGGCGGTCTTTGTCAATTCATATGCTCCTGGAACCATCCAAGGTACTGAACATCCCTGGGCAGATAGGCTTCAGCACCTTGGCAAGCTCCTTCAAAATTTGCCTTTGGGTCTAAACCAGCGATTCTCAAGCTCTGGCCTTCCAGGTGTTTTGGACTTCAACTCCCAGAATCCCAGACCATTGGCCAAGATGGATGAGGCTTCTGGGAGCTGAAGTCCAAAACACCTGGAAGGCTAGAGTTTGGGAATCACTGGAGAGCAGATCTGCCACTCTGCCAACCCTGAAGCCAGAAGCCATCACATTTCTGCATGTGGAATAAGATGGGATGACTTTTGGTTCTTTCTCCTTGGCAGCAACTTATCTCCTTTGGTAGAATTCAAAGAATCAGCATGTCAAGAGATCTTGTCACATCTTTGAAACTCACTGAAAGAAAGAAAACTTTCGTAGACCTGAATCTACTTCTTCAGATGCATTTGGAGGTTGGGAAGTAGACTTAAGTCTAGGAAAGTTCATGCTGCCAGCTTCTCAAAGGTGTTACAAGATCTCTTTACCTACTTATCTCTCTTGGCCCAAAAGGCCATATTGGCATGGTATTCTGGGAACTGCCCTTCAAAAAATAAATTAAAAAAAAATTCCAAACTTTGCTATAAACTTGGATGCAGTTCATTTTAAGGGATGGCCATTTGGAAGCAAACTTGTTTGGCTATTGGGGGATGATCCCTAAAACCTACTTTGCAAGCAACCTCTCACCCTGGGACTAATGGGTCTGGAAAGGCAATGCATTCCTAGAGTTATTGGAAAGGAACCAAAGTATGTCAACAGCCATTTCCTTGCCTTGGTAATTTGGGTTGACCTTTTCTTGCCCCTTTTCCAAGTTCTAGTTTATCTTGTGTGTCAGGGTGCCCAGACCGATTCACATTATTCCATACAGAACAGAGCAAATGAGAAAACCCACATCAGCTAAAAACTTGGGTTGGGAAAAATATTGTAAAGTTCTGCACCAGGGAAACTACAACTCACCTTCCCCAGCACTCCATTGTCCATCCGCAAACTTTCCTATAGTTGAGGAGATGCATCTTCTGAGCCTTTTGACACCACTTTGACACCACAGAAATATACCATGTTTATATTTATGTCCCACAGGATCCTGGGTTTTGGAGTATGGTTGAACACACCTTTCCAAGAAAATCCCATGATAGGTTTGCCTTTGGGTCACCCTAAGTTGGAAATGACTTGAAGGCACACAATAAGAACAACAACAACAAGACATCTACAACTCATTGCTAGAGAGCTCTAGTCCACCTTCCCAAATGATAAGCATCAGCGTTCTCTTGCAGGGAATTCTAAGTATTTTTCCAGATTAGTCCAAAGAAGTGTCAGCTCTCCCAATACAACTCCATGGGTTTTGACAGGCATCACCGTTGTATGTTTTTAATTGTACTGTTTTTTAATATTGTAAGCTACTCTGAGTCCCAGTATTGGGGAAAGGGTGGGAAATTAATAATAATAATAATAATAATAATAATAATAATAATAATAATTATTATTATTATTATTTTCACCTTCGTGTCCACTTGCTCCATTCTCTTGGGCTGCATCTGCACTGCAGAATGAATGCAATCTGACACTGCTTTAACTGCCATGGCTCAATGCTATGGATTTCTGGGATCTGCAGTTTTGCAAGACTCTAGCAGAGAGCTCTAGTGCCACAAGAACCTACAAGCCCCAGGACTCCATAGTATTGAGCCATGACATTTAAAGCAGTGTCAAGCTGCATTATTTCTCCAGTGCAGATTAGACCTAAAAAGCTATGATCTCCAGAGCTGCCCTTGGGGATGCATAGCACAGAGCTGGAGAGAGCGGATGAGTTTGGCTTCCCTGGCATCTCATTTCCCTTTCCAAGGATGACGTAGAGCAATATTGCATCTTGCAGAGAAGGCTGGGTTGCTCAGAGGGAATGATTATTTGGATTGCAGAACCAGCAATGGGGCAACTCTGGATTGTCCATTCGGTGTCTTCCTTCTTGCATCCTCCAGCAAATAATCAGCTGATTCTGAAGCAAAACTCTGGAAACATGTGGGAGAAGAGCAAAGCATTGTGTGTGTATGTGTATGTATGTGCATGTGTGTGTGTGTATATATATATATATATATATATATATATATATATATATATATATATATAATGGCATGGCCACTTTTCCTCTCTCCATATCATCACCCATCTCCATGCTATTCCAGGTTTCTGGGTTCAAATCAACCAAGGTTTCTTAGCTGCCTAAGACAATGCAAATATATTATTATTATTATTATTATTATTATTATTATTATTATTATTATTAATTATTATTATTTTCTTACCCACCTCTCCCCATTGATCGAGGCGGGGAACAACCACAATGGACACACCACTTTAGTTAAAACACACATTAATTTAAAAGGACTAATAAGATACACACATATTAAAACAATCCACATTTTAAAAACCATCACTTAAATTTCTCGCAATTTACAAATAATCTGGAAAAGCCTGCCAGCTTATTAGGATAAAAAGAGATCTCTGTTTGTGTTGCTTTGGCTCTGGCAGCGATGCTTCCAAGGATTTCTATACCAAAATGTGAACTGTATATTACATTTCTACATTAGTTGGGGGATAAGAAATGGACAGGGCTGCTTTTGGAAATTCAAGCACTCTGTATTTGCATTATTATTATTATTATTTAAATGAGGGAACTGAAGTATCCATCTTACAAATAAATAAATAAATAAATGTTAACTGTGAGCCTAAATACCCTTAAGGCACCAGATCGCATCTGGTCTTGGAAGTTAAGCAGGTTCAGCCCTGGTTAGTCCTTGGATGGAGACCACCATCAAATACCAGGTGAGAGGCAGCATGGCATAGTGCTTTGAGCACTGAACTATGGTTCTGGAGACTTTCCCCACTTAGCTGTGAAAACCCACTGGGTGACCTTGGGCGAGTCACATGCTCTCAGCCTCAGGATCTCCAGATCAGTGCCAGGATCAGTTTCCTGCTTGAAACCCTAGCAGAGCCATGGTTGCCAGTCAGAGCTGGCATTGCTTGGCCTAGATGGGCCAAGGATCTGTCTCAGTGTAAGGCAGCTTCTTGTGTTCCCTGCATGAATTCCTGGCAAGCAATAGGTAGGAATATTACCCTAGATGGGCCAAGGGTCTGACTCTGATGCAATACAAAGCAGCTTCCTATTTTCACAGGCAGAAGGTCCCAGGATCAATCTCCTGCTTGAAATCCCGGAGAGTGGTGGCTGCCAGCCAGAGCGGGCAACATTGGCTGGATGCACCAAGAGTTTGGCTCAGGGGGCAGGCGGCTTCCAATGGCTCCACGCAGAAAGTGCCAGGCTCCGTATCTCATGTTTGAATGCTGTTCATCATCTCCTGTTGGAAATCCTGGCTAGCTGCACCTGCCACTCAGAGCTGTCAATACTAGCTGGATGCACCAAGGATTTATCTCATGGGAAAGGCAGCTTGCTATGACTCCATGCATAAGGTGCCAGGCTTTGTCCCAGGCATCTTTGGTTCCAAACCCTGGAGAGCTGCCCTTTCCAGTCAGAGCTGGCAATACTGGATGGATGGACCAAGGGCTTGTCTTAGGGGGAAGGCATCTTCTTATGACCTCAGGCAGATGGTGCCAGTCCCAGTTCATGGCCACTCTTGCTGGGAATCCTGGTGACTTGCAGCTGCCAGTCAGAGATGGCAACACTGGCTGGATGCACCAAAAGTTTGTCTCAGGGAGAAGGTAGTTTCCAATGACTCCATGCAGAGGATGCCAGTCCTGGGCATCTCCTGTTTCAAATCCTGGAGAGCTACAGCTGCCAGGCAGTGCTGGCAATATTGCCTGGATGGACCAAAGGTTTGTCTCATGGGGAAGGCATCTTGTTCTGACTCCATGCAGAAGATGCCAGTCCTGGGCATCTCCTGTTTCAAATCCTGGAGAGCTGCAGCTGCCAGTCAAAGATGGCAATAACACTGGCTGGATGCACCAAAAGTTTGTCTCAGGGAGAAGGCAGTTTCCAATGACTCCATGCAGAAGATGCCAGGCTCAGTCCTGGGCATCTCCTTTTTCAAAACCCTGCAGTTGCCAGTTAGAGATGCCAAAACTGGAAGGATGCACCAAAAGTTTGTCTCATGGGGAAGGCATCTTGCTATGACTCCATGCAGAGGATGCCAGTCCTGGGCAGCTCCTGTTTCAAATCCTGGAGAGCTGCAGCTGCCAGTCAGTGCTGGCAATATGGCCTGGCTGGACCAAAGTTTTGTCTCATGGGGAAGAAGGCATCTTGTTCTGACTCCATGCAGAGGATGCTAGTTTCAAATCCTGGAGAGCTGCAGCTGCCAGCCAGAGATGGCCCCCCTGGCAGGATGCTCCCAAGTCTCCTCTGGAGGCGATCCAGGAGGGAAGAAGGCGAGGAGGAGGAGGAGGAGGAGGAGGAGGAGGAGGGCAGGGGGCCAGGTGGCCACTCCTTCAGGTGCCAGGGTGCCCTGCCTCCCTCCAGCTCCTCCTCTGCTCCTCCTGGCAGCCCAGGCAAGAGGCAGGGAGGCTGCCTGCCTGCCCCATAAAGGCAGACAGGAGGAGGAGGAGGAGGAGGAGAGCCAGCAAGGCAGGGAGGCAGCAAGGCAGGGCTACTAGCCATGGGGTGGCTCAGGTGGCCAGCTTTCCTGCGCTGCGGGAAGAAGGAGGTGAGTGAGGGGCAGGCAGGGCCAGGGATGCCAGCCTTTGCAAAGGGGCTGCTGCCCCACAACTGGAGAAAGAGAGGGGGACCCCAAGGTCTGGCCATTGATGCTGCTGTGTGATGGGGACCCCTCAGGCAAACCTATCCTAGGGTCTTCTGGGCAAGATTTGTTCGGGGGGGGGGGTTCCTCTGAGGCTGAGAGAGTGTGACTTCTCAGTGTGCCTGAGACTGTTATGTCTGAGACTGCTGTTGTGTGATTTCAAGTCCCTTCTGACTTCTGGTGACCCTAAAGCAAACCTATCCTAGGGTCTTCTGGGCAAGATTTGTTCAGAGGGGGGTCCTCTGAGGCTGAGAGAGTGTGACTTTTCTGAGTGTCTGAGGCTGTTGTTGTGTGCCTTCAAGTCCTTCTGACTTCTGGTGACCCTCAGGCAAAGCTATCCTAGGATTTTCTGGGCAAGATTTGTTGAGAGGGGGTTCCTCTGAGGCTGAGACAGTGTGACTTCTCTGTGTGCCTGTTGTGTCTGAGACTGTTGTTGTGTGCCTTCAAGTCCTTCTGACTTTTGGTGACCCTAAAGCAAACCTATCCTAGGGTTTTCTGGGCAAGATTTGTTCAGAGAGGTTTTTGCCCTTGCCATCTTCTGAGGCTGAGAGAGTGTGACTTCTGAGACTGTTGTGTCTGAGATTGTTGTTGTGTGCCTTCAAGTCCTTTCTGACTTCTATCGACCCTAAGGCATACCTCTCCTGGGGCTTTCTGGGCGAGGTTTGTTCAATGTTTTTTTTGCCATTGCCATCCTCTGAGGCTGAGAGAGTGTGACTCGTTCAAGCCCTTTGGGTGTGCTAATTGAGGGAGGGGGAGATCCAAAGTTTTTCAGGGAAAAAATGGCTTTTATTGCCTGAGTTCCTCATGAAAGACACCTGCGTGAAGCTCTAGTAGTAATTATGTATTGAAAACAGTAATTATTGGGATGCCAAGAGCAGCGAATCATGCGCTGGAAACCAAAATTTTAAAGATGCTTCAGGACTGCAAGTCCATTATATTCTTCTTCTTCTTCTTGTACCAATTTTTATCGCTCCTGTGCCATTTTATTATCCACATTAGTCATAATATGACAACAGTGTTGTTATTAATGCACCATTATGTGATGGACTTGCTCATGAATTTATATTATTATTATTATTATTATTATTCCTCATGCACCGATTGTTATTGGCTCATGTGCCATTTTATTAAGCATAATCCTATTGGAGATTTGCATTTTGTTATTTATGGGCCTTTGAGTCCTTTCCGACTTATGGCAACCTTTGAGGTTTATCTTGGAAGGTTTCTTGAGAGGGGATTTCCCATTGCCATACTCGGAGGCTGAGAGTGTGTGACCGAGTCAGGATTCGAACCCTGGTCTCCAGAGTTGTAGTCCAATGCTTAAAAAGGCATGAGCCACCAAAGTTACAGTGCTTTGCTCTGGTGCACCAACAAAGTACCATTCCCAGAATACCATAGCATTGAGCCATGACAGTTAAAGTGGTGTCAAACTGGATTATTTCTACAGTGCGGATGAAGCCCAAGTCTGCAAAAGATCAAGCTACAACTTCTTTTACACAAAGGAGCTGCAAGATCCCTTTGCACCCTGATATTCCAGATTAACAGGGTTATGTCTCTGAATCATTTTACATTTTTGTTGTTGGTGGTGATGGTGATGGTGGTTGTTTTTGCTCTTCTTCATGCACCAATTCTCCTGGACTCATCGCCATGTTCTTTGGATGTTATCTCCCTTGAGTGCTATCTTGAAGTCCCACCTTTTTA
>CM034705.1:1533044-1548224 GCA_020142125.1 Phrynosoma platyrhinos
ATATTATATATATATATGTGTGTGTGTGTGTGTGTGTGTGTGTGTGTTCTTTTTTAAACGTTATTAATAATATTAAAAGACAACACACACACACACATATATAGGCAAACCTTGATTTTATCCTTTTATATGAGGGACTTGAGTATCCATGGACTTAGGTATCCAGGGGGTATGTGTGTCCTGGAACCAAATCCCAGAAGCAGATACCAAGAGTTTAGAAAATCTCAAACAAAGGAGCTGAGACAGTGTGCTATAGTGGGCAGAGAGCCCAGGATGGGACCCATGGGAATCCTGGTATAATATCCTGAACAGTATTTGGGAGGAAAATATTCCTTTTTTGGCATGACAACTTCCAGATTCTGGGAGTACGTTTCATTAGCAAACTTATCCAAAGTTTAACTTGGCCTCATCATTCTTGAACCTCTGCACCCAAAGGAGGAATTTATGGCATCCTGGCTGTTTTGCTATTAGGAAAAAGTAATGCTGAGAAACAGTACAGCAAGAGCAAGATGTTGTTGGATTGCAACTCCCAGCATTCTTTGCCATTGGACTTGCAATCCAGTATTGCAATCCAATTGCAATATATTGAGGATCCCGTGATCCCCAGCCCTAAAGTAACTCAAGAAAACCCTGTTTCAAACCAAGGGCCAAATTCAGAAAAGTTCTCCGGGGCCATATGCCAGGAATGGAGGGAGCAAAGTCCAAAGGGATAGGACCACTAATGCCAGAACGTTTTACAGTTGGCCCTCCATATCCATGGATTCCTTATCTGTGGATTCCTTATCCACAGCTTCCAAAATATATAAATTCCATAAACATATATATTCCAAAAATATATAAATTCCCAAAAGCAAACCTTGTTTTATCGCATTATTAAACAAACCCAGCAAGCAAATGAAAAGACGCAGGTTTTTTTCCTCCCCCCTCCGCATGACGTTCCAGGTTTTAAAAGCATGAGAGAAGGTGGTAAAAGCATCCCTTTTGTCAAACAGATTTTTCCAGCTTGGCAAAAGGGACCCTTTTATGACACTTTTACAACCTTCTCCCACATTTTTGCAACCTGAAGAGAACGAAAGTGACTTGTGGAGGGAAGTAAAAAACAACAACAACAAAGCACGCATCTTTTCGTTTGACTGCCAGTTTTGTTTAACAATGTGATAAGGCTCTATGACATATGCAAAGCATCTTTGCTAGCCCTAAAGAGGGCCATGCAAAAGTAGAAGACCCAATGGGATATTAGCAGAAACCATTCCAATTCTGGTTTTTCCCCCTTGTGTCTTAAAATGTATCTCAAGTGAACCTGCCTAGTTTTGGGAAAACCGTATTTAAAAGCCACCCATGTTCCATTCCTGAAATGAGACGTCTTCTCTCTTTCCCCGCTAGGCGTGGGGGTCACGATGGTGGTCATCTCAACATTTGTGACCATCTATTACAACGTCATCATTGGCTACAGCCTTTACTACTTATTTGCCTCCTTCCAAAGTGTGTTGCCTTGGGCAAACTGTGACCCGGAGTGGGCTGACGATACCTGCAGCAAGTTGCCAATAGGTAAGGCATACCCAGCTCTTTTGTGCCTGGCCCATAATCCTTTAAAATAAATCTCCTTATTTAGGGTCAACTAGAATCCTAGTCGAATACACTACAATGCTGCTGTTCTTCGACTATGACTCAGGCTGCATCTGCACTGCAGAAACAATGCAGCTTG
This sequence comes from Phrynosoma platyrhinos, assembly GCA_020142125.1. Taxonomy (NCBI): domain Eukaryota; kingdom Metazoa; phylum Chordata; class Lepidosauria; order Squamata; family Phrynosomatidae; genus Phrynosoma; species Phrynosoma platyrhinos. Next base: position 1,534,750 of record CM034705.1, read on the forward strand.
ACACTGCTTTAACGGCTATAGAATTCTGGAATTTGCAGTTTTGTGAGATATTCATCCTTCTCGGCCAGAGAGCTCTGGTGCCACAAGAAACTACAGATCCCAGGATTCCATAGCAATGAGCCATGGCAGTTAGAGTGGTGCCAAACTGCATTATTTCTGCAGTGCAGATGCAGCCTTAATCTGGATTCTAATGACTGGATTGGAATGGTTGTGGGTTTCTTTAAAAGCGCAGAAGCAAAAGGCAGCCTTGTGATGGGACAACGTTTTGTCATGCCAGAAACAGAACCTAAGGTGGGACTAAACTAGAGATGTAACTGAGAATAGGCTAGCAATTTTGTTCACGTAGTGAAAGTTCTTTAAAAATTGCACATTTTAAAAATACTATTTGTTGTTAGGGACTTGTGCAAAAAAAAAAAAATAATAATATATGAATGTACCAGCACAGATTTTTTTTTTCACAGAAAATTATGTTGTCAGGGACTTGTTTTGTGCAAAGTGGCTTTTTGCATCGAGAACAGCATTTTCTGTGCAGTGCCCACATTCCTAGCATTGCATAGAGATAGAAAGAGACATAGCAACCAGGTGCAGGTTTTGTACAGAATAAATCCTGAATTGCAAATGAGCTTCAAAAACAGTGTAGCTTTCAAAGACTTTTTCACGGCAGACAGAAAATTGCTAAAATTACTTGTTGCTTCCTTTGAGAAGGTATATGCCTACATTCCTCTAAAAGTGGCTTGCCACAATCTGCCCTTTTTGATTCTGTATCTCATAATGGCACGATCTTTGTTTTTAGTGTCAGAATGCAATGCAACAATGGAAGATGGCACCCTTATCCATGCCAATTACACTTGGGTCACCAGCCAGAACTTGACTTGCCTCAATGACACCTTGGTCTTTGCCAAAACCCAGGTGCCCAGCGAACAATACTGGAAGTGAGTACCAGGCCAGGTATTCTTCATTATTTAATGGACCACTTTTCAGCTGCAATTTTTTTTGGGGGGGGGCGGGGGGAAGTTGGAGGAGAAGGAAGGGCTGCAACTTTGCTGTCCATATAAAAGATTCTGTCCCTAGGCTTGGAGAGATTCCTGCCAGTTTGTAATAATTTGGAGTGCATCTACACTGTAGAAACAATGCACTTTGAGACCACATTCACTGCCAAGGCTCCAGCCTACAGCATCCTGGGATTTGTAGTGTTGCACTTTTTTTTGCAGAGGGAGCCAAAGACCTTGTGAAATTACCAGTCCTGGGATTTTGCATTTTGTTGTAGCACCAGAGCTCCCTGACAGCAAAGGCTAAACATCTCACAAAACGACAAATCCTAGAATTCCATAGCATTGAGCCAGGGCAGGTAAAGCAGTCTCAGGCTGGATTATTTCTACAGTGCAGATTAGAGCCAGGAGACCCATTAGCCCAGGATCCTTCACCCAAACCACCTCTGCAGGCCCTGGTCTTTCGTGCATGGCGTGATGCTTGCAAAGGTGTAATTGCCAGGTATGTAGGCTTCCCCATGACTCTTGGGTACAAGATGTGTTGTGGGTCCTGTGGTGATCCATAAAAGCTATGCCAGAGTGTGCATTTCTAAAGCAGCCAGGCACACCCCATACTTGTGTGGGCCTCTGTGAGAATGAGACTGCACACCAGGAGAGGCACACCAGGGCTTGTTTCTGTGTAGGAGCATGGTCTTTTTCATTTCCTGTTGTGCACCTTGAAAGGCTGGGCTGGTGCCGTGAAGAATAAATGCTGCAAAGCGAGCAGGAAGGATCGGTGCGTCAGGTCAGGAGGAAACCCTCGCAAAGCACTTTGTGGTTGGATGTCGGCACGCAATGGACTGCATAGCAATGGGGAAGGATTGCAATTTGAAGTGCAGGTCCTCAGGGGAATTCCCATAGCTGCCTCCCATGCAGTGGTGCCATTCAAAATAATTAGCAATTGGGGATTTATTATGTCATTGTTGATTTTCTTTCCCCATTTACGTCCCACTCTTCTTTCAAAAATGGCATTCAAGGCAGGTAACAACATACCTAAGGACTATCAGGATTAAAATTGTCTGTCTGTGCCTTCAGCTCACCTGTTGACTCATGGCAACGCCATGAATTTCATAGGGTTTTCTTAGACAAGGAATCCTCAGAGGTGGCTTTGCCTATTCCTGCCTCCAAAATGCAGCCTCCAGCACCTGGTATTTGTTGGTGGTCTCCCATCCAAGTACAAACCAGACCCAACCCTGCTTAGCTTCCAAGATCAGACTTGTATGTGTGTTTGAGTATACGCATCTCCAGGCCACCTGTTGACTTATGGCAACTCCATGAATTTCACCGGGGTTTCTTAGCCAAGGAATGCTCAGAGAGAATTTTGTCAGTTCCTTCCTCTGAAACAGAGCCTCCAGCACCCGGTATTTGTTGGTGGTCTCCCATCCCAGTACTAACCAAACTTGAACCTGCTTAGCATCAATGATGAGACGAGATCTGGGACCTTTAGGTGTGTGCCTATACGAACACATGCACCTCTCAGAACAATGGCCAGAATAGGGTTGAATGCCTACATTGGTGCAAAACGCGTTGTCCTTGCAGTTGCACTTCTTCAGACCCAAGAGAAGGGGTTGCTCAGAATCTGTGTTGATGTTGCACAAGTGGTTCCACTTCTGAGAGAGTTGGCAAGCTGTCGTGCTTTCCATGATCATGCATATCATAGGCAAACCTGGCAAGGATGCGTCCCTTACTGTAAGCAGTGGTGCAACAGGGATGGCCAGCGTGACATTCCTTTTGTGCAGTGGTGTAATGCAGCACAAGTGTGGGAAGGGAAACTCACAGCTAAGCAAATGACAAACAGGATCCTGGCTGATAAGTGATTATTGGCAACAATCTATTCCCACCTCCATCCCAGTTCCTGGGAGGATTGCCACGAAGCTCCACCAAGGAGTGGAGATGGCAGAGACGGTCATCATCCTGTTTATCTGAAAGCTCCTAGCACTCTGGCCCTCTGAACCTTGGTTTGGCAACAACACTGCTGTACATCCAAGATAGGGTTAGACAGGACCATCAAGGAGGCATAACAATGGCACAAACTTTCTTGAACTCTGGCCATCTCCATCGGACACTGGGAACAATGGCAGCAGATGGACTCCATATTGGAAAAGGTGATATACATCTGCTCTGGGTTTGAGTCTGAACCCTATCTCCCCATAGATCAGGGGTAGGCAACCTTTCCCCTTTAAGGGCCGAGGGACTTCAGCTCCCAGAATCCCAGGAGCTATTGGCCAACATGGGACTATTGGCCAACATGGCTGAGGCTTCTGGGAGCTGAAGTCCCTCGGCCCTTAAAGGGAAAAGGTTGCCTACCCCTGCTATAGATGTTCAGACTCCAACCCGGAGCAAATTCTCCTTCTGACTGACAAGGACATCACCAGCCTCCACTAGCATGGAAAGTTAAACAATGCAAGGCTTGGTCATCCCAGATAGAAATATTTGACTGCCTTGTGATCTCTTTTTGGCAATGTTTCACCCCATCCAGAGCCAACAAAAGGCCCTAGATTAAACTGCCCTGGGCACCTTCTTTTCTATGCTAATTCCTCTAGCTGCCCTGGTATCCATGCTGATGCTTTTGCTGTCTTGGTCTTCCAGCAAAAAGGTCCTCCAGAGGTCGGAAGGATTAGACGAGACTGGAAAGATTGTGTGGTATTTAGCCCTCTGCCTTCTTCTCTCCTGGCTGATCGTAGCCGTGGCCTTATTCAAAGGGATCAAGTCTTCCGGGAAGGTAAGTGAGTTGGTCAAACCAAACATGAAACATTTCCTATAGCATCCAATTCCCTGAGGTTTTCAGGGCCCAGTCTTGAGGCTGGGAAGGAGGTCCTTGCAATGCCATAAGGGCCAAGACTTGCTAGGAAGGGCACAACGGACCCATATTCATGAACTTGACCAGTCACTCTCACCACAGTCCAGCAGCAGCTGGAAGTTACCAGGTCAGTGGGACAGTGATTCGGCTCCAGGTTTTACTTCAGAGGTTAAAGACACTATCCAAGGTGCTGAACGCAATCCTCCCAATACATTCAGCATCATGGGTGTGATCCAAGCTAGATAAAATATTATTTACCTTATCTCCTGAAGCAAGTGGGAAGGAGTAATCCCCTCATTTCACCTTGATCTGGACAATACGCTTGAGGTACTGTGGTTGGTACTTAATGCATCACCTTTAATGGCACCACAGGGGTCAAGTTTAGGATTGGAAACCTCAGAGCCTGCGATGATCCTAAACCAGGGGTAGGCAACCTCTCCCCTTTAAGGGCCGAGGGACTTCAGCTCCCAGAATCCCAGGAGCTATTGGCCAACATGGCTGAGGCTTCTGGGAGATGAAGTCCCTCGGCCCTTAAAGGGGAAAGGTTGCCTACCCCTGTCCTAAACTGACATTGTAAACAGGAGATCTGGCGACACAAACATGCAGGAGCTATCAATCCATCAGCCTACCCATCTCAGCCAGTAACAAGCCCCAAATGCCCACTTTCTTCCAAGATCTGTGGTTCATTTTTTTGGCTTTCCTTGGGTTGAAGGAGCCCATTGGAAAGCAAGGGTGCTTTCTTGTGCCAAAAGGAACAGGCTTCCTGCCAGCTGAATAGATGTTTGGAGCACAATGGTGGTGGATGCAAGCCGAAAGGCCTTGTTTGCGACAGATGAACCAGCCCAACTGGCTGGGTGAAACCCTGAGAGCAAGAGGGATAATCCTGAGAAAGGAGGAGCCAACTCCCTTCCTTGGTTGCATTGCTGGGTGGTTCTGTGAAGACCAGCATTTACTGTCGCCAATTGCGGGCCAATTTGGACCCTCCTACGAGAAGCTTCCAAAGGAATTCTGTGGGCATGCATGTAGGAGCAATGAAAAAGTTTCATTGGGAGGGGTTGACGTTGTTGATGCAACTCTCTTGGGGGTGATCCTTGGATTCCTGTGGAACGCTTACATTCCTGTGGCATGCTGCCAAAAGGAGCGTCCGCATACACATACACAGACACAGACACGTGCATAGATACACATTGCAGGCAACGCTCGCTGATGTGTCACTCTTTCTACGGAAGACAAAACCTGCTTCCAAAATCTGCCAGGGCATTTTGTATCACGTGGAGGATAAAAAGAAAGGATCATAGCCCAGTAGCATCTCAGTTAGACTACTGCGAGTCACTGTATATGGGACTTCTCTTGAAGATGGTCCAAAGGCAAGAGGTTCAGAGGGTGGCCAAAGGGAATGAGGCAAGAATGCATTACTGTACAAAGCCCTAAATGGCTTCAGCCTGCTGTGACTCTTGCTCTTACCTTCTCCTCCTCCTCTTTTATTTGCAAATATTCTACCTTGGAGTCTGGTGGAGTCTACTTCTTTGGGGGTCTTTAAACAGAGGCTGGATGGCCATCTGTCAGAGATACTTTGATTTTGAGTTCCTGCATGGCAGAATGGGGTTGGACTGGATGGCCCTTGGGGTCTCTTCCAGCTCTATGATTCTATACCTTTCTCTCAGTAATGAGACTCAAGGCAGCTAACAACATATTTGATGCAAGACATTAACACTATACAAAAATGTCAATAAAACATAAATATAAAAGAGTAGTAGTAGTAATAGCAGTAGTAGTGTTATTATTCATTTATATGCTGCCTTTCTCCCACTAATGTGATGCAAGGTGGCTAACAACATTTGAAAACCATACAGATTAAATGAAAGTTAAATGAAAGTTTAAAATATGCAATTAAATAATTGTATATGAAAACAATTTAAAATACTCCAATTTATTAATATTTTTTTTTTAAAAAAAACCTATATGCAAAAGCTTTTGAAAAATGTCAAAAACAGCACCACCCAATATCGAGAGCCCAACAACTTTGAGTCACCAAGAGGACTCCAGCCTTGGATGAATTCTAGTGTGAAGTTGTCCAGGCCAAGTCCACATTGAACTGAGGCTTGACAAGATCCTTCCAAATTCAGTTAGCCCAAGGACCTTGTCCCTCAATGCCTGGCATAGACATTTCCTTTCCTCTAAGAACCTGTCCCGCCATTCTCCCTACTCCATTCTTTCTTCTCAAGCCAAGGTAGCTCTCAACCCTGGCGTCCTTTCCTTTCCTCTCCCCATCGCAGGTTGTCTACTTCACGGCCATCTTCCCCTACGTTGTCCTCGTCATATTGCTGATCCGAGGCGCCACGTTGGAAGGAGCCCGGGAGGGCATTGAGTATTACATCGGGACCCAATCCAACTTCACCAAGCTCACGGAAGCGGAGGTGAGGAGGACCCGGCAGGTGGCATGTCAGGCTGAATCCAACGTTACGCCAGACCTTGGACTTGACGTACAAACGGTTGCAGAGGAAGTGGTCCCACACTGTGCATCCTTTTCTCTGTTGCAAAATTTCAGCATCCTCCCTTCCCTCCCTCTTTGCTGTTTAGAGCAAGTGGGATTTTGGATAGCATAGAATTTCCTGCATGTAAAACCTTGCTATCTTTCCTCATTTAAAACCTCCCACTTGCAGCCAGCATCGTGTAATGGTTTGGATGTTGGACCAGGATTGGGCAACCATTGGGCGGTATATAAATAAATATTATTATTATTATTATTATTATTATTATTATTATTATTATTATTAGGACACTTGGAGACCAGGGTTTTAATCTTGATTTGACCATGGAAACCCACTGGGTGGCCTTGGGCAAATCACACTCTCTCCGCCTCAGGGCAGTAATGGCAAATCCCCTCTGAAGAAGCATGCCAAGAAAATCCTATGATAGGTTTACCTTAGGGTCACAGTAAGTTGGAAGTGACTTGAAGGCATGCAACACACACAACATAAGCAAATGCCAGGGTTGTGTTTCCCCTCCCTCCACAAAAAAACAGAAGTAGATTTTTAGTAGGATTCCTAGATACAAGACCTGGTCCCAATCCTTAGGAGGAGGAATCTCGGGGTAAGATATATACTCACATGCATCTCATTTCTTGTGTGTGCACAGTGTTTATTACTAAAATGCAGTCTCACATATATACAAACACACCCTGACCTCCAGGGATTTTTAATGCAACAACCTGCATTGCTTCTCTCTCTCATTTCCAAGGTCTGGAAAGATGCAGCAACGCAGATTTTCTTCTCTCTCTCCGTCGCATGGGGTGGGTTGGTTGCTCTTTCCTCGTACAACAAATTCCACAACAACTGCTACTCGGATGCCATCTTTGTCTGCGTGACCAACTGCCTCACCAGCATCTTTGCCGGCTTTGCCATCTTCTCCATCCTGGGACACATGGCCTTCAAGGCAGACAAGAAAGTCTCGGAGGTCGTCGATTCAGGTGAGCCTTGGAGAAGGCATGCTTAAACCTGTTTGCATCTGTGCAAAAGCACCTGGCTTGATATGCATCTTATGCTGTATCCCAAAGTGGAGGTCAACTTGATTTGTTCTTGTTGTTCTTGTTCAGACTGTTCATCTTAGAGGTTCAGAAAAATGATGACTCTCAATGCTAGCTGTTGGGAGTTAAATATGAGGAAAGAACAGCTCTTTCCTCATATTTGACTCCCAACAACTGGTATCGAGAGTCGTAATTTTGTTGTCTCCAACAAAATTGTCTCCATCCTTGCTTGTGTGTGGATTTTTTGGTTCCTGTGGGAAACTTGATATTGGACTACATTCCTTCTCTTTTCTGGGATTGTACTCCTGTTCTGAGACTGGTGGAGCTCTTGCATTACAACAGATGATGGAAACCCAACTTAATGCTTGGAAAAGTCAACCTTTGGGTACTACACTTCCCAGAAACCGCAAGCCGTATAGTCATTGGTCATTTTAGCTGGGGATTCTGGCAATTCTAGTCTTGCAAAGGTACTTATCCCAACTGGTTCAACTGATGCTGCACTTCAATTGCACAGTGTGGGTGTTGTGGAAATTGTCTCCCGTGTATTATGGCACCATCCATTCTGTTGTTATTTCTGTCTGATACTATTAACCCAATTTCTCCAGAAACATCCAGGGAGATCTGACACATTACACGTAAGTTATTTATTGCCAGACCTGCATGCAGATTATGTACAAAATAGCAAGATTGTGCATATCTGCTAATGTTTGTAGGAAGGTAATCACAAACAGTTCATATTTAAGACCCTGGGCTCTTTCTTTTAAATATTATGAGACAGAGAGAGGGAGGGAAGGAAAGAGAAAGAGAGTTAGAGTTTTAACTGTGTACTCTTGTCCAGAATTGTCTCTTATGGTGTATTATTATATATATTCCTGTTGTCTCAAATACAGTGCTGGTGTTTGACTGTAATGAACATTCACACCATGTCTTCATTTTCCAGTTGGCCAGCAGTGGTTTGCACCATGGCCTGTGTTGACCATGCCCAAAATATGCCTCCTAACATTGCAACCGATTCTGTTCCCCTGCAGGCTTCGACCTGGCATTTGTCGCTTACCCAGAGGCTCTCTCAAAACTACCGGTCGCTCCTCTCTGGTCCTTTTTATTCTTCTTTATGTTACTGCTGTTGGGCCTGGATTCCCAGTTTGCAACCATAGGTAAGCAGTGGTTGAAATATGCTTCTGAGCACCTCAGTCTTCTTACAGGTCTCCAAGTGGGCTTCATGCACCAAGTCCGCTGCTGCAAAGATGAAAGGCTCTGTTACTTGCGCCGCAGACAAGCAGTCGTCCACTCTTGTCGTCCACTGCTTAACTGGTGCTCCTCTGAAATTAAATTTTGATGTTAGGTAGAATTTTAGTCCTCTCTACCCTTGCTGGAATCCAGAGGCATCACTAGGGGGGTGCAAACCACATCAAGTGAAAGCCCAGAGGGGGATGAACATCTAGTGAGGCCCTCCTGGGAAGGGAGGGCAAGATCATTCTCTGGCTTACCCACCTGCCCATCCAGCCACCTGTGTCCTTCTGTGGTTTGACCGGTGGGCAGGTGAGACAGGGGAAAGGGAGATGGTACCATCTGCTGCTGCCGACTGCATCCCTGCACTGGATGACACCAAACCTAGTGCTGCCACTGCCGTCTGGTCCTTTCTACCTACAGTACCCATTGGCCCTAGTCGGGATAGCGAGTGGTGATGGATGATGGGAATTATGGCCCAAAAGTATCTGGAGGGCCACAGAAGTGGAGCAGTTGTGCTTATGATAATCTTACTCATAGATCCTTGAAAGTTAATTGAAATGTGTTGCTGGGGCACATGAACACAAGTCCACTAGAGGTGGCTGGTGGATGAGTTGTGTGGTTCCACTTTGGATTTTACAGGAATTCCAGTTCTATGGGAGCTAACCAAGGTGCTGAAACTTGGTCCCAGATTAGGTTCAGTACATTGGATAGCTCCTGTAAAAGCAGGAGTAGTTCCTGTAAAACCCACAGTGGGGTCACTGCATCAAGAGGTGGATCTTCCAGCTGCCCCTGCCTTCTACCTTCAGAAGTATAATTGCATTTTACTGGACTTCCTTTGCACTTCTGGGAGAACTACGTAGGGCTTAAGAGAAAAACTTTATTGAAAAACTGTTTTCTGAGAAGGGATCTTCCTATTTCATTTTGCAGAGACAATCACAACCACTATTCAAGATAGCTTCCCCCAAATGATGAAGAAAATGAGGATGCCAGTGACACTTGGTTTATGCATGCTGCTCTTTCTGCTTGGGCTTGTCTGTGTCACCCAGGTAGGATTTTAACCAGGGACCAATTCATGGAGGTCACTAAACTGTGTCAAGTTTTAGAGGTCCAGCCAGGGATGGTTGGTTGCTTCCAGGTCTTTGGGGTGGTGGATCCACTCTGAGTTTTAGGCTGAATTTTCAGGGACCTATTCAAGGTGTTGAAACCTATCCATAAGATCCCTGCCTTGGATAGCCCCTTTCAGATTCAAACTAAAACAGATGCACTGACAGGAAACCTAGCAATCACCACTAGACCACATGGCATTGCCAAAAGATGTGTATTATTCTAACAGAAGTCTTTAAATGGATGTTTTCCTTTTAGTATTTAAAGACCCATCCCCCTTCTAATCTAAGGCTACAAACTGTAGTATGCTTAGCTTATGCAAAAATCTGGCGTTGATGTTGACCTTTTGTCCATGAGACAATGGTCAAGGCTTCAGCATGAAGTGGGTTCTTCTTTTTCTTGGCTGAGATGCAACATTGGGGTTGCATAAATCTCTATATGCAGAGTTACATATTAATTGTACTACGCAGCCCTTGCACTGAAAGGCAACTTTGTGAAACTGAATCAAGACACTAAATTCAATATGCAACTGAATCCACAACCAATTGTCCATGTTCATGGATGTGAAATGCATGTGTGCATTCCTGTGAAATGTCCACAGATGCATAATGGCAGGGCTTCCATAGGGGAATTTTTGCATGCATAAGACATCAACAGGATCCCACCCCATTACTTATGGAAGTCGCTAAGAATGAATTCTGGCAACCTTCCATCTCAGGGATAAATAGATGAAAACACTCTCCTTTTCCTACAGGCAGGAATCTACTGGGTCAACCTGGTGGACCATTTCTGTGCCGGATGGGGAATCCTTTTTGCAGCCGTCCTTGAGCTGGCAGGAATTTGCTGGATTTATGGTAAGTGTATGCTGGGACATCCACCCCTGACTTCATCACTCCCCCCCCAAACATAATCGCAACTGATCTTTTGGAATGTTTAAGCAAGATCTAAACTCTTTTTGATAAATTTAGAACCTTGGATGAAAACAAAGGGACACATTTCAAAATGCTATAAATAAGCACCCAAATTCTACATCAGCTCCTTTATTATGAATGCATAACTAAGAGGAGGAGAAAACTTTTGAAGTGTTGCCTTGCTCAAAATGAGCAAAGATGTCCATTCTCTGGTCTTGGAGGATCTGCAATTGCAGGACATCTGCATCCGTATTTATTCACAAGGGCCAGTCTCTCATTCTGCTGTGTGCATGGCTCCTTTCTCCAGGAGGAAACCGATTTATCGAAGACATCGAAATGATGATTGGAAAGAAAAGCTTTCTCTTCTGGCTCTGGTGGAGAGCATGCTGGTTTGTCATCACCCCTTGCCTCTTGCTTGTAAGTACCGCATTTCTACTTTTTACTTTCTCGGAGGTGAAAATTAGTGAAGAATTGCATGCCTACATGAGACTAGAGACCACACTGCAGAAAGAAAGCAGTTTGACACCACTTTAACTGCCATGGCTCCATCCTAGAGAATGCTGGGATGTGTAGTTTTGTGAGGCACTGTCACTTTTTGGCAGAGAAGGCTAAGGGCTTTGCAAAACAATAAATCCCAGGATTCCGTCGGATGGTGCTACAGCTGCATTATTTCTACAGTGTAGATGCACCCTGCAATGCAAGCATTTGGAACCCCCTGAGAGATATTAGTATCGCATTGACTATTGCATAACAGTTATTGTTTTTGTTCCCTGCACAAAAGAGAACTGCAGAGGGGTCAGGAGGCAGTCCCTTCTGCTTGGTTGTCTCTCACCCTCCAACTTCCCCAGCCAGTCAATGCTTTTGGAAATGGTCCCACGGAGCTTGGCGAGGTTTGCAAAAGAAGGCTAGCAAATAACTTCTTAGGCCCCATCCAAAGTGAAGCATACACATGCATAACCGCAGACCTGTCACAAGACATATTTATGTGCAGACATGTCATAAACAGGATTCCAGCCAATTTCTCTCAAGGGGGTTTCTGACCACTCGCAATGTTGTCTCATCATGCCAAGACACCCAGATTTGCAAACCATGTTGGAAGCAATGAAATACATCGATAGCCAGAGTTGCAGGCTGAAGCTGTTAGCCATGTTTGCTAATTGGAAACCTGATGCATATGAATACTGGATGCTCTGAATACTGAATGCTGGACAAATAGCAGGGGTAGAGGTTGCCCTCGTGGTTGCCTTTTTGGGAGCTAAATGAGATGGAGTGTAATCATCTCTGTTCAGTCAATAGTCCCCACTCACCCCTTACCCACCAGCTATGAAATTCCTCTCTTTAAATGGACCCCGTTTTATCTCTGAGTGGTTCTCAGCTACCTTAGAGGGAACAATGGACATCGATATTCGGTTTGGATTGGAATGTACCAGTGAAGGCGGTGAGACATTGTCTCTTTGTTGCCCTGCAAACGTTGGCCAAGAACTCAGAGGCTAAAAGGTTGTTCTCAGCCAGCCAAGTCCAGTCCTATGAAATATTTTTTTTTTGGCATTAATTTACTTCCTGTAAAAAAAAGATTCCAAGATTATGTCAATTTCAGTAGAGACGCAGTTCACTTTCTAACCAGGTTTGGAGGTGGCAAAGCCTCTTCGCCAAGCAAGATCCACTCAAAAGAGAAAGCATGACCCATCTAAATTCCAGAGGAGTGACGTTTCATGTTGAACACATTCCCTTCTTTAAATAGCTCCCATAAAGTTTGCATTAAAACCTGGAATGGACTCACCATCCCACTAACATGGAGGACACTGGATGCTACCATGAGACACCCTTTGTCAAGGATGAGAAAAATTGTGAATGTTTTTGCACATAGAATAATAGAATCCTAGAGTTGGAAGAGACTCCCAAGGGCCATCCAGTCCAACCCTTTGCCATGCAGGAATGCACAATCCAAGCACTCCCAACAAATGGCCATCCTGTATCTGTTCATAAACCTCCAAAGAAGGAGAATCCACCACCCTCCAAGGCATTATCGTCTTCCACTGTCAAACAGTTCCTACCATCAGGAATTTCTTCCTAATGTTTACGTGGAATCTCTTTCCCAGTAGTTTGCATCCATTGCTCTGTATCCTATTCTCTGGAGCAGCAGACAACAAGTTTGCTCCATCCTCAATATGACAAACTTGCAAATATTTAATGTTGATGTTGATGCAGATCAAGAGCACTGTCCAGGCAGAAGAAAGACCTAATTGTGGAAGGTTTATGGACACCAAAATCAGAATGAGTCTACTTGCACTAGACCTCCTCCCTATCTTACTCCACATTGTGCAGTCCCATTGATCTCAGAGGGGCGGGATATAAATAAAATTTTATATTATTATTATTATTATTATTATTATTATTATTATTATTATTATTATTATTGGTCTGACCTTGGCTCTTGTGTCTTCTTCCCTCTCCCCAACAGGCAATCTTGGTTTGGTCTTTGCTCACATTTTCGCCCCCAATGTACGGCAGCGTAAAATATCCTGGCTGGGGATCGGCAGTCGGCTGGTGCATGATCATGTTCTGCCTGATTTGGATCCCCGTGACGGCAGTTTACAAGATCGTGAAAGCACAAGGCAGCTTGTGGCAGGTAAGTGTCCAAGGAACATGTGTGTGGGCTGATAAAAATGTGCAACACCCACCTCAATTGGTGGCTTCCATGTTAATGGGGCGGTGAATCCACACCTCTGGGCAGTTGCAGATAATCTAGTTTTTATAGGTTGCAATAGATTCTTCCCAGAGGACCTATAGTCCAGGTCAAAAGCCAAAGTCGGTCGACCACGTGGAAGCCATCTATGGCCATCTTTGTGCAACACTCATCCCCATTTCCAAAATAT
>CM034705.1:1548324-1560081 GCA_020142125.1 Phrynosoma platyrhinos
GCCATTGTAATTGTTAAACACCAAACAATGTAATTTCACATTTTTTGAGTGACGTTGCTTCATTGCTTGCCATTTTCAGTCTTTTTTAACAATATATTTATCAACGTAACATTTCAATTAACAAATGAAATTTCTTAATGGTCCAGCATGAATATTATTATTTTTTAATTAACGACTGAACATGAACATGCTAATGCTAGTATTTCAAAGCTTGGAACCCAAGCACAGATTTTCAAGAGCTCCTTCAAAACGTGGAGAAATAGAAATTCAATGGCCTGTTAAACAAAATAACCACAGGTAGTCTTCTGCTTCTCCATGCATTTAGCTAACCCTCCTCTAAAGCCGTGTAGACCAGTGATTCCGAAACTTTGGTCCTCCGGATGTTTTGGACTTCAGCTCCCAGAATTCCTGACTGTTGGCTGAGCTGGCTGGGGCTTCTGGGAACTGAAGTCCAAAACACCCGGAGGACCAAAGTTTGGGAATCACTGATCTAGACCTATGGTTCTTGCCACCACACCTTGTGGCAGAGAGTTCCACCGGACCTACTACTTTGATGCCTCTGAACTGAGTCCTATTCTCCATTTCCTACAAAAACAAACATATATTCCCTTTTTAGCGCCTTGTCACCTGTTGCAAACCGCAGCCGAATTGGGGTCCATCCTTGGAGTGTCATCGTGGAGAAAGGTACAGGGACATGGTCGACCCGGTCAAGGAACGGGACATGGAGATCCCGACTGTGGACAGCTACGTACACAAGTTGGAATGAAGAGGCACGCCAAGAGAGAAGAAGTCTTACCCATTGGGAAACCTTTTTTTTGGGGGGGGGGAATGGCTTTGTAATGGAAGCCACACTATTTATTCCAAGAACTGTGGTGCATTCCACTACAGAGCAATGGATCTCCATGGATCCTGGAGACAGGTTCTCCGGATGCTCATGAATCTATCAGCCTGCACCATTGCAGGATGCTGGGAGATGTAGTCCGTCTCTTGTCCTCTTCGATGGTGCTTGAACAAGATCCATGCTGTGCATGAAGAAAAATGAGGTGTGGGTTGGATGGAGGATGTCCAGTCCTTAAGGATGCAGGGTGTCCAGTCCAGTTTAGTTCCCCGGTGGTCTCTAGGACAGTCTTTGCTCCATCAAGTTCCTTTCAGAGAAAGGAACTTGTACAAATCCTCTCTCCACCCCACACTTCCTGGAGTTTTAACTCTCTACCTTGAAAAATAAGGACCCCAGAAGGAGTCCTGCCCTACCTCGCAGGGGTGTTGCAATGCGTAACGCACTTCAGTAATGCTTTGAGGAGGATTAAAAACCAGGAAAGGCTGTGATTCTTTGCACCAATGAATTCAGTGGACATGCTTGGGAATAATTCTGCAAATCCATGGATTTATTTTATCTAGCATAATTTATTTGTTGGAAAACTAGATTGCATAATTTATTTTGTAGTTCCTCTCCTGAAACCCTGGAAATCCTAGTGTTTGGCTTTGGAGAAGTTAGTAGGCATTGTTCAGGAGTTGCTTCATCGTCAGAAGGACTAACAACTTGGATTTTTTAATTTTAAAAAAATTCTATTCCAAAGAATCTCTGCTGTGAATTTGGCCTATGTAGCGAAAAGGTTAGGATATGAGACTGAGCCATGAAACACGGACTGATCGTGGGCTGGTCACACTCTCTCAGCCTCTTCTACTTTTCAAGGTTGTCGTAAGTCTAGGAAGTGATGTGTATGTCACCTTGAAAACAGGGAGGGAGATATAAATATATTTTAAAAATCATAATTATATTCTCAAAAGGTGCTGGGCAGCTGGCTGGCCAGCCAAGCAACTAACTAACTTTTGCTATGCTTTGGTCTTGCATTGACTTTGTGCTTCTTCTTACATCTCAGCATGGGTTGGCAAAGGTGGCCACAGGTTCTTGCAAGAGAGAGCTTCCTTTCCACATCTTTTTGGCCATTCCTGCAGATTTTTCAAGGAGTGTGGAGGATTTATGGGTGAAGAAGTGAGGTTTCCTCCTCTTCAGAGCATTGCCCCAAAAGGCCAGCTCTCAGTGTGTAGTTTTCTCCTTGAAATCCACAAATAATACTAGCTAGATAACGCACCTCTTTGGCCTTTTTAGTAAGCCTTTGGGGGTGCTTGTGCCTTGGAATTGTTGCTTTGTAGGGTTTTGTGCCGTGTTTTCTAAAACTGCCAGATGCCACTGGATGCGGAGAGCTACTGCAGTCTGGAAACACCTTCCTTTTAACCCTGACTAGTAGTTATACAAAGAGAAAAGAGATTCCACCTAAACATTAGGAAGAACTTTATGATGGTCAGAGCTGTTCGACAGTGGAAGACGTTCCCTGGGAAAGTGGCGGAGTCTCCATCTTTGGAGGTCTTTAAACAGAAGCTGGATGGCCATCTGTCGGGGATGCTTTGATGGTGTCTTCCTGCATGGCAGAATGGGGTTGGACTGGATGGCCCTTGGGGGTCTCTTCCAACTCTATGAGCCTATGAAAAGCACTCTTTTGATTCATCAAAGCAAGAGAAGGAAAGTAGTAGTGTTTTGTCCTTCTGCTGGAACACCTTATGAGCTCCTCACACAATGCCCTGATACAAATAGTCTGTTTTCCAGATTTCTTAAGTTTTGTTTTGTCTTATAAATCCCCTCTGCTTATGACTTGGCAGGATGTGACAACCCCATTCCCCAATGATCCCCTTCCACACGCATGTTCTAGTAGTGATGGTGATGGCTGCTTCTTCGGCTAAACGCCCCTTGCCTTTCTTGTTGACATTTGTTGTCATACGGAGGTGCGAGGCACCGAAGTCCAGCTTTCCCAAATGAGCAATTGGGCATCATGGAGTACAAGGGACCCTTGCCATGGAGTCTGTCCTCGGTGATCGAGAACAGGCTTTTCCACCTCTTGACCGTTATTCTGAAACGTGCGTCGTCTGGTGCACAAAATGACCGCCATAACAGAGACGGGGGTCTCAGGTGCGAATGTCTCAGTCTGTGGTGATGGGTGGGTGACCCTGGTTTGCCTGTGTACCTATTTTTATACGGGGATATTTTGTTTATTATTTAAATTAACTCCTAGATCAATAAAATGTGGAGTTTTTAAATTGTGTGTGTGTTTCTTTTCAAAGTGGTAAACCCAGGGGTGTCACTAAGGGTGTGCGAGGGGTGTGCACCACACCGGGTGACACTTCAGAGGGATTCTGGTCTAGTAGTTGTATCAGCGTAGTATAGGTTGAGTATCCCTTATCCGGAATTCCAAAACCCAAAATTGTCCACCTGGGTGGCTGAGACAGTGACACCTTTGCTTTCTAACAGTTCAATGTACGCAAACTTTTTTTCCATGGGCAAAATTATTTTACAATATTGTATATTGATTACACTCAAGCTATGTGTATAAGGTATAAGAATCCTTACTTCTTAAAGGACGGGTGGGATTCGGGATGTTATGTTCTGTTTAATATATCTGTATGGAAATTTTAATATTGTAAGCCGCCCCAATTGCTCTGCAGAGGGGTGGGATATAAATTATTATTATTATTATTATTATTATTATTATATGAAACATACATGAATTTTGTGTCAAGACCTGGGCCTCATCTCTGAGATATTTTAATCTGTACAAATATAGGCTGAGCCTCTTTTATCTGGAATTCCGAAATCTGAAACACTCCAAAATCCAAAACTGTCCACATGGGTGGCTGAGAGAGCGACCCTTTTGCTTTCTGATGGTTCTGTGTACACAAACTTTGTGTCATGCACAAAATTATCGAAAACATTATTATAACGTTACCCTCCGGATATGTTTATAAGGTGCGTACGCAAGATAAATGAATTTCTTGCTTAGACTTGGGTCCCATCTCCCAGATATCTCATTGTGTGTATGCAGATATTGCAAAACCTGGGGGGAAATCCTAAAATCCCAAACACTTCTGGTCCCAAGCATTGGGAGACTCCACTTGTCGTTGTTCCTTGAAGACAAAGGAGTGACCGCTAGAGAGCAGCCTCAACTTATGGCAGCTGTCTTCTCAGGCTTTCTTAGCATTCCTTCTCAAACACAGCTGCAATCTCAGGAGAATTATCCCATGCACTTTAGAAATGTGAATTTTTGCTGATTCCACGGACCCCCATCAATTGCCCACCTGGTTACACTTGTGCAAAAACCCTGTAAAGATCAGCATCGCCTTCCACACGTCTGAGAGCCTTTGATCGTATCCTGGTGTCTTTGCACACTTCTAAGCCAGAACATGAAAGCCCTGGTTTGATAGGATGGATCTATTTCCCTCTTGGCTCATGGTTTGGAGAATGGAAATCAAGAGCTTTAGATGTGTATGGGTGTGTGTTGTGTGTGTTGTGTGTGTGAAGCAGAGACACACACAGAGGGAGCTTTCCTCCCTCATCACTGGCTTGACACCTCCATTCAAAGGGAATTGATCTTCTTTTTTCATCCCTAGACAGAAATCTGAAGAAATGCAAGAAGCAATCACGCTGTTCCTGGTTGCTAAAAAGACAACCAAAGCCCCCATCGTCGTGCGTGGGAGGAGGAGGAGGTGGGAATTGCACAAGAAGACAAAGAAATTGTGGTGAGAAAATGGGCATCCTTCTTCAAGGAAAGAGTCAGGGACAGATGGAGATCGCTGAATCATTTGCCCTATCTCCCCTTGTTAGGAATCAAAGCCTGCAAAAGTTCAGGAGAGTGTCCAAAATGAGACTTCCAACACACCAATCCATTCTGTTTTGGTCAAACCTCATTGTTGTTGCTGTTGTTGTTGTGGTTGTGGTTGTGGGCTTTCAAGTCATTTCTGACAACCTGAGGCTGAGAGTGTGTGACCTTCCACTGGTCACCCACTGAGTTTCCGTGACTATAGATTTTTTCACATAAATAATAATAAATACAATTTATTTTTTTATCCCATCCCTCTGCGCAACGCAACCGGGTGACTTACAGCATTAAAAAATACATTCCATACCCCACAATCCCACCCCCCCCTTAAAATACTATTAAACAATTGTCAGTTTAAAACACACTTAAGATAGTAACACAAATAAGCAATAACTGTAGCATCCCGTCTGCAACCCGTCATTAAGTGGCCATCAAGTCCCATGGATGTCCCACAATAATGGGATGGTTTTCAAACAACGTCACTATTATTCTGAGAATAAAGCGGCAAAATTGCACCACTTTTCATTCACATTATTATTATTATTATTATTATTATTATTATTATTATTAAAAACAGAACCAGGGCTGTGTTAAAAGTCTTTTCCCTTTTGGAAAGCGTTGCAATCGAAAGTGCCAAAGAGACAAGGGGAAAAAGCAAAAAGGAGAGATTAAGGAATGCAAAGCAAAGCAAAGCAAAGAAGTAGCAGGTTTTATTGGTGCCTGGCTTATGATAAAGCCATATTTGCAGGTGTTTCTACAGGAAATTGCCAGAATTTATGAGCCCACGCCTCTTTCTCTGCCTCGGTCACTTTGGAAGGAGTGGTTGGCAAGCCAAGCTGAGATCTTTTGCCAGGATAGGACTCCCACAGAAGCACCTGGGCATCCAAAATTGTGCCATGTTGCCAAGACTGGTTGGCTACTTCAGGCCCTTGGCCGAAAAGGGGGTCTTCGTTGCCCTTTGCGGGAAGCCCTGCCTTGAATTCATCACACTTTCCAACAAGACAAAGGGCTTTCTAAACCCAAAACTGGACTCGGCTGTTCGGAGAGCTTTTTCCGGTGGGTAGAAGTGGCATCTCTCTGCTTTGTTTTCCGGACGGTGTCTCTAAGGCTGGAGTGGGAAATCTGGGGCGGCTTGTGGGTCAAATTTCCTCGGGGTCCACTTTCCATACATTGGTACGGCCAAAGGCAAAAATGTCTCATCTCTGGCCATGACCAAAACCACCAACTTATTTTAGTCCAAAGGTCAACCTGCCCAAACTTGCTTTACAACTTTTCACAACTCTTGCTAAACAACTGGGATCTAATCTGCACTGGAGAATTAGTGCAGTTTGACATATGGGATCCTGGGATCTGGAGTTTTCTGAAATATTTGGCCCTGTCTGTCAGAGAGCTTTGGTGCCACAACAAACTACAAATCCCAGGATTTCACGGCACTGAGCCATGGCGCTTAAAGAGGTGTCGAACTGCATTATTTCTGCAGTGCAGATTAGACCTAGGAGTCAAAAATCTTTGCTGATCCCTGGCAAACCAGCCAGACAACTACTGCATGATGAGAATAATTATATTTATTTCTATCCCATCTTTTTCCCAGTTCAGGACTCAAAGTGGCTTACAACCGGGTTAAAAATCCTACATCTTTAAAGTTCACACGATGCAAAAGTTAAAGCAAGATTAAACAATCAAAACATTTAAAATCAGATCAGATGTTAAAGTCAGATCATTGCACACACATCAGTGCAACAAGGAGCAGGATTCGGTGCATTGTTTAGATGAGACAGACCTTATAGAGTCGCTCATCAAATGCCTGTCCAGATTACTTTCTGTCTGCAATATATACCACATTGCCCTTTTAAAATACAAATTTCAGTTATTAACTTCATCCGAAAAGTAATGCCCTTCATAACAGAATATTTCAGAGGCAGCCATGTGGGTTTTTCCTCTGTTCTCCTTCCAAAAAGTAGTCTAGGACAAAAAGAGAGAGCAAGTCTTTCTATATGTTTGTGTGTGTGTGTGTGTATTTGCGTTTAAATAATCTTATTTCCTGAAGTGTGTACGGTGGCGCTGAAACGTTGTTTTCACTTCCAGGCTCGGCAATTTATTCTTGGTGCTTTCTGCCCAGAAACGATAAATCATTTAGAGACCATTTTCATTGCAAAGTTTGTTCTGAGAGCAAGGCACTTTATTGATTTCGGGGAAGGGAATTACTATGGGGAGACGAGACATTTGCCATTTCCATTGGGGATGGATTTTTGCTGTGTTCTTTAAAGGGAAAAAATGATCAGAAGAAGAAGGCTGGAGCAGGAGAACGCTGCTGCCAACCTTTAACCAAAAGTTTACAGGAGAGGGGAAAAATAATAAGAATAATTTCACTTTGAAATAAATTTTACACTCCCTTTTCCTCCTGAATTATACTCCAAGGTGGCTGTCTCACATGGTCTTTGGCTGGAGTGCTTAGAGTCAATCAGAAGTTGAGAAAGATATCCTTTTGGAACTACAACATCCAGAATCCCCCAGTTGGGTCTTTGGTTGGAATGGTCACAACTAATCAGATGTTGAAAAAGTTATTCTTTTGGGATGATAACATCCAGAATCCCCCAGTTAGTTCTTTGGTTGGAATGGTCAGAGCCAATCAGAGGTTGAGAAAGTTATTCTTTTGGGATGACAACATCCAGAATCCCCCAGTTAGGTCTTTGGTTGGAATGGTCAGAGCCAATCAGAGGTTGAGAAAGTTATTTTTTTGGGATGACAACATCCAGAATCCCCCAGTTGGGTCTTTGGTTGGAATGGTCAGAGCCAATCAGAGGTTGAGAACATTATCTTTTGGGACAACAACATCCAGAATCCCCCAGTTGGGTCTTTGGTTGGAATGGTCAGAGCCAATCAGAGGTTGAGAAAGTTATTCTTTTGGGATGACAACATCCAGAATCCCCAAGCAAGATGTGATTCATGGCCCATACATTCCCCCAGAACTAATGTAAACTGCCCTGGATAAAATGAGGACCTGCAGCTGTTGACCTCTGTTGATATTTTAAAGGCCACAGTCCCTTCCGAAATGAGAGAAGGCCAACCACGTTTGACAAAAAGATCCTGTTGTGGACCAAACGGTTTAAAAAAGAAGAGGACATTCCTCCGCTCTTGTCGTAAGTAGCCTTATGAAAGTTTGCTGCTCATTTATTCTGATCTCTTTGGAAGAAAGATAGAAAACCGGCAGATCTGGAACCAGCGTTTGCTTAGTGGAGACTTGATGAAACCATTTTCTGCCTCTTTATGGCATATCTTATGTCTTTCCTTGCTCCCAAACAATGCAGCTCACAGCATGACTGACTTCAAAAAGTTCAAACAAAAATCTATCAGTGATACCTTTATTGGCCAACCAAATGCACAATGCACTCCTTCGAAAGCTTGCAACAAGTCTATTGTGCATTTTGGTTGGCCAATAAAGGTATCACTGATGGATTTTTGTTTAAATTTGCTAAATGGCCAACACAGCTACTATCCCTGAATGACTTCAAAAAAACATACTATTAAATTAAGTTACGTTCCCCTATGGAAGTAGTTGGACATTTTTGTCTAGTATACAACATCAACTTTCAAATTTCAAGTTGTGGAAGCAGCATTGTGCATGCAGGCCAAAATCCATACACAACATGCAAGAGGACTCTATTTTGCATGGAGAAGTGCTTTAACTTTCAGAAAGCAGTGTGAAAAGGACCATTTGCTTTGTGCAATGCAGATGTGCACAGAGCATTGCCCATTGGGAGCATGCATTGTGCATTGCACATTGTTTGTTGTACATGTGCATTCCACTACTTGATGACAGCCATGCACTTTGGGACCCAATACACATTTGTTGTGCTACATTGCTGTCCAGTATAAGGGAAGTGGAAGATAACTTTGTTGGGGGATATTTACACAACACCGAAGGAAGGTAGGATTTCCACTGCAGGGTTGTTTTATGGATGCAGTTGCACACTCTTAGCCAATGTGTACCCATCTGCCTTTGCTACAAGTGGTTGTATTCCTTTGGTTGTGCATCTGGTTGTGCATCTGGCTGCTGTGGTCCAAAACCATGGATTTCCCCAAGCGTTGGGTCTTGGTGCTTGCAACCTCCCCAACTTTTTAACTTTTGCTGCTTCTCTGTTTTTGCAGAGTGGAAGTGCTCAAGGCTGCTCATAACCAGCTGCGGATCCGGGTTTGCTACATCATGATCGCCCTGACTCTCCTGGGATGTCTGGGAATGGTCATCTCCGGGAAAATGGTACGAGATTGTCTTCCTTCATTTCCCAGACTGTGGGTCGAAATCATGCCATTTGGCACCACTTTTAACTGCCACATCCATTCTGGGATGTGTTGTTTTGTGAGGCACCAACACTTTTTGGAAGGGAAGGCTAAAGACCTTGTAAAACTACACATCCCATAGGCTGGAGCTTCAGCACTCAAAGTGATGTCAAACTGCATTAGAGATGCAGCCCAAGAAATCTTGTGAATCCCAGTTTGCTACACAAACACACACACATATACCAAAACACACCTAGGTTTGCATGTAATGGAGAAATTACTTCCTTATCCCTATTTTATTGCTGGGATCCCTATAAAAAAAATGAGAAAGGAAACCACTATCTAATTAGACTAGGACTCTAGGGACCAGGGTTCAAATCCAAGGTTGGCCATGGAAACCCACTGAGTGACTTCGGGCAAGTCACGCTCTCTCAGCCTCAGAGGATGGCAATGGCAAACCCCCATCTGAAGAAAAGTGCCAAGAAAACCCCATGATAGGGTCACCTTGGGGTCTCCATAAGTCAGAAACAACTTGAAGACACAACAATCTACATGATGCCGGCTGTGCATCTTGGCAGCAAAGTTTGACATTTCCCATTTTAGAGGGGCAGTGAATCCATTCTAGCTTTTGGTGAGGTTCAAAGGAGTTCCCCGGATTTCCAGACCTATTTAGGAACAGGCATCTTGAAAATACCCTTTAAATCTTGAAGTGGATTCACTGCCTCCTGGACACAGTACCCACTGGCCACCAATGGCCAGTTATACCAGTTTGACCTCACTTTAACCGCCGTGAATCCCTCCTAAGAAAACTTGGGATCTGCAATTTAGGGAGGTAAAAATAAATATTTATTTTTATTTATGTATTGGATTTATATTCCACCTTTCTGCCCAAAAGGGATCCAGAGGACCTAAAATCCTCTGCTAGAAGGCTCCTCTAGTATTGTAGTTGTAGGGAAAGAACTAGAGCTCTGGAGCAGAGAAGTGCCATTGTTCCACCAAATTATAAATCGTGGCATTTTCTAGGATGGAACTGCGGCTGTTATAGTGAGCCCCAAAAGCTGTCCTCTTAAAAGAAAAAAAAAATCAAGTCCCTAAATCCCTCAACCAGCATGGCCACTGTCCATGCTGGTTTGTGGATTCTGGGACTTGCAATCCAACCCACAAATGTTTGCAAACTCCTGTTGCTACAAACATGTCCTTTTTCTTCCCTCTCACAGGCAGCAAAAAGAGATGACACCTTGTTAAAGATGAATGCAGAGAAGAAGGTGAAGTGGAGAATGGAAAGACAGAAAGAAGAAGAAGCGCTGGATGAAAATAGATGAATGACCAGGAACGATGGATGATCCGAATGCAGAACGGACAGAGCTTTGCTCTTGTGACTCTTGAGCTGCAGGTCTTGACCTTATGGATATTCGACAGCTTTGCTTGATTCGAACCTGTTTGGGGTTTTGTCAGAGGATGGTCCTACAGAATTCAGTGCAGTGATCACACTCAGGTATGACTCTAAATAAATGACAAATAAAAATTATATATTATGGATATGTTGTTAACTGCCAAAAAAGCACTGCTTCTTGGATGGTATAACAGCACAATAAATAAAAGACTTTCTTTCCAAACTATGCATCCCAGGACTCTGTAGGATGGAGCCAAGGCAGTTAAAGCAGTGCCAAACTGCATTATTTCTGGAGTTTCTAGAAGCTGTGCCTCGTGACACCAGCAAAGAACAACATGAGAAAGCCTGACCGGCCGTGCAGGACATCCTTTTGTGCAGTGACCTTTGGGTTTTGTCGAGGGTGCCCTCCTCGCCTGTTGTGTTCCTCTCTTGTGTCAGTGCAGAGCTGCTGACTTAACCTGCCATCGATCTTCTCGGCGTCCGCACTGGAAAACATCACAGGAGCGGTCCAGAAATGCAGCACGCTTCTGGGTCAGCTCCTGCAAGAAGGGTGATGCGGAAAAATAATATTTTCCAAACAGGAAGGGCACTGTAGAAGAACAAGCCTGGCCTTTTAGCCTCAATGTGTTGGCCACAGATGGGACAAATTGGAGAGCACCCTTGAGATCATTGAGACGTCTCTCCACAATTGTGAGTGCAGGATTTTAAAACTTCTTTTTTTGTGGCATAATGGTTTGAGAGTTGAATGATGACTCTGGAGAACAGGGTTCGATTCCCTGCTCAACCCTAAAAACCCATTGGATGACCTTGGGTGAGTCACACTCTCTCGGCCTCATGGGAAGGCCATAGCAAAGCTCCTCTGAAGAAATATGGACGAGAAAACTGAACCTCCACGGTGTTGGGGAAAAAGAAGAAGGAGGAAACATTGCCAGTTCTATGTTTAAACATCAAGACATCTCATTTGGTGCTGTTGGTTGGGGATACTGGGAGTTGCAATTAAAAGAAACCCAAAGAAGTAAATTTCCCAAGTTCTGTGTTTAAACACAACCACATCTTGCTTGGCAGTTCTGGCTGGGGGATTCTGGGAGTTGCAATCCAAAGAAAGTGATATTTCCCAAGCTCTGTGTTGAAACATCTTGTTTGGCGGCCACCTACCATCCCCATAAACTTTCATGGCTGTAAACTTTCTTCCTATAGACCTTGCCATTTCCTTGACCTCTGCAAGGTCTTCCAACCCATAAAACCCACAAGTTCTGAAAAAGGGGGAAACAGAAAACTTTCTGCTTATAAAACAGAGTTATAAAAGACGTTGGAGTGGATTTATCCGACTCTATATAAACACCAGGGAGCTTTATGGCAAGCATCAAGCATCACCTGTAAAATGGGCACCTGAGATGGAGAAAGAAAGAAAGAAAGAAAGAAAGAAAGAAAGAAAGA
>CM034705.1:1560181-1587966 GCA_020142125.1 Phrynosoma platyrhinos
ATGCAAGGGAATCCTGTAAAAGAAGAAGCACAGAATGCCAATGCTAGAGCAAACCATCCTTTTGTGGGATTTCCTCCTTTAGAAGAAGCATCCACCTTTGCTGCAGAAGACTCTGGCTGGTGCTTTTATGAGTATTTCCCTTGGGTTTCATGGAGGAATTTTCTCTCACTTGCTAATGGATGATTTTGCACCTCTCTCTGTGTTGTCTTTGCAGCTTTCCAGGCTGGTTAAATAGCGGCAGTTAAACATGCAAGCAAGCAGGCCTGCAGGACTGACAGATAAAATGCCAAAGCCCCAAAATCTTCCCAAAATTTCATAGCATTGAACCATGGCAGTTAAGGTGGTGTCAACCTGGATTATTCCTGCAGTGCAGATGCAGCCTAAATCAGGACTAGCAATAGGATTATTTAAGACTATGAAAACAGAGGAAGAATTTTGCAAAGGAACAAAAACCCAGTTCCGAAAGCGATGTCTGCAGCCTGGTCAAGAAAAGCAAGGATGTTCCATCCCAGAAAGTGACATTTTGTTTTCGGTTGCGCCTTTGATTCCCAAAGTGGTGTGTCTAAGTGGATATTATGCAAGGCGGTGATAATCGGTGTTAAGTCATTAACCGAGCTGTTTAATTTGATGTTGCTCCATAAACGAACTGGCGTTTATTTGCATGCATATTTTGGTGAGGGGGAGATATTATTTTTTTTAAAAGAAAAGAAAAGAAAAATGACAATTCTTTGCAACGGCATAATGATGTTCTGATGACACTAAAATGGGGGCAAAATGCAGCTGTCATTCAAAGCTTAACTGCTTGCTCATTTAAAATATAAAATTTTTATAACCCAGTAAAGGAAGAACAACAAAATGCACACAATCTTCATATTCACATTTATCTGTTCCAAAAGAGAGTCCCAAGAATGTTATGTCTGGACTATAACTCCCAGAATCCTGCTGGCTTGGCTGCCTGGGGATTCTGGGAAGTGTCCTTCCAAAAAAACAATTTTCCCAAACTCTTTCAAGAAGTAATGGCAAGGTAGATTTTCTTACCATAGAAAATAACCATGAATTCCATTGGGATTCCCAACTAGAGTTGGACCTTTGAATTGATGGCTGAATGATGGGAAGTTGACCCTTGTAGAAATCCCATTGATTTAATAGGTCTACTTTAGTTGGGAGTACAAGTATAATTCAGAGCTAGCATGGCGGTTTGAGCATTGGACTATGACTCTGGAGATCAGGGTTCGATTCCCCACTTGGCCACAGAAACCCACTACTTGACCTTGGGTGAGTCACACACTCTCAGCCCCAGAAACCTCTGTGATAGGTCCATCTTTTGGGTGCCTTCATGTCGTTTCCAATTTATGGCGACCCTAAGGTGTTTTCTTGGCAAGATTTGTTCAGAGGAGGTTTGCCATTGCCTTCCCTGAGGCTGAGAGAGTGTGACTTGCCCAAGGTCACCCAGTGGGTTTCATGGCTGAGCTGGGAATCGAACCCTGGTCTCCAGAGTCGTTGTCCAACACTCAAACCACTACACCACACTGTCTCATAGGATCACCATAATTCAGAAACAACTTAAAGGTACACAACAACAACAAATAAGTCCAATTCAGGTCACAAATTGCTACACAGCCGTAGGCCTTACCTAGGATCTTGAAAAAGTTATTTTTTCCAAGATAGGTCTAAGAGACTAATTTGGGGTAACACTATTTTGATGGGCCACCAAAAGAATTGCCAACAAAACCTAGGAGAAAAAAACGTGGCTGCATCCGCACTGCAGAAATAATACAGTTTGACATCACCTTGGCTACCAATATTTTTTAAACATTTTTTAAATTATTAAAACATATAACCTATATACACATCAACATTTACAATCTTCAAACATAAAAAATTAACATAAAAAAACGTACATAACATACATAAAATAACTTCCCTTCCTTTACTATGAATATTATTGTGATATCTCTTTCACTCTGACTTTCTGATTTCCTCTTAGTTTTTCTTATAGTTTGTGACATATACCTGTATTACATTCTTACTATTTAATTCAATTTCAGTCGTCATTTATATCATTTCTCTTCAAGTCCCACACTATACATATAAGTTCTGAACATTTCTTCATCTCTTAGTCTAAGACTACCATGGCTCAATATTATGGAATTCTAGGATTTGTAGTTTTTTGAGATATTTCGCCTTCTCCATCAGAGAGCTCTGGTGCCATGCCATACTACAAAACCCAGAATTCCATAGCATGGAGCCATGGCCGTTAAAGTATATTATCAAACTACGTTACTGAATAATTGCCTGGTCTGGAGAGAATAGGATGCGATGCCTTTCATGGCATGATGTGCGGCATGTTTGTTTCCTTGCTTGCTAATCGTTGCATGCAAAACATCTGTTTGCATGCTACTCTGTGCATTTTAAAGTAGACCTACCTCACCTATTAAAGTAGACCTATCTATTAAGTAGACCTACTTCACAACATGCAATCGTCCCGCATGCACAACTCTGCTTTCGTCTCCATTAGCTGGATAGGACACAGTTACTCTGGTGTAGCGTACCAACATTATTTCATGCAATGACATTTGGAAGCATGGAGGCGAAGCATGGGGCTTGCTATTTTTGCAATCTGGCACTATGCCTTTAGCATTAGATGCTTTGGAAGTGTGTGTGTGTGTGTTTCACTGCCCAGGCATACAATTGCTGTAGGAATTTGTTTGCTGCTTGCTCCCATTTTTGCAAAAAGACAATTGACCCACGGTGGCCAGGAGGTGTTCCGAACAACTTTGCTTTTCAGAGGACGCATAAAGGGAGATGTGGCTTTCTCAGTCGGTTGGATGCACAAGAGAACCTGGAACAACTGGGCTGCAAGCAATCACCATTTTGTTCCCTTGGTAGCATCCTCAGGTCATGCAAAGGAGGAGGCAGGCAGGCACACAAGCCACAAAAAAGCGTGTGCCGTGTGCCGTAGAGGCCAAAACAGAGCCCTGGCTGCGATAGGAATCTTGCAATTGTGCAATCCAAGCAAGGGAAGGAGGATTTATAGCTCCCCATGACATGCTTAATCTGCCCTATCCTGAGGGCTCAGCAGCAGGAAATGATCCTTAAAAATGACAAAATAATATGACCGAGGGAAATGTGAAATACGGAATGGCGCGTCGAACCAAATGGAAGAAGCCACAGGTATACTGAATTTCTCCCAGCTTCCAATACAAGGGTAAACATAAAGAAATACCGCCTGGGATCCTGTTACGCTTGCAGACCCTCAAACTATTCTCATTTGGGAAGAATAGTCCTGTCCTTCTTTTTTCATCTGCTTTTAATAGGTCCCAGTTTCTCTCTGCATCCGCACTGCCAAAATAATGCAACTTGACACTGCCATGGCTCAATGCTACGGAATCCTGGGATTTGTAATTTGTTGGGAAACCAGAGTTCTCTGATAGAAAAGGCTAAACGTCTCACAAACTACAACTCGACAAACTCCATTGCATTGGGCCATGACAGTTAAAGTGGTCTCAAACTGCATTATTTCTGTAATGTGGGTGAGACTTCAGGGACAATTGAAGCGTCACTTCTCAGGACTATTTTAGTTATGAAGCTCTTGTAGAAGCAAAAAGTTGGAACAGAACCAACTCTATGTTTCTAGGGGCCAGTCAACACATAAGTGTATTATGCAAATTGCTGCGGACTTTTGCACATTTGCATCGACACTTAATTGTCCTCACTTTCCTGTGCAAATTTGCATATATTTGCCTTCCCTTTGCTAAAATTGCACAGCCACGCGAATCCATGCAACGCAGACAGATAATGCACATCCTCATGGATATTCACAGATGCACCAAATCCTTTTTCAGTGGAGTTTATGGCACTTTTTAAATTATTCTAAGAAAACAAACAAATAACAAACAATTCTTTGTCCATTCACAACCAACATGTTTTCCTATTCGTTTCAACTTTCCACAATATCTTTTTTTCCAGTTCTTATTTCAACAATATTTCTTCTTTCCCTTCCTTATTCTCAAAAATAATTGAATAGCTCATAATCTCTTATGCTCTCTTGTCTAGTATTATCTAATGGTTAATATCTTATACTCATAAACCAACTTAAATCATATTTCATATTACGTCTGTTACTAATTACTCCTTTTGTTCCTTTTCCATAATCTGGATACTTTCCCCCATTTCTCCTCATATTGTTGAACTGTCCTTTTGTTAATATACATTGATAGATTATCTAATGCAGCTAAATCATATAATTTTATTATCCGTTCATTCATTGAAGGTAATATTTCTCATTTCCAGTACCTTGCATATACTCTACGGGTGGCAGTTATCATATAGAGCAATAAACTTATTTCCTCCTGTTTCATATTCACTTCGATTATATCGCGTTTATGGCATTTTTGCCCCTCACAAAAAGCCTGAATTCCTCCAAATCATGTGTGGTCAGATTGCAATCTATTGAATTGGAACGAGGGGTATTTTAGCAATGTAGACAAGCCCTATTGTCCTTGAAGGTGTTCATGCTTACCCCTGCAAAAATGGCTTTATATATTTTGGTTCCGTCCCCAAAAAACTTGCATCCAGGAGACAAAAGAAACTCTGCAGGTTATTATAACCCCAATAGAAAGAGATGCTTCTTTCAAACCCCTTTTAGCTCTAAAATGCAATTATCAGTCTCCAGGCAGAGAGGGAAAAAGAAAACAGATTTGAGTCTACAAAATTGGGAAACTCGGCACAATTAAACCCACAGCTGTTGGGGGGTCTCTAAGTGCTACTTGATGCGCAGTTGCATATTCAGAGAGCTCCAGAGAGTCATTTTTGCAGGCAGCTATGCCTATGGATGTCTTTTTAATGGAAGCAATTTGGCTCCCTTTCTTTGGCCTTCATTTGCTCCTAGGCATATTTAGTGTGTACACTTACATTTATAATTTTATTTTAAAAGAGATGGGTTGGGGGAACCCTAATGAGTGGAAAGACATGACAAATGCAAAGCGATCGCCCCAAAGGCTGCATCTACACTGCAGAATGAATGCAGTTTCTCATTGCTTTAACTGCCATGGCTCAATGCTACGGGATCCTGGGATTTGGAGTTTAGTGAGATATCGAGCCTTCTCTGTCAGAGAGCCTTGATGCCTCAACAAACTACAGATCCCAGGATTGCATAGGATGGAGCCATGATAGTTAAAGTGGTGTCAGACTGGATTATTTCTGCAGCCCTAAGCCTCATTCCCACTTACAAATAAATCAGTTTGCAATCCAAATCGATGGATCGGTTCGACAACGGAGCGTGGTTCACACTACATTTGCCCTGATCGCATTTTCTTGTTGTAAAATAACCTATTTGTCGTTCAAGTTGATGAACGAACCTATTCAAAATGGACCCTCTTCAGTGGGTCGCTGATCGCTGATCCCCTCATAGGAAACCAATTCCGATCCGCATCTCATTCACACTTGCGGTGAATCGATTTATTGCAAAAGACATGGGGAAAATGAGCGTAAAAAAAGACATGCATTAAATGGGTCTAGCGCTGAGCCCCCCTCACCAAACCGCTTCAGCAATTCAGCTCAGGTGTGAACAAGGGTCATTTAAACCACTTCAAATTGGTTAGCAAACCGGTTTATAACATAGTGGGAATGAGGCCCTAGACACTTGTGCTTTTCCCTAGACCTTTCTGTTTGCCATCTTCTTCCTTCTTGCAGCCTTCCTTGCCTGCTTTCCTCCCCAGGGCCTCAGCAAATTAATCATTTCAGCTCAACTCTGCAGTCTCTAAAACTTTAATGGGGTTATCCCTACAAACGGGGCTTCTGGCATCGGTTCACTCTAAATGGGAATTAGCTTGCATTAAAACTAAGCTCTGCCTTGATTATTAAACTGCGTGGCAATAGTTTCAATTAGCAGCCTTCTTCCAAGGGCAAGTCACTACTTCTCCGACGCCTTCCTTCATCTGACATTTCTTTGGGCAAGAGTCCGCATTATGGCAATGGGGGACAAGGAGACACGTCTCCCTTTGCCAATTCAGAGGGCAGAGGTTGCCTATCCCTCTCCTGGAAGAGCAGCGACCGGACATCCCAGGCTCTTTGCAACTGACCCCATTAAAAATAATTGCAAACCTCACAGGGCTCCTGAGCCAAAATAACCTTGAGTAGATAGATGCTTTGGTCCCTGGAAGCCAAGATGATCAAGTTGAGGTTGTTGTGATTTGGCCACATCATAAGAAAGCATGAGCCATTGGAAAAAACGGCGGAGGGATGTAAAAAGAGAGGAAGAGCACATGCTAGATCAGTGATTCCCAAATTTTGGTCTTCCAGATGTTTTAGACTTCAGCTCCCAGAACTACTGAATGTTGGCCAAGCTGGCTAGGGCTTCTGGGAGCTGAGGTCCAAAACCCCTGGAGGATGAAAGTTTGGGAACCACTATGCTAGATCGATGGAGTCTATGGGTATGAATTTGCAGGACCTGAGAAGAGCAGTGGAGGACAGGAGGTCTTGGAGATGTCTCATCCACAGGGTCACCATGGGTTGGGTTTGACTCAAAGGCAGCTAACAAGAAGATGCTTTGACACATTTTTCTTAAAATGTGTAATAAAAGGTGTAATAGGATAAAGGAGGGAGACAGGCCCAATCTCTATACCAGTGTTGGAGAACTACATGGAAGGTGGGCACCCATTTTCGCACCCATGACCATACTCCGAGGCCATACTGGCATACTAGAGCTCCCTCAGGAAAGTGTGGCAGGGACCTGGGAAACCAAGGAAGGACTCTTGAGTGTTGCGTCTTCCTCCAAGAGTGCTGGATGAGAGGACACTCTGGAGGACAGCAGGGATGGCAAAACATCTCTCCACCATACCTGGTTTATCAGTTTTCTCAGGATATTGAAAGGCTGTCCAGCTTGTTTGGAAACGATTTGGCCTTGATTAACTTGCGTGCCAGGAGGGAGGATGGCATCCCTTAGCCACATCTCTTTCCTTATCTTCATGTTGGCACCGGAAGACCTGAGCAAATGCATCCTCTTCTCTCTCTGTCTTTCTCCCCAAAGGATCCTGGAACATTTATCACATGGTACCCTGATGGGGTTGCCTAGCAACCGCATCCGCTTCCCGTACCGCCAGAGTGATGATGCTCGCGTACTGCTCTTGATGTGTCCAGAGGAAAACACAGACACAGCAAAGGGAAAGGAAGGGAAGGGATGATGGAAGGAAAAAGGCCCATGGCTGACAGAGCCAAAGACTCCCCTGAGCAAGAATAGTGGAATCACAGAGTTGGTAGAGACCACAAGGGCCATCCAGTCCAATCTCCTGCCATGCCTTCCAAAGCTGTTGGGTTGCAGCTCCCATCATCTCCCACTGGCAGGAATTTGATGGGAGAGAGCCAGCATGGTGGTTTGAGCATTGGACTATAACTCTGGAAACCAGGGTTCAATTCTCAGCTCAGCCGTAAACCCCACTCGGTGACCTTGGGCAAGTCACACTCTCTCAGTCATGCCTCTCTCACACTCTCTCAGCCTCAAGGGAAGGCAATGGCACACCTCCTCTGAACAAATCATGCCCATGATGTGGTCATCTTAGGGTCGGGAATGACTTGAAGGCACACAAAAACAACAAATTGTTCTTCCTATTTGGAAGGCATGACATTGGCAAAATGCTGGGGCCCTTTACGCAGCCTCACTCAGCCTTCTTGGCCTGAAGACTCATCTGGGGGCAAATCTGGATAAATTTTCCTTATTTTTTCCTCTCTTTCCCTGTGGGAAGATGCAATGGCATCCATGTTGTGGGAGAGTGAAGGCCCATCAGGGTTCAGCCCGAACTGTCAATGAACTGACCAAAGTGCTGAAGTCTGCCCTCCCCAAAGTAAGTTCAACACCATGGATAGTTTCTTAGAAGAGTAAGGGTTGAGGCTTGATTTTAAAGGAGCTATCCAAAATATTGAAGCAATATATCTCCCCCCAAAGTAAGTTCAGCACCCTAGATACTGATCTTTAAAGTTCAAACTAAAATCTAAAGCAGATTTGCCATCTCTAGTGACATGGGAGCCATGCTGGAGAGCCAGTGTGGCATAGTGGTTTAAGTGTTGGGCTACATCTGGTTTGAGTGTTGGACCAGGGTTCAATTCCCAGCTCATCTATGGTTACTCATTGGGTAACCTTGGGCAAGTCACATGCTCTCAGCCTCAGGGGAAGACAATGGCGAACCTCCTCTGAAGAAAACTTGCCAAGAAAACCCCATGGTAGGGTCACCTTAGGGTTGCAATGAGTTAGAAATGACTTGAAGGTAAACAACAACAACAGTCTTAGAAGTCACACTCTCTCAGCCTCAGGGGAAGGCAATGGCAAACCACCTCTGAAGAAATCTTGCTATGAAAACACCATGGTAGGGTCACCTTAGCATTGCCATAAGTCAGAAATAACTTGAAGGCACATAACAACAACAACAACAACAACAAAACAGGCTTAGAGGTCACACTCTCTCAGCCTCAGGGGAAGGCAATGGCAAACCACCTCTGAAGAAATCTTGCCAAGGAGACCCCTTGGTAGGTTCGCATTAGGGTCTTCATAAGTCAGAAACGACTTGAAGGAACATAACAATCCATATGTGGATTGTTTTAATATTTGTCTATCTTGTCCTTTTAAACTGTATGTATGTCCTTTTAAATTGGTGTGTATTTTAACTTATTTATTTTAAATGGATGTGCCGTGTCTGTTGATTTTTGTTGTTCATCACCTGGATCCATGGGGAGAGTCAGGTAAGAAATAGTAGTAGTAGTAGTAGTTATTATTATTATTATTATTATTATTATTATTATCATCATCATCATCATCACCATCATCATCATCATCATCAACATGCTGGAAAGATGGATGATCTGGAATCCCATGGAGAACGAGGCTGAAATGAAGCAAGACCAGTTGTTCCAAACTGTTCCTTTCCTTCTCCCTGTGAAACAGAAAACCAAAAACTCAATGAGCTTCAAATTATTGCAGCATCTTTTTCCCTCTGATGACTCTCTCTCTGCTTGGCTGGAAGCAGAATCATTAAAGGTCGGGAGCTTCTGGGGAATGGCACAATAGTCGAAATAAATCCACATCCTAACCTCTCAGGGGTACATAACGGATTGGTATGGATGGCCTTGCGGAGCCAAATGGGTTGATCGCTCTCGGAGGCTGATGGAGGCTGAGAATGATCTGCTAACGCTGGATTGCACAACGGAGCACAATCTTGTCCCTTATTTTCAAATCCCATGCCTTTGTCTCTTTGTCAAACAGGAGTTGTGGGTCTGTTGACACAATGAGCTTGGTTGCTCCAGAATACAGATGCGATCTCATTTCTCAAGTATTTCCAAATTCACTTTGACTTTTTTGGCAACTGAGTTCAAAGACCTAGCTGTGTTGGTCTGGAAAATCAGTGTGCAAAAGGGATCTTGTAGCACCTTTGAGACTAAGAGAAAGAAAGAAAGAAAGAAAGAAAGAAAGAAAGAAAGAAAGAAAGAAAGAAAGAAAGAAAGAAAGATGCTGGTGGCATGAGATTTCATAAACTTGAATATATTTCCTCATATGCATAGCACTCTATGTTTGTACTAAGTGAGAAAAGGAATCATCCAAGATGTTTAGCTCTGTCCTAAAATCACAAGTTCAATTGAATGGATAGGCCACTTTTTCAACCTCTCTAGACTATCCTCTTCTCCTTTTTAATTTTGAGACGTGGCCACCGGAATTATACACAAACCCATTTATGGCTGGATGCATTTAAATTGTCCTCTAAAAAAGGACTAGTTGGGGTTGTTGTTTGTTGTTTGTTGTCATTTTTCTTTGCAATGTTTTCTGAGATGGAAACCCATTTTCTACAAGGAAAATAGGTGGGTTTTTTAAAAACCAAAACCACCATTTTATTTGCAGAATAATTCCTGTGCAATAGTTTGAGACGCTGACTATGAAAGAGGGAATGTACAAAATTCTCACTGATCCAATGTTCTTCCCAATAGCATTTCCTAATTGTCAAGAAACCTGTTATTTGACCTGGGAATGAATAATTGTGAACAATCTCTCCATCTGCTTCTGCCACTTCTTTTCTAAAAGCCATGACCTGAAAGCAAATCTCAAGAGCTAATTAACTTCTCTGCTGTTTTAATTTGGAGGGGAAATCAGACCCTTGAATCATATCTTACTTTTATGAAACTGGCTGCTTTATTCTATGGGAAGAATCAGTTGTGCATTTGAGTATTATTTTTAAAGGCAAGAGGGAGCTCTTAGGAAATCCTTATTAACACCAAGCAAAAATATAAAATAAAAACCATCTTCTTTAGTGGGGTCAGAATGCACCTTGAGCAACTGGCCTTTTTCGAAGCAAAATCCAAATTTTGCAAGCTACAAAAGAAAGCACTTGTAAGCAAAGAGGATGAAAAGGAATTGCAACTGAGAAGAAGATGCTTAACCCCCCATCCCAAAAAAAAACCAGAGAAAAAGGGTCTTTGGGAATTAACGATGCTGTTGACTTTGCTGTTGTTAATACGATTATTATGATTATCATCCACCGCCTCGGCCAGTTCCTTCGTCCCATAGAACAAGCAAATTCCACGCTGCTCTTTGCTTTTCACCAGAGATAAGGCAAACAGGAGGCACAAAAGACCAGCAAAGCACAAGAGCCAAGGAAAAGATTTCAAAGTTTTGCATCCCCCAAAACAGCCACTGGGATGCAAATAGGGAAGAAGTTGTTGTTGTTGCTGCTGTTGTTAACTGCCCTGGAGTCCATCTTGACCCCTGATGACCCTCTGGATGAGACCCCTCCAAGAAGACCTTCTGTCCTCCCCTGCTCTGCTTAAATCCTGCAACCCATTAATTAATATCCATGGGGACCTCCTTAATAGAAAACCTATCATTGGTTTTTTTTTGGCAAGGTTTCCCCAGAGGGTGTTTGCCCTTGCCTGCTTCCCCTGAGGCTGAGAGCGTGTGACTTGCCCAAGGTCACCCAGTGGGTTTCTGTGGCTGAGCAGGAAATCGAACCCTGATCTCCAGAATCATAATCCACCACTCAAACCACTACACCACACTCTCTCTTAAAGCTACTCCTTCTTTTGTTGTTGTTGTTGTTGTTGTTAACTACCCTCAAGTTGATCTCAACCCATGGCTTCCCTATGGATGAGACCTCTCCAAGAAGACCCTCTGTCCTCCGCTGTTCTGCTTAATTCCTGCAAGCCCTTAATACAAATGGTGACCTCCTTAATAATAGAGTCCCTCCATCTGTCCTGTGGTCGTCTTCTCTTCTTAATTCCTTCCACTTTTCCCAACTTTATTGTCTTTTCCAAAGAATCCTCTCTTCTCATGATGTGTCCAAAGTACAACAGCCTCAGTTTAGTAATCTTGCCTTCTTCCAGGGATGTTTCTCGCTTGATCTGCTCTAGGACCCACTTGTTTGTCCTTTTGGCTGTCCATGGGATCCTCAGCATGCTTCTCCAGCCCCACATTCTCTCAAAGGCATTGGTTTTCCTCCTATCCTCTTTCTTGACTGTCCAGCTCTCACATCCATCCATGGGAATAATAGGGAATACGATGGCTTGGATGATTCTGACTTTTGCGCTGAGTTGTAGATCTTTGCATTTTAGGATCTTTTCTAGTTCTTTCATAGCCACCTTCTCCATTCTTAGCTTTCTTCTGATTTCCTGACTGCAGTCCCCATTTCTATCCATGTTTGATCCCAAGTATGGGAACTCTTTGACTATTTTTATTTCCTCATTGTCTAGGTTGAACTTGTGAAGGTCCTCGGATGGGTAGGAAAGCAAACAAACAACGACGGGAGGAATAATACGGGAAGACAAGCAGCTACTGGGCAGCAGCAGTGGTGCTGGGTGTCATTGATAGGAGTGAATTCTTGGGACCCCATAGCTAACGTTGGTTGGCACTTTGCACAGGGAGACATAGTTGGCCCTCCTTGTGTAACCCCATCTCCTAGTAAATCCTAGGATGAGACACGCCAAGTGAAACACAGGCAGGATCAGAGCATTGCCAGAAAGGGAAGGAGGGGGAGATAAAGGGGTATGACATTTGCAAGATTAGCCAAGGGCATAAGAAAGATGGCAAGACAAATTGCAGACACCCTTAGAAAGGGAAGAAGATGAGGCCCTTTTTCTCTCCCCCCGGGGGCTAAATGTGAGGAATTGCAAAGGCACAAGAGGGATGAAAGGATGCTGTCTGTGATTTCCAGTTAGCCCTGGGAGCTGGGAGCCTCCGACATCTCCCTGATGTAGTTTGCTCTTTTGCAAAAGATTTGCAGACTCCGTCAGATTAACATTTGGCAGCCATTCTTTTCTCTAAACACATACACACACACACACACACACACACACACACACACACACACACACACACATTTATTGTTGCTGTTGTTGTCTGCTTTTTCAAGTTGTTTCCAACTTAGGGAGCCCCGAAGGCAAACCCGCACGACTTGGAAGTAGGAATAGACCCAAATTAAAATAGGTTAAAGTTGTTTGGGCTGCGGATAGGTTTTTAGCGGCTCACTTTCCAAGTGAAGGTATAATGAAACGATTAAGCTATTTTGCAAAGAAACCTCACGATTAAAAAAACAAGGGGGTAAATTTCAATTAATATCAATTACTAATTACCCTAATTACACTTAATAATTAAGAAATTTACTTATTATGAAATCACATTAATTTTTTTAAAATAAAAAATACTTTGCTAAGTGGACCAAGTTTTAAAATACTTTAAAGGTTTTCTTTGGGTTTTGAGAGACAGCCCAGCCATGGACCTTGGGCAAGTCACACTCTCTCAGCCTCAGAGGAAGGCCATGGCAACCCCCCTCTGAAGAAAGTTGCCAAGAAAACCCCAGGACAGATTTGCCTTGTGCATTGTGTGCCTTCAAGTAGTTTGCAGAGTTTTCCTGGCAAGTTTTTTTCAGCGGGGGTTTGCAATAGCCATCCTCTGAGGCTGAGAGAGTGTGATTTGAATGGCTGCATGGGGATTCGAACCCTGGTCTGCAGAGTTGAAGGCTGAGACACAGCACTGGATCAATAGATCGCTGATAGCTCCATAGATGAAGTACTTTTCTATTTCTCTTTCTGGCTGCATCTACACTGCAGAATTGATGCAATTTGACACCACTGGTTCAATGATATGGATTTCTGGAATTTGTCATTTTGGATATTTAGCCTTCTCTGTCACAACAAACTGCAAATCCCAGGATTCCATAGGGAGGAGTCATGGCAGATATAGCGGTGCCAAACTGCATTAATTCTGCAGTGTGTCAGCAGCCTGCCTCTCTTTATTTATCTCTGATGGGAAAGGTGATACTTTTTTGTATGCATTTTTTATATGCATTTTTAGAGGTCTTTTAAAATGCATTCAGCTGCAAATGGGGTTATGTAAAATTCTGGTGGCTACGTCTCAAAATTAAAAAGAACAAGAGGATATCCTAGAGGTAGAAAAGGTGGAGAGCCAACATGACATCGTGGTTTCAGTGTTGGAAACCAGAGTTCAAATCCCAGCTTATCCATGGAAACTGCTGGGTGACCTTGGGCAAGTCACATACTCTCAACCTCACGGGAAGGCAATGGCAAACTCCCTCTGAACAAATCTTGTCAAGAAAACCCTGTGATAGGGTTGTCATAAGTTGGAAAGGTCCTGAAAACACACACAACACACACAAACACAACAGAAAAGGTGCAGAAATGAGCCATGAGAACGACCAAGGAGTTAGCAGAGATGGCTTCCATGGCAGTAGAGCCATTCTGAATCCGCTCCCGGCTTTAGTCCAAAGTGTAAAAGTACTGTCATGATGGCTATATATTACTTGCAGCATCAGAGGCTGTATCGCTCTATCACAGCTTGGAAAAGTTACTTTTGTGGCCTCCAGCTTCCAGAACCACTTGTTATTTATTAATGCTCAGACCAAAGGCCATTCGCATACAAAGTGTTAACCTACAATACAACGTTCAAGAGCAGCATTATAAAAATACGACATAAAATAAATAGCGTAGCCATCTTGCATATATAGAATGTAAAAGTCAGTTTGGTTAAAACACATAAAAGTATAAACAATGATGCTACAATTAAATGAGGGCATCCCCAGAGCAATATCGGCAATATATCTTGCCCGGATTTTCATTGCTGCCAGTGCAAAAAGAGAAACCTTGCAAGTTGCCATAGAATCAATATCAGACAGGGAATTTTTAAAAAAAATTCTTTTCTGAAACAGTATTAGAATCTAAATAAGGCAGACTAGATCCCAGAGATTTGGCTCTGGGTTCAGAATATAATGAACAAGAAAACAAATACTCAAGCAGGTCTCTAATCCGACGGATGGATTGCTTGTCAATTTTCCGCATGCATCTGTGGTCTCCTTTCCTTGAAACCTCTCTCCTTCTTTTCCAAAGGATGATTGCTTGCAGCTTCTTCTGTGTATCTGGCACCATCCCTTGCTAATTCCCTTTTTTTCCAAAAATCCTTAATGAACTCCTGTCGTGTTTGGGCTAAAGTTGCCTTATGAGGCCTTCAATAGTCCCCAACTGATTTTCATAAGCCCTTCTGCCTCAACATGATTAATCTTCCATTAAAAGTTGCATTTGGGGTGATAAACCTGCTTATTCCTCTCTCTCCCCCCTCCATCTTCGAATTTAACACCGAGCGCATATTTTGATCAGACTAACCTTGATCGTCCCGCCATTAATATGAATGAGCTGGATTAGCATAAGAAAATTTGCCGTTTCTACAAGCTCGGAAACTTTAGCACCTCTGCCATGGTGTTACCTCTTAGCCTGGACTTGGTCATCCTTGAAATGCTTCTTAAGCAAGAGTCAAAAAGTGGCTAGAAAGTCCAAAATAACAGGGCAGCTTTTAAAACTTTTTAAATCTTTCACGAAAGCTCGAAAGCCAGGTGCATCAAGAAATAAAGCAGAAATAAAGCAGTTTGACGTGACTTTAACTTCCGTGGCTCAATGGTATGGAGTTCTGGGATTTGTAGTTTGTTGGGGCACCAGAGCTCCCTGACACAGAAGGCTAGATATCTCACAAAACTACAGATTCTAGACTTCCATAGCATTTATGAATAGAATGAATAGACATGGGTGCCAGAAAAATGTGTGGAAGAGGGCTATATAATGTGTTTTCCGGGCTCTGAAGACCCTCCAGACTATATTGAAGAGGCATTTCATGTCATGGCCAATGCTCAGCATCGCGGCAGGGGTGTGGGTCTCACCTTGAATCAATAAGCTGCAATTTCACAAGGGCTGCATCATCTCGGCTTTCCAGGAGACTTTTTTATGAGAATGAATGGACGTGGGTGTCAACTGGTGTTGGAAGATGAAGCGACATGAAAATCTCTAAGCAATAGGATAAAGGGAAGATGCAGACACGAAAGCATCATCTGTAGACATCTTAGCATGAAAGTGACTGGAAACAAGAGAAAGAGAGAGAGTGAGAAAGAGAGAGAAAGAAAGATGTTTGGTGGTTGTAAGCCCAGCAGGGAAGGAAACACGCTTCTGCGAAGGATGGAGTCATCAATTAAAGGAGGCATTTGCAGACTGGGAGAACTGGGCTCCATTTGTTGTTTTCTAAGCAGCTGCTGCAAAAATAGAAGGAGGCCATGGCGGTAGCCCAGTTGAACCTATCGCTACAACTTGGCTAAAACCAAAAGACATAGCCATGGAATATCGATATGCCAAGGGATCTTGCAGCACCTTTGAAACTAACTATGCAGAAGAAGTTGTAGAAGTTTCCATAGACCTGGTCCACTTCCTCAGGTGCATGGAGTGAACTGGCGCCCAGGAAGGACCTTTGTAACCAGACTGTATGAATAGCCACGGAAATGCAAAACCTGTGGTTATGGTGATGAGGAGACAAGTTCAGTTTTAACAATGGCTGTTGAGGGACCAAGGCAGAAGAAAAGAGGCCAAGGTGGGTGGGTGGCCATATGAATGGTGGAGGGAGTTTTGGAGTATAGCGTGTACAGACTGGGTACCAAAAGTTCTAGTTCCCACCTTAGGAAGGGCAATGGGTGAACACCATCCAAGAAAATGCATCAGCAACAGAGGCACAGCTCTCCTTCTGTGATGTTGAACTGCATGTGGACATTGTTGGTGGACACTGAGTGCCTTCAAGTTGTTTCCAACCTACGGCAACCCTAAAATGAACCTATCATGGGGTTTCCTTGGCAAGATTTGTTCAGAGGAGGGTTGCCATTGCCATCCCGAGGCTGAGAGAGTGTGACTCTCCGTTTACATACTGGGCTGTGTTGCATTGGGCTTGCCAATCCACCACAAGAAACAGGGATGGCCAACTGGCAGATTTCTTAGGATCATTCTTTGTTGTGGTTGTGTGCCCTCAAATTGTGTCCTACCGATGGCGAACCCAAGGTGAACTTTTTAATGGGGTTTTCTTGGCAGGATTAGATCAGAGGGTGGTTGACATTGCCTTTCCATGAGGCTGAGAGAGTGTGACTTGCCCAATATCACCCAGTGGGTTTCCATGGCCAAGCCAGGATTCAGACCCTGGTCTTCCAGAGTCCTAGTCCAATGCTCAACCATTGCAACCATTTCACACTAGCCATGAGACCAAAAAAATATAAAGAAGTTGCTGAATTTTCCAAATAAATAAATGGGGAATGGCATATTATGTGGGGGACAAATGTGAACATGCTGGATGAAGGCACTTCATTGCAAAGCCCAAGAGACGGCTCTGTTTTGGTGGTGATCACGATCATCCTCTTGGACATCTGACTTCTCCACGCTTGTGCTGACAGATTGCTTTGAAAGACAGACCGCCGTCTGTTCTGCAAATTTTCAAACGCTGCCCATAAATCCCTCTGTGAGCTATTTGCTTAAAGGAGAGGGAATTAAACCATATATTCTCATTCTTGAAAATATTCAGCGCTCATTAATATGTAGGAGGAAGGGAATGCAGAATTTATATTTCAAAGAGGTGATGGAGGAAAACTCTGTGTGTGTGTGCGCGCGTGTGTGTAAATCCTCCCCGATCCCCCATTTGAGCACATATTTACTAACAGAAATATTTAGTCATTCTTAAACTTAAATCAGAAACCATTGGCCTCTCTGTGTAGAGGTTGCCAGATCTCAGGGCCTGGCTCTGTGGCTGCATCCGCACTGCAACTATAATCCAGTTTGGCACTGCTTTAACTGCCAGGACTCCATGTTATGCAATCCTGGGATTTGTAGTTTTGTGACAAATTTAGCCTTCTCTGTCAGAGAGCTCCGGCACCACAACAAAGTAAAATTCCCTGGAGTCCATAGTGCTGAGCCACGGCAGTTAAAGTGATGTCAGACTGGATTATGTCTGCAGTGCGGATGCAGCCTGCGCCTCCAATTTTCATGGGGAAATGATGCAAAATCCCCCCGTTTCATTCCCCTCTTTGCAAAAGGAACGGATGTTGTCCAAGTTCCCAGGTTGGGTAGTGCAGCGCCAGCTTGCTAAAATGTGCAAGGCATTCCCTGTTGTCCAAAAACCTTTGGCACCTGGGATGACAGACTCCTAATGGGGGATTCAATTCTCTCTCTCTTTCTCTTGCAAGACAGGACCGGATTCCCTGAGAGATGTGATGGGCAAAACTTTAGCTTTGCTGAGTGCCCTTTTCCAAGGGAGACTGTGATAGATGCTCCTAACCAGCGCTCAAGGCCACAGCCTCGTTGCAGAGAAAACCGCTTTCTCTCCTTCCACCGAAGAAGGTCAGGAGAGCCAGCTGGTGCTACAGAGTTTTAGCACCAAACGCTGGTTTCTTTCATTAAATGCAAAAAAGCTTATACCGGCAAACACAGGCACGTCTTGACATCCTTGGTATGCTTTATTTTCTGAGGTCCTTTGATGGTGCACTTTTTATTTGAGCACAAAATAAGCCAAAGTTGCATAACAAGGCATTCAGTAAAATGTATGAGCCATAAATAGAGATAGGGAGGTCACTGTGAAGCCTAGTTATTTGGTGGGAAAGACAACATATATCTGCAATGAAAACCCTGTTTTTCTCTTCATCATCTGCATGCTGTTCTTGTGGGTGATGTTGGGCAAGTCACACTCTCTCAGCCTCAGGAGAAGGCAATGCCAACCCCCCTCTGATCAAACCCTGCCAAGAAAGCCCCATGAAAATGCCACCTGAGGTTCACCATGTGGGAAACAATTGGAGGAAACAAGCAACCACAACAAAGAATGGTCCTAAGAAATGTCCCTGTTTCTTATGGGGGGTTGGCAAGCCCAGTGCAATAGAGACCAGTATGTAAACTGGTATTTCTTCCCCTTTTTTCCACACTACAGAAGGTAATCCTCAGAAACCCTCCTTTCATGCAGACACACCCCAAGACTCCTGTTGAGAAGACAGCAAACGGATGGCCCTCCGGTTCAATTGCCATGCCTGGTGTCATGTCATCTTTCATTAACTTGGAGAGCTGTACATTCATACTGGGATGCAATGGGCATAAAGATCTTGTGGCATTTGGCACAAGGGGGGGGGGGGGGCAGGCCAGTCTTCTTTTCCTAAATGTGACCTTAAGGGGATGAAGACTTTTAGTTCCCAGCTCTTGTTCATCAATGCACCAAATGACATTCTGTGTGGGCTTTTGCAACAGACACCATGAACTTGATTTTGTCTGCAACACGACACGATTTCTTCTCAGGCAAGGGTATACACTACAGATCCCACAAGTATTGGGATCCTAAGCTGCTTAAGGCCTTAAAGGTCAATGCCAGGACCTTGAACCCACAGCAGAAGGATGCTGGCAGTGAGCACAGTTCCTTTCTTTAAAGTTATTTATGTTTAATTAATACATAGACAGCTTCTCTTCCGCCAAGAGACTCTGCACTCTTGTTCAGAAATTCGATTCATATAAATATATTTTTATGTTCTATCAATATAATACTGATCCATGTATGCTGCTTCTGATC
This sequence comes from Phrynosoma platyrhinos, assembly GCA_020142125.1. Lineage (NCBI taxonomy): Eukaryota > Metazoa > Chordata > Lepidosauria > Squamata > Phrynosomatidae > Phrynosoma > Phrynosoma platyrhinos. The sequence continues at coordinate 1,579,065 of CM034705.1, forward strand.
CATTCATCTAAGCCACTTCCATCCAGTTGCATTCGGGTGAACTGACCCGGCTTCAAAACATCACATTCATCATTTATTTAATTTGTGGCAAGCTGAGTCTTGCAGAAGAAAGAAACCCATCTTGTTATTGAAAGAAATGCTGCAGAATACTTGGCCTCTCTGAGCTCTACTGAGGAGCCACCGGAAAAAGGATTTGCTGCTGTTTGCTTCCTTGCCAGATCATAAATAAATAAATGTTTCATGAATTAGCTCCTCTTGGACACAGAAAGGAAAAGCTTAACATGCATAAAATGTTTCCATTGTGAAAAGAAAGGGTGGTGCACCAAGGGAATAAGAAGCCACAATGAAATGAGATTGCACTTGAGCAGGTGAGACCCATGAGCAAACTCAACCACTCTTGCATGGGAAACCTGGAGAGGAAGAATTCTTTTGCAGAGAAGACAAAATAATCTAGTGCAAATAAAACAAAATCATCTAGGCAGAATGCCACAAGATCTAGTGCGGACTGCCAACTTGGGTAGCTCTGAAAGGGGAACAGATACTAGAGACGGAAATCCTTGGCTAATTTGTCCTCATGTGCAAGGACTGGAGTAAGTTGGTTTTCTGCTCCTCCAGAGACTAGGACACAATGGAGCAATGGATGCAAACTACATGAAAAGAGATTCCACCTAAAGATTAGGAAGAACTTCCTCATGATAAGAGCTGTTTGACAGTGGAAGACGGTGGAGCCTGGAGGTTTTTAAGCATAGGCTGGATTGCCATCTTTTGGGAGTGTGTTGATGGTGTATTTCTGCACGGCTGAAGACACTGGAATGGTTGGCCCTGGGGTTTTCTTCCAACTGTGCGGGTGCATCTACTCGGGCCTCATTCCTACTAGGATTTAAAGCGAATTGCAGATCGGGTTATATGACCGTCGTTCCCACTTGAAACCGGTTCTGATCCTATTGAGCTCGGTTGCAATCGCGATGAAGCGAGGCAAATGCAAAACAACCCTCTGTTTCCTGACACTAGTTCTTTGGTGGTTCTTTTGAAAAGAATCGATTCCAAAGCATGTTCAACGAGTGGGAATGACGGATCTGAATTGGACCATTCTGGAGGGGATGGACTAATGGCAGAACGGTGTTCCAATTCAGATCCCAACTCAGTATGATCTGATTCAGATCCCAACTTGGGTTTTGGGAGATGCACCATCCCCCCCCCCATGCTGCCTTTGTGCTTGTGTGACCTGTGGGTGCATGATATATGTATATATTTTTATAAATACCAAATTACCAAATATACGATCTGTTGTTTTTGACAGACAATCAGGCCAATGGCATGTCAGCAAGACAGATACTTGCAATACCGATGGACTGAATCTTCTATCAAATTTTTTCTTTAAAAATGTAGTTTTGGCTGCTCAAAAGTACACCATTTCCCCACCTTGCATAGTCCCAACTTGCATAGACGCATTCAATTAAGTGTTGAATGATCATAGAATCATAGAATCCTAGAGTTGGAAGAGACCCCAAGGGCCATCCAGTCCAATCCCCTGCCATGCAGGAACTCAAAATCAAAGCATACCCGACAGATGGACATCCAGCCTCTGTTTAAAGACCTCCAAAGAAGGAGACTCCGCCACAATGCCTAAATAAAGGGTTGAATGGCTCTGTTCTAGTCCGGAGGAACCAACAGGATTGAGGCCACAAAGTGTCCAGTTGGCTCAGCCCAAAATTTAGAGGAACAGCAGACTAACCCATTTAATTTCCCCAAAGCCGTCCTATCTATCGTGGTATCAGTCCCTCGCCTGACTCCGCAGGCATAATCCTTCCCTTGAAGATGCCAGCAATAGAAAAGGGGGGGACAGACCTGCCGTTGCATTCAAGGGAAATAAATCTAATTATCAACACCTCACAGAGCCCAAGACTCTCTCCCCGTTTGGAATTCAGCAGACGGTCTCGCCGGCTTTGCAACCAGGAGAAACAACCATCAAGCTTTTATGTGAGCAGAAACAATCTTGCCCTGGATTTGTGCACTATGACAGGCACCAAGAGGTGAGACAGGAGAGAAAGAGAGGGCTGTTTTGCAAAGAAAGCTACTTAGGTCTTTACAAGAGAACTGGCCAACCTGTCAAGGCGATTCCAGGGGCTACGCTTGAGTTTTGGACCCACCTCGGAAGGAAGAGGAGGGAGAAACAAAAGCATGCTCCTAGGTTGCAATGTCCAGCCATTCATCTCACCTGGAAGCTACAATGGCAAGTGGCTTCCGTGTTAGGGAGGTCAATCGGCTCTGGGATTTAGTCCGAACTGGTAGATATGGCCACCAAAATTTCACTGCACTAGAAGATATGGACAAAACATTGAAGCTGGTAACAGGGATTGCCATTAAAAAGTCCAGGATTGTAGCAACACTGTTTGGATAATTTTTTTAAAAAAATCTGAGAATTAGCGCCACAAATATTGCAATATTTTTGATATTTGCCCCATTTGGAGGAACTTTCTCCTTCTCTCTTTCTTTCTCCAATTGTCCCCAATTCCTGTGTCCTGTTTGGAGGGAGAGTGGGAGAGTTTATTTCATAAGGCTTCGTGTTGCAGCTTTTCCCTTTTTAATGAGATTAATGTGACTTGATACGATGCGATGGAGCAAACCTGAAATAACCCGGCCTAATGGTGAGCCAAGCGGAGCTGCAGGGATGGGAAAGGAGCAGGCCGTGGAACCGGCCAAAAGCACGCAACAGAGATGGACTCACACTCACACACACACACACACACACACACACACACACACACACACACAATTGCCCCTTGCCCCAGGGGCTTGGGATGTGTAGTTCTCCAGACATTGCTGAGCCGCATCTCCCATCAACGCTAGCCAACATTGCGATAAGGGTGCATTTCATACCACAGGCCAGAAGCTTTTGCCATTCATTTGTGTGTTTGTGCTTAAAAAGAAACAAATCCTCTCCCATGTGCTTGTCAACCGAACTAGGGCATGGAAGAGTTACTTCTTTGGACTGCTACTCCTAGTAAAAAAAAAAAAAAAAAAGATTATAAAAAAGTTACTATATACTAAAGTAACTTTCCTGTGTACATGGGGGCCTTTCTCTTCTTGGCTTGGTGCTAGCAGTGATTCCCAAACTTTGGTCCTCCAGATGTTTTGGACTTCAGCTCCCAGAATTCCTGACTATTGGCCAAGCTGAGCGGGGATTCTGGGAGTTGAAGTCCAAAACACCTGGAGGACCAAAGTTTGGGAATCTCTGTCTAGAGAATAACCTCTCTCTCTCTCTTTTTCACACGAAAACATACCTACTTTCTCTCACTTTGAAGAATCTCACTGTTTAGTTATTTTTGAGAAACCAGAGAGTAAATGCATACTTTTTGTTTCACAATTGTCACTCAACAGTAAACCAACTCCTTGGAGGGACATTGGAAATATAGCTGGAACTAACTACTTGTAACTAATTACTTGTCCCCTGTTGGAGACAGAACGCTGGGCCTGATCTGGCAAAGCAATAAAAATGTTCTATGTTAATGCAAGCTCATATTCATCTCCAAATTGTCATCCTCCCTGGGATTTTTGGCCAGTCCCACCAAACGTTAATTTAATGGATGCCAACCAAGAGAGTGAGCAGCAGATATTTAATATTTTCATTGTCAGCAATATTTAAGGAGGAAGGAATATGAAACGTCACTTCATCCCATCTCTCCACAGAGCAAATTAATTTCATTGCAGCCATAACTAACTACACAGGAAAGAACCAAGTTCGATGGAAAGCAAGTCAGCGGGAAGGAAGACTCCAGAATGGCCCTGGCATTATTGCCCCTCAGGTGCCTTTAAATATCTGCCAAAGGAAGACCAGGTAAGGTGGAAATTAGGAGAGGGATAAAAGCATTCGATACGGAGGGAGGTATCAAAGAGCCAACAATTTGCCCAAACAGCTTTGTGTCCCTTTTTCAATGAGGCTGGGAAAATATGAAGGAGGACCTAGAAAATAATCTATAGTATTGACTGTCGGCCTCTGAGGATGGATGTTAAGTAAGGGAGGAACTCGAACAAAGGACCAGGGATGGCAAGCATGGCTGCTGTCTTAGGGGTCATTCAGATGTCGTTTTTTAAGCGCAACTATGAGAATAATCTCATTCACGAATAAGAGAATAATGCCATTCAAACTATCGACCCATAGGGAGAGACGGGAAATATAAATAAAAAATTATTATTATTATTATTATTATTATTATTATTATTATTATTAATTATGGAAACACAATGAAATGAGATTGCACTTGAGCAGGTGAGACCCATGAGCAAACTCAACCACTCTTGCATGGGAAATCTGGAGAGGAAGAATTATTTTGCAGAGAAGACAAAATAATCGAGTGCAAATAAAACAAAATAATCTAGGCAAAATGCCACAAGATCTCTGCAAGTTTAGTTGCTTACATGTGTCAACCCTTGAATAAAGAAGGAATTGATTATCCAGATGTATTCGAAGCATGTTCAAGGCATGCAGAGTTTTATCCCAGATCTCTTTGCATTGGCTATTCACACTGCCAACAATGCAAATCTTTTTCTAAAAGCTCAGGGGGAGGGGGACACCTGATATCGATTATTGATTAAGTGGGGGGGGGGTTGGCAGCCCTCCCCAAAAAACCCTTCATCGGGTGCATTTGAAATGCAGGTGAATGATGGCGATTCAACCTGGGTTATTTTCACCGTCTGAATTGGGCCTTAAATACCCCTTGCTGTAGGTTGTTTGGAGATCCCCCAGATGGTGGCTTCCATGTCAGTGGGGCAACGAATCCATTCCAGGTTTTAGGGCGGCCTTTAAGAGAGTTCTCCAAGGTGCCAAACTCTACCCCCAATAACAGGGCCGGCACTTTTAAACCATTTAGCCCTCTCTTTTTCCCAGCCCACTGCCTACATTTCCAGGACACCTTGGTTCACTTCAACCTTCTGTACAGAATGAAGAAGAGGCCTCTCTCCAACAAGGGATAAAATTGGGGAGGGAAAGGCGGGGGTTGCTGTATTTACAGCCCTTGCCGTCTCTTCATCTCCCCAGAGAAGGGACTTTATTAGCGTTATCATTGGTTGTAATGAGTTCATTTTCATTCCCATCACTAAACCAATTTCAGAGTCTAATAAGGCACATTCTTTTCAGTTGTACTTGGAGCTAATTGATTTACTTTATTTGTTTCTCAATCTCCAGCTTGCATGCGTGTCGTCTTCCCTGCCACCTGCCATGCCGTACCAAGGAAGGCTGGAAAGTGGGCAACTATGGCAAGGCTGGAGGGCAGGTTCCTCTCCCTGGGAGCCTTCAGAGGGCACTTTGTTGTTGTTGTTGTTCATGGTGTTGTTGGGTGCTTTTGAGTCATTTCTGAGTCATGGCAACCCTATGGTGCAACAATCATGGAGCCTTCTTAGCAAGTTTTGTTCAGAAGAAGTTTGCCAATGCCTTCCCCTGAGGCTGAGAGCATTTGACTTACCCAGAGTCACCTGGTGGGTTTACATGTCCAAGCCAGGATTTGAAACCTAGTCTCCAGGGTCATAATCCAAGGTGCAGACCAATGCACCATGCTGGCGCTCACAGAAACTACACAGATGGATATATATATATATATATATATATATATATATATATATATATATATATATATATATATATGGATCTAGGAGTGTCCAGTGCTTTGGATAGGAGCCAGCCTACAAAAGATATCCTCCTTCTCCACCATATACTACCATCTTCACTAAAGAATGAAACAACATGTAGGCATCTGGCTAACATCTCCAATTGTTTTTCTCCTGTTTGGTTTGTAACATCTTGCCTGATGAAGAAGAAGCCCATGGAGCTTCGAAAGCTTGCAACAAATATATTGTGCATTTTGGTTGGCCAATAAAGGTGTCACTGATGGATCTCTGTTTGAATTGCATAGGATATGTTATGAATTCATTTTAAAGCAGTGTTTCCCAAACTTTGGTCCTCCATTTCTTTTTGGACTCCAGCTCCCAGAATTCCCTAGCTGACTTGGACAACAGCCAGGAATTCTGGGAGCTGAAGTCTAAAACATCTGGAAGTCTGGGAATCACTGCAAGTTTAAAGGAACTCTCCCAAATGCTGGACCTGTTTGCAAAATAAATTTCAACACCACGGATAGCTCCCATGAAAGTATCCCTTCATTTAAAAACAAGCAACATTCCTTCATTATACATCAAATAATAAGTTGCATAAAAATACACCAGTTTCAAGACAGAGACTGCATTTATCTCCTCATTTCAAAACAAAGGTGCCTCTTCTTCCACTTTATAAGATCTTTCGAAGGGGACTAAGGCATGAGGCCAGGGTCCAGTTCCCCCATGGCCACACACAACTACATACAGCAAGCTCAAATATCTCCATTTTCCGGTGCAGTCCCTCTCAAAATGGCGGTAGCAATAGATTTCACAACCTAAGGGACACCATAGAAAAGCAAAGGTCTTTGAGGGCAAGGCTGTGGGGCGATTGTGAGGCTGGATGGGATATTTGTGCAAGTTCTCACACAATTGAGGGGCTTTCAGTGTGATTTGGGGGCAAAGTCGTGCCAAAGTGTTCTGGTTAGTTTTTAAATGGGGGGCTTTGGAGGGTTTTGGAGGACTGACATGGGGCATAAAAATGAGACTCAAACGAAACTGCACTCTGTCCAGCCTGGGGTATGTTTAAAGATTTTAAAATAAGGAGGCAAGGCTCCTTTTTCCGGCCACCCATTATGTGGATTTGTCTTTTTGCAGCGATGACGTGAACCTTCATTGTGAATGCACGAGAGGACGAAACCCAATTATAGCAATCTAATATTGGAGATCAAAAAGAAGATGAAGGAGGAGAATCAAGCATGTAATTTCCACATTGTTCATTCCGACTGAACATGAATGGGTTTTGCATTCTGGGCTTTAGCGTGAGTGAGGTATGTCGAGCAGAGAGCACATGGCTCATTGTTTTTGCAAGTAAATCCAGATATTTTATTTAATGCCTACGCCTCTGTCCTTCCGCCCTCCCACACGCTGTTCGGCTGCCTTTTAACAAAAGAAAAGAGGTGTGTGTGTGTTTTTATTTTTAAAAATCTCATCATAAATGAAGTCGCAGAGCTGGCCGTTTCAATCCAAAAGGAAATTGGTTTTTAAAAATTAGCCTCTGTCGGAGATGTCAAGCTGCGGATGATAATGAGACGGGTTATAAATAACAGCATTAATTTGCAGGTCCCTTTTCTGGACATCTTGTACATGGTGATATCTGTGCTTTCTGGGTAGGAAAAGGTCCCCTTCCCCTTGAAACATGGGATCTATCCATACATTAGGCCAAGCCCTTCTTCCGATGACAATCACCTGCATCTATTCAAGGGTAAAAATAAGAGACGTAGCTGCGTAAGTTTGGAATATCAGTGTGCAAAGGGTTCTTGTAGCACCTTTGAGATTAACTATGAAAGATGTTGTAGGGTAAGCTTTCATAGACTTGGTCTACTTCCTCAGATGCATGGAGTCAAGTGAAAGAAGTTGTAGGGCAAGCTTTCATAGATTTGCTCTGCTTCCTCAGATGCATGGAGTGAACTGGTGACCAGGGAGGACTTTTATAATTAGACTGTATGAATGGCAACCGAAATGCAAAACTTGTGAATAATGAAGTGACAAGTTCAGCTTTAGCTAAGGTCAAAAAACGGGAGGGAAAATGTTGCCTAAGGCCAGGATGGATGGATGACCCCATGAATGGTGGAAGGAGTTTTGGAAAGTGGTCCATGAAGTGGAAACCAGAAAGGAGATATGATAAACTGGCTAAGAGCATCCTCATGGGGTGTTAACCAGTGTTATGTTGCTATGCAGAGGGGTGGGGTATAAATAATTTATTATTATTATTATTATTATTATTATTATTATTATTATTATTATTATTATTATATGGATAGTGTGCCATAAAGCTATTATCTCTGTCAACCCGCTGTTGATGAAGACATTCCACCAGGATTTTAACATCTTCCATCCCACCATCAATCCTTCTGGTTAACACCCTAGACTCATGAGAATGCTCTTAGGACCCATTCACACTACATAATAAACCAGTTTTCAAACTGGTGTAAACTGGTTTAAAGGGCCCTTGTTCACTCTGGCACCAAATATCTGACATGGTTTGCAGAGGGAGGGCAGAGCTAAACTCAGTTAAACTGGTTCTTCTGAATCCAAGGCATTCTCAGCATCTTTTAAATGATTCGATTCAAGGCAAGTGTGAATGTGTTATTGAATGGATTCGGTTCCATGTGGTGCAATCATCCCCGTGATGTGACTTCATTTTGAATCAATCCTATTCATGAAATGGGTTAAATTGAAACCAGCAGGTTCCATTGCAATTTGAATAGTGTGAACATCTATTCACTGTTGAATCGCTCCACCAATTCAAAAGGATCCAACTCAAAGATCTGTTTATTATGTAGGAGCTTATCGCAAAGTTAAATAATATGTCTTACTTGATCCGGCTTAAAATTTAAATCAGGCAGCATCCTGATATTGTATTATATTATTTAGCCACCGAATCCACCCCCTGTGTCCATCCCAGGGCCACTCCGGTGGTCATTTTCTCAAGCCAGAAAACTCCTGGCTTCAAAAAGAGCCGCACTGAGCATCCCTGGGCTGCATTTGGGCACCAAATTTGGCAGCAAAATCCTTGTGATAATATCAGGATGCCGCCCGATTTAAATTTTAAGCTGGATCAGGTAAGGTATATTATTTAACTTTGCAATAAGCTCCGTAATGTAAATGAGGCCCTAGACAGTTTATCGTATCTCCTCTCTGGTTCCCAGACTGCAAACATCATATTCCAAAGCTCCCTTCATCCACCATAGTCGAAATTGCAGAATTTCCTCTCACTGGCTGCTGCTCCACCTCAGATCTGTGCATCTTGTCATGT
>CM034705.1:1607997-1618853 GCA_020142125.1 Phrynosoma platyrhinos
CCTTCAAATATTTAAACAGGGCTTCTTAACCGTATCCTCTCCAAGCTAAACATACCCAGTTCCCCAAGTTGCTCCTCATAGGGATTCATGGTTTCCAGACCCTTTACCATTTTGGTTGCCCTCCTCTGGACATGCTCCAGTTTCTCCACATCCCTTTTGAATGGTGTTGCCCAGAACTGGACACAGGATTATTCCAGGTGAGGTCTGACCAAAGCAGAATAGAGTGGTACTATGACTTCCCTTGATCTAGACACTATTGATGCAACCTAAAATTGCGCTTATGTGTCACAATCATTCATCTGAATGCCAAGAAGATGCTGCCTCTGTTGACATCTGGAAATTCAGCTGACGGAAGCCCAGGCAATTAGCAAGTGCGCATTGTTCATTAGTGGATTTGTGATTTCTCCTGTGTTCATTTTTGTACGGCGCACAGTCGCATTCCTCATTAACTGATTTGGGCGCAGATCAAAAACGGGCATCGATCAAACAAACTGCATGAGCCCAGGGTATGAATGAAATGCCAGGCTGCCACATCTCACTATAAGCTGCTGTTGGAAGCATCTTCCAGGCTGAGTCATATTGTAAATGCTCGACTATAAGTCAACCTCACATATAAGTTGAGGGCAGGTTTGGGGACCAAAATTGTGGATTCTGATATGACCTGCGGATTAGTTGAGAGTAAAACTTAGGGATGTGTAATAAAGGATCTAAAGGATGAAGCAAAGGAAAACAATGCCAAAAAACGTACAAAATTCCAGCAATTTGTGCTCAAACTAAAGGCTACATGGATGGATGAGTAGAAAGTTGTTGGTGCTACCAGGACAGATTTGTTGGCAGTCTCCCATCCAAGTACCAGCCAAGGCTGACCCTGCTTAGATTCCAAGACCAGATAGGATCTAGTGCCTTTTGGGTGTTTAGTCCCATTAACCTCTGATAAAGCCAGATTCAAATTGGTTTCAAAAGCCAGAGGCCAAGAGGGAGTTTGGGGAGACTTAAAGAACATGTGTCCTTCCCTTCGCAGCCTTGCAAAAGTGATCCAGTCAGGAGCAGAGCAATATGTATGCACCAGAGATTTGTATGCAGAACCTTAATTGGGATGGATGTAATAATGATGGGTATTAGGCTGTAAGTAGCAATTTTCCTTGTGGCACTTAATTCCGTCGGTGCAATAGCATTTGTGTTAGACCCATTAATTTGGCTTAAAGGACCTTTTCTCAGCGGTTGGTTCAGTCTGTCTGTAATATAGCAAATTTCATCAAAGAACCTACAGAAAGGGGATGGATGAGAATGCAGAAGCAGGTGTGACAGATCTGGGTTTTTACTCCTTGCATGGGCATATACAATGCCATCGGAGAAGCCCTGGAAGAGCAAATGAAAGGCCAGGCTGGGCCAGTATGTTCTCAAGTTACCCACAACCAAAATTTGGGTCTTATCCAGGGAGGCAGGTTATGCATAAAATAAAAGACTGCGATCTTCTTCTTCCAACCCTCGCTTACCAAAACCTTGTGTTTGGTGACATTGGATGGAGCTTGCATCCATACATAGGCTCCAACAGCCTATATACGCTGAAGGCACCAGATCCTGTCTGATTTCAGAAGCTAAGCAGGCGCAGACCTCAGCTGCATCTACGCTGCAGAATTAATGCAGTTTGATACTGCTTTAACTGCCATGGCTCCATGCAATGGAATTCTGGGATGCATCGTTTTGTGAGATATTCAGCCTTCTCGGGTCTAATCTGCACTATAGAAATAATCCAGTTTGACACTGCTTTAATGGCCATGGCTCCATCCTATGGTATCCTGGGATTTGTAGTTTGTTGTGGCACCAGAGCTCTCTGACAGAGAAGGCTGCTGAGTAGCTCCCAAAACTACAAATCCCAGAATTCCATAGCATTGAGCCCTGCCATCTTTATGTACCCATGCAAGAGAGCTCCGCAAGAATGATTGTATGGCAAACGTTGCAATGACGTAAAGTCGGAGGATTGGTACACAACTCTTGTGCTGAAAGGCATCATGGTACAGCGGAACCAAAACACCAAATGTGCAACCAAATGCACATAGGCAATACATGTGTGGCTCCATTTCAGCAAGCTTGGACTCAATATAGATGTTTGGAAGAGACAAAAATGTCCATTGGTTTCCGTAAGGGAACTTATTATGCATGTGCAAGAGACCATCGGGGTTCTGGCTAAACTGCAAGCAACACCTTCATTCAGATTGATGGTTGGTAAAAAATAATAATAATAATAATAAGTGGAATTGAGTATGAACAAGATTAGTGAGAGAAATGATGGGAGCATTTTACAGGCCCCAGAAATGTCAATATGCCAATAGGTGAAGATGACTTTCGGTGCAACTGAACAATGTTCAGGAAATGTCGCTGTTAGGTGACAAGGGCTGACAGTCGCTCAAGAGTCCTTTGGGTTTAACCATCTGTGACTGCAGAAAAGGGCTTTGATGCTCGGCTGGCTTTTTAATGGTCTCTGCCAGACGCCTTCAGCTGCAGCTTCTGGAATAGCAAAGCAAAACAGCAGCGGCGCCAGGCCAGAATGCCATGATTTAGGCCCAGGTTGTTGTTGTTTTGTGCCTTCAAGTCCTTTCTGACTTATGGCAACACTAGGAAGGGGAGTGTTCTTGGAAAGATTTGTTCAGAGGCTGAGAGACTGTCACTTGCCCAAGGTCACCCAGTAGGTTTCCATGGCCGAGCAAGGATTCAAATCCTGGTCTCCAGAAACATACAGTCCTACGTTCAAACCATGATGCCATGCTGGCTCTTTAAGGCCAGGAGGGAGCCTAGATCTCTGTTGGTCTTTTCCACACTGAGAACTGAGCAGAAATTACTTTTAATTTTGCAAAATTCTCCCCTCTCCAGACCTGGAAAAAAAAAAAGATCAGGAAGGGAGCAAAGACTTAGCAAAATTGCCCCCATTCCCCTTAAAGGGAGCAAAGGTCTTTTTAAAGTTTATTGAGCTGGGCAGTGAAAGAAAGAAGGTCAACCCATTTGAGAGAATATGGTGCTGGAAAAGACTTCTGAGGATACCTTGGATGACAGCCAAAAAGACAAACAAAGGGGTCCTAGAGCAGATCAAGCCAGAAACCTCCCTGGAAGAAGCCAAGATGACCAAACTGGGGCTGTTGGACTTTGGACACATCATGAGAAGCCATCATTCATTAGAGAAGACATTAATGCCAGGGAAGGTGAGGAAATGCTAGGAAAAGAAAGGTGGTAGAAAGAGAGAAGGACCATATACCATATGGAGAGACTCAGTTGAGGAGGCCACGACTATGGCAAATTTATTTTAATTTATTGTAGCGTGTTATTTTTAAGTATGTTTTTAAACTTCGATTGTTCAATTGTATTTTAAGGGGAGTGGGCTATTGGGGGATAGGATTGTTCATTTTATTGAGTAAGCCACCCCGGTTCTATTTTACAGAGAGACAGGATACAAATTATTATTATTATTATTATTATTATTATTATTATTATTATTATTGCCTTTGCATCTCCCTTTGAAGATGCAGATGGATGGCCATCTGTTGGGGATGCTTTAATTGGGAGTTCCTGCATGGCAAAGGGTTGGACTGGATGGACAGGGGGGCTTGGAGGTCTTTCCTTCAAAGTTTCCATGAACTGAGACTATCATGAAAGCAGTTAACAAGAACAGCGGCAAGCAAGCAACAGCAATGATCCCTCTTACTCAGAGTTTGGAAACATTAAGGGTTTGTTTTCTTTACAGGGCAAGACCCCGAAACCCTCTTAGCTGGAGAACTCTTGGAGTTGTTATTGAGAAAAAGCAACTTCTCCCAAGCTCTGCCTTCACCTGGCAACACCTTGATGGAGCTGCCTTTGAAATGCTGAAATGTGCCAGTCACCCCTTGGCTGCAAGATGCCTGCGCAAGAGCTTTGTTTTCGCAAGCGAACAGGAGAGCCAAGGTGCCAAGGCTAATCTCTGTGTATGCATCTGAACCCTATAGAACACGACGTAAATTAATTCAGCCGTAACTTCAGGTAAATTCCCAAGCAGCCAACGCTGACAGGAGCCCTTGCGGTTCATCTGTCAGGGAGATCTCGCTGGGCATTTCAACCCTGACAGCTCAAATGCTGGCCCTCCTCTATAGCAGACTTCAGGAACAAGGCTGGGACCAGCAAGGGGATGGCTTGCGATGCCTCCTTTTTGGAGTTACAAGCCCTGGGGTTTGGGAGCAATGCATCACATCTTTATCTGGGCATGACTTAATTTGAAACACGCACAGCTCTCTTGGTAGGAACTCGCCTTCTTTCCCACAACCTTCAGCAAGTATATACAAAGGACCTACATTCGTTGGGGTTAGGGGCACAGGACCCCTATGAAAATGGAAAAAACACAAATTTAAAAACACTATTTTTAAAAAACCTGAGATAACACCTCTGTGGGAATCTCTAGATCCTCCAGAGCAATTCTGTGGTCAACATCTGCCAGACGTCGACTATGAAATTGCACTGACGGACCTACAAATGAATAGAGAAGTATTCTGTCTAGGAATCTCTAGGTCCTCCAGAGTGACTTTTAGTAGAGGTTGACCATAGAGTCACACTGGAGGACCCAGATATTCCTAGAGAGAAGATATTAGTCAAATCCATGAATAATCAAACCTGCAAAACCCAAAGCCACAAATGTGGAGGGCCGACTATAATGGCATTTGCAGGCATGCAACTACAGGAACAGGTGCAAAATGAGGGTGTTTGGCTCCCAAGTGTGAAAGCACATACCTGGTTTGTAAGTTCGTGACTTTATTAAATCTGAGTATGTTTAGCTTGGTTTGTACAATGTTGCATGCTATTCAGATATAAATACAGCTGAGGAAGTTTTGGATTTTGAAAGAGAGACAATACTTCCCAGTCTACCAAGTCCAAAAATGCTCCCCTCTACCTTAAATAAACTATGCTGGATTAATGAGATTGGTTGTAAATTAGCTAAACCCAGGCTATTGTGGTGCTGCAGGCAATAGACCCAAAGCTTCCTGGTGAGCTTGTGTGATATTCATGGCTTGCGTGTACCTCTGAATTTCAACTAATATCTCTATCAACCCTCTTCTCCGTTCCAGACTCAACTCAAGACTGTTTGCTTCAATTGACTTGGGACAGTTTGGATTCCCCTTCTGCTTCCACAGTCCCTGGTTTCACCTTGGGACTGGCTTTCCTCTAGTCTAGCCAGTTCCTCTGTGACGTGGAGGGTGTACAATCTTGGGTGCTTGCATGCTTTAAAACAGGACCCCTGGTTCTTGACTGCTCATTTTTCAGGCCCCCAAGCTCTTTGCATTGTTGCAAAATGGCACGCTCTTTGCAATGTTGCAAAATTCACTTTCTTTGGAAACGTCCCTCGACTTCTTCAAATTGATGGGTAAACCAGAAAGGCACATGACCCTTGCTCTTGCTCAGTTGCTTGCCCATAGGTACCCATCTCTCGAGGTCCAGAAATCTCTCTTTCCACAAATCTCTTTTTCTATTCAAGCTGGCACAGAAGACAACTCATAGTTCAGAACTGTTTGACAAGCGCCTGATGTTCAGCAACATGACACTTTCCCAGCAGCAAGGAGGTAGGCATTAAGAATTCATAAGCCAAGGGGAGCCAAAGCTCCTGGCAAAGAGGTGGGACACCTTTTGTAGTGAACTGCATTGCCTCTCCCCCAAAGATGGCACAGAGGAGGCTTCGTGTGCCGAGGCAGAGTAGTCTCTCTTCCTCCCCATCAATGGGTCATCTTGTGCTTGTGTTAAAATGATGCTAATTCGACATGGCCGCTTGCCAAGGCAGGGGAAAAGGATGTGCAAATCCATAATTACATGCATAATTTATGCATTATTTGCATACAGTGAAGAAGCCATCTTTGCAATGAGATGCCAAGCTGTTTGGGGATGCTGGTGAAGAAAGGGGGAGCCAACAAGAAAGGAGAACTAGAATACCCAGAATCATAGAATCAGTCTTTGAGTTTGAGAGTGGCTGGAAGGCTATCTAATCCAACCCCCCACCATCCAAAGATACACAAATTAAAACATTTCCAAAAGTTAGTCATCCAACCTCTGTTTAAAGATCTTCAAATAAATTGGGTTCACCACCTTCCAAGGCATCCCGTTCCACGGTTGGACAGCACTTACAGTAAAGAAGTTCTTCATAAAGTTTGGGTGGAATCTCCTTTTTTTGTAATTTGAATCCATTGGTTCATGGTCTAGTCTCTGCAGCTCACTTGATGTTCTCTGGAGGTTTAAAGATGGTTATCATGTCACCTCTCAGTCTTTACTTCTCCAAGCTGAACATACCCAACTCCTTAAGTTGTTCTTTATAAACCTTGGTTTCCAGACCTTTGACCACCTTGGTCAACCTTCTCTAGACATTTTCCAGCTTGTCAATCTTCTTCTTGAAATGTGGTGCCCAGAAAGGTCTGACCAAAGCAGAATACAGTGGCACTACTATAGGGTTTGATTCCCAGCTTGGCCATGAAAGCTATTGGGTGACTTTGGGCAAGTCACATGCTCTCAGCCTCAAGGGAAGTCAATGGCAAACCTCCTCTGAACAAATCATGCCAAGAAAACCCCATAATAGGGTTGCCTTAGGGTCACCATAAGTTGAAAGTGACTTGAAGGCACACAACAATGACAACTACTTCCCTCAATCTGGACACTATATTTTTCTTGTTGAAGCCAAGAATTGGATTGGCTTTTTTGGCTGCCAGATCACACTGTTGACTCATGTTTACACTGTGGTCTCCAAGGACACCTAGACTGTTAGAACTATGTTTACTTTGGTTAAGAAGGAGGAAGGATTAGAGTAGGAAGAGGCACTTGTAGGCATCAAGAAGGAGGACCTAATTCATTGTCCTTGAAAGTAACCCAAGCAAGGGTCTAGCTGTAGAGTGTTATGAAGACAGCCATGGATGAAATCCTGTAGTGCACTTGCAATTCCAAGTCACATGCATACTTAAGTCTTGTTTTGGAAATAATATTTCCAAAATAACCTTTACGAATAAGATTTCCCAGATTCTGAGAAGTAGCTACCAATGGGTGGTGGAACTGCCACTGATGTTGTTCACCGACTGTGCTTTAAAGACATTGAAATAACATTATCGCTAGGAAGTGGCCTTATGCCAAATCTCAGCATGACTTCAAGAAAACCTGTCCTATCTAATGTGACTAGCTATGGCTCCCCAGGGCTTTTCAAGAAGATCTTTCCTAGTCGTGCCATTTGCAATGCACTGAACTCAAAAGGCCAGAGATTTCAACCTGGGAGCTTATAATGGAGCTACAGCTCTCCTTTTGGAAAGCTGTGTTCTCTCTGTGTCTCATTTCTAGGTGATGGAGCAGAGGAAGCTTGTAAAGGAACAAGTTTCTTCCCCAGCTGCCAAATGAGTGTTGGAAGCAGCCCCCTTGTTTCTGACAGAGCAAATCCTTCAAAACATCTGCAAGCTTGAAAGGTCTTCTGGGTTCAACTCAGAGCTGCTTCTGACATGACAGTTCCTGGCTCGTGTTTTGGAAACATGGATAAAGAACCAGCCAAGAAAAGAGATTACAAGGCTACAGCATGAATACTGTTGGAACGGTCAGGCCTGTCAGACAGGTGCAAAAAAGTGATGGGTGGAAAGATATACCTCTCACACTTCCATCTCTGCACTGATCATAGGGATGTCAGTCTCCACTTATTTCACTCCAGTGCGCTAAATCATTGCAGCAGTTTTCTCCCCTCCTTGCAAGAAAATGGACTATTCGTGCTTTGGGATGCCATTTGTGAAAATTCGCTTGCATGGAAAATTAATGTGGTTTCCTACAAAGAAAATGTGTTTCAACTAGAGATGGAAAGAATGTTTGCAATTAATTGTTCCTAGGTCAAAAAATGTGTTTGCCAGCAGTCCATCAGAAAGAATAATAGACTGCTGAGCATTTTGGACAGTTTTGTCCCAGTATTTGAACAGGCAAATACTGGCAAAGTAAACCAGCGATGGGCAATTCATTAGAAATGTGGTGATGGAGGAGAGTTCTGCAAATATTATGAACTGCCAAAATGACAGATAAATGAATTCGAGAGCAAATCAAGCCTGAACTCTTCCTAAAAGCCAAAACGACTAGGCTATTGTACTTGGGACACATCATGGAAAAAATGTGACTCATTGGAAAAGATGATAAAGCCTGGTAGAGTAGGAAAAGCAGAAGATTGCATTACAGGTGGATGGACTCAGTTAAAGAAATCATGGTGGTTCTGAGTTTGCAAGACCTGAGCAGGGCTATTGATGAATGGGACAGCTGTAGGTCTCTCGTCCATAAGGTCGGCATAGGTCAAAGCCAACTGGATGGCATATAGCAGCAGAAACAATCGATAGTCATTGGTTTATGGTGCACCTTTTTGTCATTGCTGGGTTGATCGGCACCCCTCCTCTGGCATGCAACATTTCCTACCAGCAGAAGATGGTGGCGATTATTGTCCTGAAAGATGCTCAAAGGGAAGAAGCAGCTTTGGAAGGGAGTCAGCAGAGAGTTGCTGTCAACAAACCACACAAGAGCGAGCCACCAGGTGCACCAGGGGAAGTGTGGAAATTGATTTTGTGTCGGCAAACTCATCGGCTCATTCGCAATTAGTCCCTAATGAGTACAGGATCGCCCCGTGAGCAGGTTTGGGATGAGATTAGATGGCTAGCAAGGAAGCTGCACATGGGGAAAGAAAGCCACAAAAGGACTAGGAGGAGGGATGTTTGTACAGAGCAAAAGAGTTTAGGCATTTGGGAAAGGACCAAAGCCACAAGAGACGATTGCCATCATGTGCCAGGCTGCAAGCAGGAAATGATGGATGGACTTTTGACATGTCAAGGGGCCATTCCTATTTTATTCTATTCTGTTCCTTGATTTATGCCCTCCCTTTCCCCCAAAATTGGGACTCAAGGTGGCATGACAAGGGCTGGGATTTACCATCAGGGTTATGAATGCATGCCATAACCTAAAGTTATGCATTGGTAACTGATTCACATTCATGATTCCTATATATTCAATGGTGTAGGGAACATGTAAGGATCATAAAATTTTCCTAGTCCTGACTTACTAATCAGTAGTCCCTACATGAGATGGGAGGTCTGTTCTTCTGGAAAGGGCAAGACTCCACTCCTTCCAGTCCTCCCTTCTCAGCCCTGCTGAGTTAATGGAGTGCAAATGACTTTTGCATTTTGAGGTTTGCTTGCAGTGGTTAAAGTAAACTGAGGATAAAGGTGGGAGGAGAGAGAAACCAGGACATTTTAAAAAGAGCCGGGAAAGTAGGATGGGAGAGGAGTAATCAGGACTGTCCCTGCCAAACCAAAACAGTTGGAGGGTATGTAGGAATAGGAAGCTTTTTGAGACTTTTCTCCACTTCCATCTCAGTTCTTGGCTGTTGCTGCTGCTACTAAAAAGTCACTCAGATCAGAAAGAAAGAGAGATGCTCACACACTGCAGATTGGAATGAGGAACAAATCATGTCCAATTGTCTCAGGGTCATGGGTTAATAGGATCACAAATCTCAGTGCAATTCCCCATCAAGCCACAATAAAAGTTGCAATCTTCCGTTTGAAATGTCAGCGGTGTTTGTTGGCGAGGGCAGAAGGAAAGGAAAAAGAAGCAAAAAAAGGGACGGAAACGACTTTTACAGATGACTCCCGAATTGCGAAGAAGGTCTAACCTTTGCAGTTAATGGCTTTGTTGGAATTTGCTCAGGCCTGCTTTGCATTTTTAAACAGAACCCCTTTCGAGGCAAATGGAGCTGCATCATCGTGGGTTTGGTTTTGTTGGGCTGGTGGTACTAAGAGCAAGAGAGAAACAAAACACTCTGTGTGTCCAGGCGCATTGTGATATTTAGCACAGGGAAAAATGTCTCAGATTTAGGATGATTTGCAATGGCTAAGCCAACCCCAATCATACTGGAAGAGAAGGCGGACTCTGTCTCTGGCCTTTAAGTCACCATGGAAGCACGGCCATCCTTGCCGCCTGTACTTGGACCAAATCTGAGAGAAAAAGAATAATTAATTCCAAAATCCACAGCAAGAGTCAGTTCATTAAATGTGTGAAGAAGGCGACTGTTTTATCAAAACCTTGCTGTTGGGAAAGTCAGCCACGTCACTCTTCCTTTTCTCTTGCAGGCTTGGTGTTCTTGCAAATGTTTCATGCCAGTTCACTGCCCACCAAAAAATTGCCAAGTTTCTTCATCTTCTTCTTATTCTTTTTTTAAAAAAAGAACTTTTTTCGACTTCACTCTCCATCTCCATTATATTGAAGTATAATAAAATCAATGGTTTGTGAAATTTTACATATTAAGCTAGAAATGAAACCTGATTTTTTTTTTAAAAAAAAAATTAAGGATGTTTGAAGACAAGGTGGAAAAGAAATATAGAAAAGTACTGTTCTATATGACATCTATAGCGAGAATATTATTTGCACATAATTGGGTTTGTTGTTGTGGGTCTTCAAGTCATTTCCAACTCATGGCAACCTTAAGGCAAACCTATGATGGGCTTTTCTTTGCAAGATTTGTTCAGCGGGGGTTTGCCATTGCATTCCCCTGAGGCTGAGAGAGTGTGACTTCTAAGACTGTTGTTGTTGTTGTTGTGTGCCTTCAAGTCATGTCCAACTTATGGTGACCCTAAGGCCAAACTATCATGGGTTTTCTTGGTAAGACTTGTTCAGAGGAGGTTTGCCATTGCCATCCTCTGAGGCTGAGAGTGTGTGACTTGCCCAGTGGGTCTCCTGGCCAAGCTGGGAATCGAACTCTGGTCTCCAGAGTCATCCAATGCTCAAACCACTAGGCCTCGCTGGCTCTCCGCATGAAGGGTGCCCAAATGTTTCTCGTGCTTTCATCTCCCACATATATATAT
>CM034705.1:1626799-1647801 GCA_020142125.1 Phrynosoma platyrhinos
TTTCAAAGAAGGTCTTCCCAGGGAAAAAGGCCAACCTGGAGTTTCCTTCTGTCCTGTGATTTGGCAGAGATGCATCTCAGGACCCTCAAAAGAGGGTTGGAAGCCAACTGAAGACTTTTGCAAAAGATTAGAAACCGTGTATGGATTTATTTTATTTTATTTTATTTTACTTTATTTTATTTTATTGAGCAATACGAAACCCAGTGACCTTATCATCAACAGCGAGGGTGTTTTGGTTTTCCCAATTCCTAGCATATGCTATAAAGGTAATAGTAATAGTATAATACAATAGTATAAAGGTTATAAATAGTATAGTGATTTGTGGTTACGGCTTTTAGTAATTTTAGCAAGATTGCAGTCCATGGATTCACACACACACATCCAGGGCTTGAATATATTTTTTTTACATATGTCCATTTAAAAACCTCCCAGACCTGGAACAGCTCCTAAGGAAGATCCAAGAAGAAAGTGCAAAGGCAGGCTTAAAGTTGAACATAAAGAAAATAAAAATAATGACCACCGAGGAGGACCTTCACAAGTTCAGCCTAGACAATGAAGAAATAGATATAGTAAAAGAATTCCCATACCTGGGATCAAGCATTGATAGAAATGGGGAATGCAGCCAAAAAATTAGAAGAAGATTAAGAATAGGGAGGGTGGCTATGAAAGAATTAGGTTAAATCCTAAAATGCAAAGCACTACATCTCCCTGGCTGTAATGGAGATGTAGTGCTTTGCATTTTAATGGAGATGGTCACTATCCATCCCCTTTTCCTACCACTGCCTGCTTGCCCTTGATGTTTTTATTCTTGTTGCTGTATTATTTTTATTTTATCTCTTTAATTAGTTTAATCCAGTTTTAATGGGGTGGGAGGGTTATAGTTGGGTTGAGGGAATGTTTTTAAACTGTTTTTGTTTTAAATATGTTGTAACCCGCCCCGGTTGCTGAGCAAAGGGGTGGGCTAGAAATAAAACCTATTATTATTATTATTAATTATTGTGTCATGGCCCAGACAATTTCCCAAGGCCCCTTTTCCATCATGGCTTGGCTCTGAGGTTTGGTTCAGGGCTACAATCTTGATGCATGCAAGGCTCTGAACCAGGGATTCCCAAACGCTGGCCTTCCAGATGTTGTGGACTCCATCTCCCAGAATCCCAGACCCATTGGCCAAGATGGCAGAAACGTCCAAGAGCCGAAGTCCGAAACACCCGGAAGGCCAGAGTTTGGGCATCGCTGCCAAGAGAGCATTGAATCTGAAGCACAGAAGCATTTTCGAACCAACTTCTGTGCCCACTTTTCATTTTCCATCTCGCTAAATTAGGAAGGCTGTCCCTGAGAGATGTGCAAAAAGAGAGCGGCAATTTTGCCTCCTGCAAATCGAGTTGAGCACTTGCTGTTTCTTTAGCAAGATAACAGGAGGCAGCTTCAAGCTCCAGCTCTGGGGGAAATGGAGCAATGGCTGGTGCGGAGCTTTCTGGATGATGGCCCAGAAAAACGGAAAGATCAGCTGCGTTCCTGCCCACAGTATGTTTTCAGAGAATATTCTCGTCAAGGGTGCATATCGACAGAGAAATCGGCGGTCGGGTGTTGTTATGGAGACCGACAACCTGCTCATTCTGAACCATTTGCCAAACCATTTTGACTTACGGCACAAAATCAGATTTCACTTGCCAAAGAGACTCTGCAAGAAAGAAAGGACAGAAAGAGAAAGGATAGAGAGAGACTGAGAGAAATGCTCCACACTCCTCTTGAAGAATGAGTGAAGAAGGATCTGCTTTCTTCTTATGCTCTGCCTTCAAATCATTTCCAACCTATGGCATCCCACTACCCTCACTTTTGGCATTAAAAAAATGGCAGTCCAAAGAGTGTGGAGGCTTAAGGGCCACAAAAACATCCACAGGCGGCTGAAGTCGATGCATCAATTCTTGCAAAAAAAAGGAAAACAACCACGCACAAGTTCTGCAACTGGCTGTTCCATTTTGTGTTGCTCCTGAGAGCATGGATTGCGTTCCTGCTTCATTCTTGAATGTTTAGATATCAAGGGACACTTTGAAATTATTTGGTTACTGCTTATCGTAAAGCATGGGCTAATTTCATGGTAGCGAAAAATGCAATCAATAGAACAAGCTAATAATAATAATAATAATAATAATCAGGACCAGAAAAGAGGCACACAGCCGTGGAAAGGGAACCTGTTCTCTTCTCTGTCCTGCAGCTTCCTGCAAAAAGATCAGGTGTCGCCAGCTGTTTGGGAAGCATCCTGCAGCTGTGCGCCACACCACCCACGAAGCAGCTGCAATTCTGGAAAGGTTACGCCGACGCAGCGCCGGAGAAGCCTCCTCCTCCTCAGCAACACAGGCGGCCTCCAGAACAGCTGGGAATGGCAGAAATGTGCAAAGGAGCAGAGAGGAGAAGCACAGCTTTACATGCTGGTTCTGCTGGAAGAAATCAGAGAGTTACACCATGCAATTGCTCCGACTTGGGAACAGCTGGCCTCCCAGGAAGCCCATGGTGGTGAAAAGGAAAGAAAAACCATGGAGCATATTCAGAGTAGTTTGATGGATGCACACATTTTAAAAATACAAGAAGTAGTCTTGGGAGGTGAGCAGGGTCAGGGCTGCTCGGTACTTGGATGGGAGACCACCAAGGAATACCAGAAAGAAAACCCTGTGAAACTCATGGGGCTGCCATAAGTCAACAAGGGATTTGAAGGCAAATACATTGAGTGTAGCTTCTGAAATCCACCTTTGTGGCCCCTGGAGCTCCTCACCAGTACCCCAAAACTCTCCAAATCCACTATTTGGGGGGGAAAAAAATCAGTGATTTGGGAATAATGTTTGCTCCAAAACCATGCAGGAAGTCCCCCTCCATGTGTAAAAGCACACAAAAGTACTCCCACCTCACGCCCCACAAGCAGTTACGCTATCCTATGTCTTCCTCTGCAATCCTTCTCAAAATGGGGACAGGAAGCGTCATGACATCGCCTCCTGTTGCCATTTTGAGATGGGCTGCAGAGGGAAATGGAAATATTTGGGCTTGCTTGGGGGAGGAATTGGTCACTGGTCCCCAAGCAGTTGCTATTCCCTGTTTTAAAGCAAGGAAGGGCAGAGCATTCACAGTCCAGTGGGTTACAGCTGGTTGACCACTTTGGTAAGCCAGATGTTGTCCAGATGTTGGGGGTGCCACCTTCTGACAGCCCTAGCAAGGGGCTAGCAAGGGGCATAAATCCTCAAATATTTCACCCTTGTACTTGAGAAAGACTGAGTATGGCCATCTTCTCTGTAACAGGACAAAACAATTATTTCTCCCCAAATCCAAGCATCCCAAAATGCTGATTTTATTCAATGGAGGAAAAAAACCTTGTTTTTCTGCACAGAAAATCCATGTCTTGTAAAGAAAACAAGAGGGTTTTTTGCACACAAAAAGCACCTCATGTTTTTCCTCTGCAACACTTTGAGACGTTCAAATACCAGGAGAAAAAAAGTGCAAAATTCTCACGAGTTTATCATTCTTCCCAAGAGGGTTTCCTAGCTCTTGGGAGACCTATTTCTCAACCTGGGAGTGAATAATTATGAAAGGCTAGCAGCATAGTCAATGCTGAGAGATGCCAGGAATTGTAGTCAAACGCTTCTGGAGGACACAAAGTTAAGGAAGGCTGATCTAGACTTTACTCAGCTGCTTGGAAACATTGCTGGAATAGGTGTGCTTCTCTTGACACAACACAAAGCATCGAGGCTGGTCATGAGATCAAGAGAGATAAATCTAATAAAGATGTTCTATGGCATAAATTTTCGGACAGAGAAATATGAGCCACGAGGTTCCTGAAATGCCATTGCTGCTGTCAAACACGGCTAAGATAAGCCCTTGGCATCAGTCACTGGTCATGCCCGATTGATGGACCGCTCTTCCTGGAGAGGTCTATTTGGCACCTACTTAGAAACGCTTACAGAAGTTTTATTTTTAGGGTGTTACCCACACTCTCAGTGCTGCCAACCCCACCGGTCATACATATTTTTGCACGGGTTACTGATCTGGATCTGCCTTGTTGCTGCAAACCTCTGAGCAGTTACTCACGCAGAAAGAACTGACAGTCCTCTCTTGAGAAGGTTTTTTTGAGCTCACAGGAGATTTTTATTTAATCCTTATGGCATGCCAGCGGAGTTCCTATGATACACCCACATGCCCGTTGTACCCATCACTGAGAAATGACTGATCCTTCAAATCCATTTCTGCATCCATCCTAAAAGTTGTTCCCTGTTGCTGAGTTCAGCAAGGCAAACAAAGAAAAGCAATCCAATTGTGGGTTGGGTTGGGCAGAATTTTCATTTGATTTTGCTGCCTTTAAAAGGATTCATAGCAAGAGTCTGTAAACAAAGCCTGAGTGCTGAAGGCTTGTAGCTATCCAGAATGGAAGTTGGAGAAGTGTTCTCTGAAGAGGCTGGTTGAGGGTGGCTGGCAGGAAACCCAACTCCAATATCCCAAAAGCATAAATGCCAAGAGGCTTTCAACATGCAAAGCTCTTTCTGTTCCAGGATGACACTGCAATGTTCTAGGAATATTGCTTCAGAGGCAAAAGAAAAGAGGAAAAAGGAAGAGAGTAATTGAACAGTATCACATGATGAACTTGTGTTGGGCTTTTAGATCTAGAGCAGTAGTTCTTTATTTCCTTCTTGCCATCTTTTTTTAAAAGTACTTGAATACCAAAGTCGGTGCTGATTTAACATCTGAGTGAAACATCTACCTCTGAACCTGGGATTGCTCTGCATCCATTCAAGCCAAACCCTGTTGCAAGCAAAAGCTGCCTTCCCACCATCTGTAAGAGTTATGGAAAGAGAGGAAGTTTAAAAAATTGTTGCAAGATTTGGCACCGCAGTGCTCAGCCACTGTTGGAAAACTTACTCAGCCATCCCTCTGGCTCCTGAGTTGCCCAAAAGTAGAGTTCAGGAACACTCAAGCTTTTCTTTGCAATCATGAAGGATAGTAACCTTTCTTTAAGTTTCCTAAGAACAGGAAACGTTTCTCTTGTTTCTGTGAATTTCTTTTTATTTGTTTTACTCCACTCCTCTTTTTAAGACTGACACACACACACCCATCGCATGCCTTTTCCTTGGCATATCACAGGATCGTGTATGCTTACTCCCTCTCTTCAAAGAGAGGTGAAATAAAATGTTAATTGGATAAAAGTAAACTGTGAGCTCAGTTAGGGCAAGACAAAGTGAATGGCTCAAGCTCATCCTGTGAGCTTTGTTGGCCAAGTAGAGATTTCAGCCTTCACCTCTCTTGTCTAAACCAGGGGTGGGCAACATGAGGTCCCTTGAGCTCCCTCCCATTATTTTAAAAAAAAATCAGTCTAGTCTTTGGGCCCAAACCATGCAAAAAAGTCCTCCAAATATGTGAAAACCTGCAAATGTAACCCACCCCACCAGCACCCCCCAATACCTCCGTTTTCCTCTTCAGTCCCTCTGAAAACAGCAACGGAAAGTGGCACCATATCATTTCCTGTCACCATTTTGAGAGGGACTGAAGCAGAAAACAGGTCCTGGGGCTTGTTGTGGGGTGCAGCTCACAGGGGGAGCCCAGAAGAAATAGCCCTCAGCTCCTACACACTTGCCTACACCTTGCCCTCTCAGCCACAGGTTTGCCAAATAAGCATCATGTTTACAGTGCTGCACCCAGAGGACTACCTGATGCCCTGCCTGGCAGCCTTACCTCATGCATTGGGGGACAAGCCCCTTCCGAAGCGGGCTCCAGGAACTTTCTTCCACCTGACTGGTGAGGGAGACTTCTTGAACTCTTGCTTTCTCTCTGCAAAGAACCATGCAAGCTACAAATGCATAAATACACAGACACTGAATTCACAAAAGACTCTGCTTGGGCTTCCCAGGGGAGCTTCAGGAGAAAGTAGGTCAAGCTCCCCATTTTGGAAGCTCTTGCAAAACTGGCTTCCCAGCAGGTTGCGGCTGCCCACACACCAAGATATATACACAGAGGTTACCTGGCAAAAGGGGGGTGGGAGAAAAAGGAGATAGCATTAATGAGACCTCTTTGGAGGAGGAAGAGGACGAAGAAGGAGGGTAAAAAAAAACAAAACACAACCCAGCCAACTAACTGCAGTTAAAGATTTTATTGAACAAAAGGAACACGGTAATCTGAATTCTCTGAGCAAAAGCAGCTCTCTCTTCAAAGCTGCGTTTTGTGCTAAATAACCGTATTAACTGAGATTTTGTACAGAGGTGTGAGAGGTAAGAGCTCTTACCCAACCAAAGGATATTTAGAGAGGGGAGCCGGGGAGAGGGTGGAGAAGGCAGATTTCAAAATTTCATCTGAAAAGGGACCATTTTGGTCAAACTTTGAGTGGCTTCCTAAGTTTAAAGAGGTTCTAGCCCTTGTCTACTGAAAAGCCAGCGCAGGTGGTCCAACTGGGTCACAGCACAATTGCATGAATGTACAAACGCCTCGGGCTCCCATCATGACTCAAGCTGAATCAGGGTTTCTTATGGAGGGGGGAGAAGAGAAGAAAAGGGGGAGAACCACAGTTAAAAACCTCAGACATTTTTCCATTCTTTATGGACCAGAAAAAAAAAGAAGGATCTTAATAGGCTATTTTCTATTTTTTAAAAAATCAACAACCCTGGTCTATACATTCAGGGTCTGCCTGTTGTATGTCTGTTAACGGCTTCAAAACTGCTGGGTTTCTCCTGTTTGCCGTATCCTATGAAAAATTCAACCCCCTCCCCAGAATCAAAGTCGAGAAAACGAAGAAGTCTAACAAAGTCCAAAGGAAGAGGGAGGTAGCTGAGGCCAGAGAGTTGCCAACGTTTGCACTGGTAGAGGCTGCCTCTCTCCCGACAGACAGGTGCACCAAGGAAAAGACAGCCCTTTGGCTCCAAGGCATAGCAAACAAGGTTCCCCCCACCCGTGGGTTGTGTTCACACAAGCACACACGCACCCTCAACAACTCACTGGGCTTCCTGCTTGCATATTCTCTTTACACCTAACACACAACACCACCAATGTACCTAATGCGGAGACAGACAGATAGGATTTTTTAAAGACACCTTGTTTTCCTCATTTGTTAAGCATTTTGGCTCCAAAGGAACATATATTTTTTTTGTTCCACACATTCCACTGTCCTCCACTTGAGAAACATTCTTGACCAACGAGCACAAGTCCGTCTCTCTTTTCTATTTCGCACCCGCCCCACCCCACCTGTCATTGTGCCAACTGCCTCAGGGTTAAGCCTGGTAGATAGCTACTGAAGACAAATAAGAGGAGAACCCATGACGCAGTGCAACAGTATTGGGAACGAAGACGTGGCGAGTCCAACAGGATGCCTCTCTCAGGGTGCCGAAAGGGGAGATTCTCTAGAAGGCGACCCCATATTGTCCTCGGGAGGAAAAACTGTCAGCGTGCAGGCACGGATACCCCCAAGAGATTCAGGGAGGTCAAAGACTTTGTGCCACTCATCCTTCTCTGGGTCATACTTCTGGACTATTTCCACCATGCAACGGTTATTCCACGAATACCCCCCCACGACGTATATTTTGTTTTCAAACACAGCCACCCCGACATCACTCTGACCACGCAGCATAGCGGCAATTGGTGTCCACTGGTCAAGGGTTGGCGAGTAATATTCACAGCTGAGGACGTCGTCATAATCGCTGGTGCCTCTAAAATGGTTCCCACCGATCACGTAAAGCTTGTCGCCAACAGTACACATGCAGTGAAGGCCCCTAACCGTGGTCATCGGGGCCTTTTGAGTCCATTTGTCCGTGTCAGGGTCAAAGCACATGAGTTCCTTCTGGAAAGTGTCGTGAGTGATGCCTCCTGGGGAGGAATGGGACAGGGAGGGAATATACAAGAAAGAATGAATGTTAATCGGACTGACAACTGCAGGTTGAAATATGTGACTACTGAATAACTAGAGATGAAAAATTACTGGAAATTTGGGAGCCATGGAAAAAAATTCCCCCTCCTCATTTTTTGGGAGGGGGGAATCAGAATTTTTGGAAAATGCAATATTAGCCTCCCTTTACAGATTGAAAGTCATTTTATTACTCTGAGAGCATTAAATATCCATTGTACTGTATAGGCTTTTGTTTGGTATAAAATTATCATGTCCAGAACATTGAAAGTAGAGTTTATCCAAATATGTTCACATTTTTATTGTCCCAAAATCATTTTTAAAAACTATTAAGAGGAAGATGTTTATGTAAGACTCTGCAAGGTATTGGACTATGACAGTTCTTGCCTCCTTGACACTAGTAGAGACAAAATCATTTTTTCTGTTCACTAATGTTGTTTTGTCTTTATTGGTTTTTTGCCTGCTCCTCAAGCTGACAAAAGCAAGTAAGCTCCTTAAAGTTCAGGTGCTCCTTACAGTTCTAGACCCTGTAGTTCCATTTGTTGCAAAAAGAAAAATGGCAATTAAAAAAAAATTATTCCAATTTGTAAATTATATTCTGAATAATCTGTACTTTGAATACATTATAATTTTGTGCCAAATCAATATATTGTAAAGGAAAGGTTAATAAAGCATGTTTTTCCCATTAAAACAATTACAGGAAAAAGGGGAGGAAGGGCTTTTTCCCCACATAGCTGCAAAATTTTGGATTTCTCTCTAACAGTAGAGAGTCAAGCAATTAAGAGTCTGCATTCTTAATTCTGCCCCTGATAATCCCATGGGCATGATAGATTGATGAGTTAGAGGCAGAGAGAGATATCGTTTAAAGCTCTGGTCTCTGAATGTACATATGCTGCCTTCTACGGGGTCAGACATGGGTCCTTTTAATCCAGATCAAATGGCAGCAGCTCTCTGGGATTTTTGTAGAGAAGGGTCTCTCCTGGCACCTGCTATCCCAGATCATTTAGCTTGGAGATGCCAAGAATTGAACTTGGGACCTTCGGCATGCAAAGCATGAGTCCCAGCACCATACTGTGGCCACATCCCTAGGCTTGAATGTAGGAAGCCACACGCACACAAGCTGGGTGATGTGGAGGAGGCATTTCCCTCTTGGAAATCCAAGCAGAGGCATTAAAAATCTCCATCTCTTTGACAAGGCATTTGAGAGATGGCATCATTTATGCCCCTGGTTAGACTTCAAAGTCCTCTAGCTGTCCTCAAAAGAGGCAGCATTTCTCATAGCATTAGTATACAACTTATCCCACTTGAAAAGAGCTTTTAAATATATATAATGGAGACACCTGTAGGATTAGAGGCAGCATGGAGACCTGATATGCAATTTCCTTAAAAACACACTTCTAAAGGTTTCAAAGAAAACAACCACAAATCATTCCTTAAAGAGGATGTTTCAAAAGAAGAAGACAACCTACTGGCTAAGACAATTGTATCTAAAATGAGTGCTGGAGATTTAGCAGCATGATCCTACTGGAACAGCTTGGGGCAGGGGAATTATAGGAAATGATGCTTATGAAATGTCAACAGAAGCTGATTTTGGAAAAGATCATTACAGAAATGTTGGGTGGTATGGTTATAAGGCTATGGGGATTTATGGGACACTGTTTGGAAGGGGTGAGTGCTCCACAATAGGATAGCGTACCTGAAATATACATCAGCCCCCCATATACAGTCCCAGCATGGCCATAGTGAGGTTCGTTCATTTTTGCCACGTAGCTCCATTCATTCATCCTCGGATTGTAGCACTCCACTGTGGCTGTTGGAAAAATAAGAAAAGCAAAGTGAAGTCACCCACTGTCTTAGGATTACATTCTCTTAGCTTCCCCAGATCACTCACGCAAGGCAGACAGAAAGGGAAGGCTAAAGCCGCATCTCATATACATCAGTGGTCTTTACCCCAGCCCTGGGAGGCAGGCAAGTATTCTTAATGACCTGCTTTGGGGGCCAGCAAACATAAGTCTCAGCTTTGCACAATGATGCTTGTGACTGGCATCCCAAAGTGAGACATAGCAAAATGGTTTTGACAACTTTACCAAAAACACAAACTAAGAATCTCACACTGTTGTAGAGGTCCCTTGCCTACCTTCTTCACATATGCACATGAGTCAAAGCATGAAATCTCCTGAACCCAAAAATGTGCACCTTCCCATATTCGGCTCTGAGTCACCAACCGATGGTACACAGAACAACACATGCACCAAAATGGATTCACCCACACATCACAAATCTAGCATCACACGAGTCCCGGCAAAGGGGTCTCAGCACTCAGATCAAACAAATGGGGTTTGTATGGGAACATCCTAGACACAGGGCCCACAACTCGGTCATTTTAATTCATTTACCTGACACAATGGAAAAGGAAGAAGAATCCCAGAAAAGGGTCTATGGAAATGCATTTCAAAACCCAAAAGAAGTTTTCCAAGCGTGCTTCTTATGAGTTATTTTCTTCTAGTAAAAAGAGAGACTGAACGCACACATGCGTATTCTTATAAATGCAGACAATGCTTTTAAATATGATTTTTAAAATATTTAAGTCTTGCAATGATAAAAAGTTATACAAACTTACTCTCTGAGGTTTTATCCTCCAGCATAAATAAGATAAAGCAATCTGAACTGGATTTTATGGACATGATTTACTGATTACAGCACCTAAATCTGCGGGCGACTACAACAGGTCTAGGGGTCATATTTTTATATCCCGGGCTATCTGGGGCCACATGGACCACCCCAAAATAAAAGGAAAAACTCAAAGTAGCCATACATCCACTTCTTGTTTTCAAAAATTATTTAATATTAAACTATTTGTTTATATTCAAACAAAAATTCATCAGTGATACCTTTATTGGCCAACCAAAATGCACAATATACTTGTTGCAAGCTTTCGAAGCTCCATGAGCTTCTTCTTCATCAGGCAAGATGTTACAAACCAAACAGGAGAAAAGCAATTGGAGATGTTAGCCAGATGCTACATGTTGTTTCAGTCTTTAATTAATATGGTATATCGTGGGGAGCGAGGATATCTTTTGTAGACAGGATCCTCCTCCTTCTGACCATATGGCTATAGGGAGATTTCCAAAGTCCAGGAAATTTAAAATAATAATAATAATAATAATAATAATAATAATAATAATAATAATAATAATAAATTTTATTTATAGCCCGCCCCTCTGCGGAGCAATCGGGGCGGGTTACATCAATTAAAAACAGAAGATACAGAAGTTAAAAACAGTTAAAAAATTTAAAAAAAAGTTTAAAAAATCTATTTGCATCTCAACAGGAACCTGCTTCTCCTGCTTGGTTTGTAACATCTTGCCTAATGAAAAAGAAGCAGGTTCCTGTTGAGAAACATCCTCTTTAAGGAATGGAGTTTCGAAAACTTGCAACAAGTATATTGTGCATTTTGGTTGGCCAATAATAATAATAATAATAATAATAATAATAATAATAATAATAATAATAATAATAATAATAATAATAATAATTTATTTTTACCCCGCCCCTCTGAGAGCAATCGGGGCGGCTAACAACATGTTAAAATAAAGGTATCACTGATGGATTTTTGTTTCAATGTGCTAAATGGCCAACACAGCTACCCCTGAATGTTTTCTATTTTTTATATTAAAAGTGGTGTCAAACTGGATTATTTCTGGATGCAATCTAAGACAGTCTTCTCCAACCTGTTGCCCTCCCAATGTCCTGTACTACAAATCCTATCATCCTTGGCCAGCATGACCAACACATCAAGAGAGCACCAGTTGCAAATGGCTGCTCTCAGAAGCTTCAGGTGTCCTATTTAACACTTCACTGTGTCTTAAGATGCTCCACTTGGTTTTCAATAAATTAAGGAAACATCAATCAGTGTCTCAATTCTCTACAAAAGGCAATCTGGCAACTGTCCCATGAGCAATTTGGGGTAGTGATGTTTGTCCTAAACCTGCCTGGGGCTAAGACTACAAGTTTCCTAAACCATCTCATTCTCCCCGTGTGCCTAATTATCCAAAGGTCAAGCGCATCTAGAATTACTTTAGAACGAATCTCTGGGCATCAGAGAGCTACAGAATGCCAGGCTTCCATTCCATCACCATCAATCTCAGTCCTAATTAGCCCACATGACCAAATTAATTTTCAAGACACCAGGGTAGATGCCTGCATAGGCTTTTCAAAGCCACCTTAGACAGGAAACCCACGAACCCCTGTTCCTACCTTCCATGACTCTAGCGACCTTTCAGAGCACCCCCCACAAACTGTCCTGTATAGCTAAACCCAAACATATCCATTGGTTCCAAGCTTGGCCAGAAACGTATACTCAAAGGACTTTGGGTGCAGCAATTCCTGGGGCTACAGCACCCCTCCCTGAGAAGCAATAAAAGAAGATAGACAAAGCCAAACAAAGGCAGGAAGGATTTTGTGGTTGCGAGCCTTCAAGTCATTTTCAGCTTATGGTGACCCCAAGGCGAACCTCTCCTGGGGTTTTCTTGACAAGTTTCTTCAGATGGGGTTGCAGGAAGGATGGTCCCCAGAAAATGTGACCTAGAGATACCTGAAACAGCAATACACTGGCAGTGTCCACCTAACCTAAGGGCAAAGCAGAATGCTACCGTCGTCTGCCCTAGAATGCACTGCACTGGATCCAGCTCTCCGAGGCTTCAGCTGAGGTCTTTCATTAGCTGGTCCTATTTAAACTGGAGAAAGTGCCAAGGACTGTATCTGGTAGTTTCTGGGTGCAAAGCATATGTGCTCAGTCCAAGTCACTCCACAACAGGTGAACCCTAACCTGTTTGGTTGCTCACAAGTCATCCCAAAGCTTCAGCTGCCATCATTTGCCAAAATTGTGTGAGATTAGACAGTCAGGTTGATCTTATATTAGAAAAAAAGGGGGGGATTAAAATGGGTACATCTTGGTCCAGTGGACAATCTAGGACCACATGGTGCAGCCACACTGCTGAAGCTAAGTAGGAGACCTCTGAACACCTCAACCCAAATCCCATGGGAAAAGTACATTTGAAACTAACTGTGCAAAAGAAGTTGTAGCATGAGCTTTCATTGCATCTAGGGAAGTAGACCAAGTCACATCCTTACTGGGTTGGCTTTCCTCATAAGCCACCCCAAATCTCAAAATGCAAGAAAGAGACTTTGCTTGGAGACCCATGGATCTTCTGGCCCAGTTTGTACCATCTTTCCACTGATTCGTCTCATCCCCCTTTGAGGGAAAACAATAAGAAGCATCAGGCCTTGCAGATCACATTCGGGCATGGCAGTACAGAGGGACGTATGTGAATGCTTCTGGGTCATTAAACCTTGTCCTCTTGGGCTGCACCAGATTGGAAGTCTAATGCCTTGCAGGATTCCTGGGGCTTCTCTGGCACATCTCTTCCTTTCCCAATTATACTATTGCTCTTCAAGCGTAGCCATTCAGGCATAGTACCTGCAGTCACTTCCAGCCTGACCCAAGCCAGGCAACCTAGCTGTGCCCTATTTGCCAGGGGATTCTTACCAACACAAAAAATATGACTTAAATATCCCATCCACCCCATATTTTAGGCATAAATTGAACTGGCAGTGAAATCTTTTTAAAAACAACATAAACCCTTGGTTCTAAATCAACGCAAATGCCCCAGCTTTGTTTGGAAAGAGAATCTTCCAAGTGACAGAGGAACAATGCCCTCTGACCAAGGCTGATGAAAAGCACGTCTGAGGGAAGACAACACAATGTGCTTCATCGAGAGGTTCTCCCAGCTGCATCCCAGCACGAACACGTCAAGGAGAGTCACGTGGGAATTTGCTCACTGTGCTTTCACACCAAGAAAGTGAAATCTGACCCACGACTTTCCTGCAACGTTAACAGAACAAAAATCCACAGACTTCGCTCCGTCCCAGCTATTTCTTTTAGAGTAGAAAGGGAATATTATGCCAATTCTTCACTACTGGCTGCAAATATTTATGAAGGTTGCAATAAATGTGAAAAATAGCTTGCAAAGCAATTAATGTGGGGGTAGGGGAGGGAGAGAAAGAGCATTTTAGCCTCCAAATAAAAAGCACAGCCTGCCAGATCCTGATTTTTCATACAAATGCATGCAGCTCATTACAGAAAATCAGTGTAACTATTTAACAGCCCATATAATATTCAAGGTTACTGTTTAGAACAGGAACTGAAAATGACAGGGATGTATCAAGCAGGAACACATTAACCAAGGATCATTATCCAGCAGAGGTGGATGGTACTTCAAGAAGAAAAGGGCCACCTGGACTCTGCACTTCAAGAGGCAGAGATGGCAGATGACCAGGACAAGGAATCTTAAGACTACAAGATGTGCACCTCCTCTCATGTACTACAAAGAAGCCACAATGAGCAAGAACACATTGACAATTACAAAACCACAGTCATTTTGCTTTTAGCATACAGTAGGGAGGCACACACAGGTTCACTCCAGTTAACTTAAGGTATACCTACGATGGTACAGAATTTGCTCAAATCCAGACTAAAAAGGGGGTGGTTTGATGACTTACCTAACTCACCAGCTGCATTTCGACCCCCAACTGCATACAGATGTCCTTTGAGGGCACTTAGGTGGAAGAAGGTTCGCTTTTCATTTAAAGAAGCTACTTGCATCCACTTGTTATACCGAGGATCAAACCTGAAGACGGTGTCGACTGCCGTTTTTCCTTTCGTGTCGTAATTGCTCTGCCCGCCTACAACGTAGAGGAAGTTCCCAATCACCGCAATGCCATGCTGGTACCGGGGCGCATCCATGGGGGCCAGAGACCTCCACTCGTGCGCTTTCTCATCGTACATCCGCAGCTCCTTGCTGACCACCAGCTGCTGCCGGAGCACTCCCCCCAGAGTCACCAGGTGAGTGCTGTCTGATCGGATGGCTGTCCTTTCTGACTGCATGACCGGCTGCATGTAGGGCATCATTTGGTAATTGCTGGCTTCCAAGAGCAAGTTGACACAAGTGTTGTCAGTTCTCATGAAATCCACGGTTTGAACGTAGTTGATAAGATCCTGTGGCGTCATCAGAGGAAA
Organism: Phrynosoma platyrhinos; assembly: GCA_020142125.1. Classification (NCBI taxonomy): domain Eukaryota; kingdom Metazoa; phylum Chordata; class Lepidosauria; order Squamata; family Phrynosomatidae; genus Phrynosoma; species Phrynosoma platyrhinos. The sequence continues at coordinate 1,641,742 of CM034705.1, forward strand.
CCGGATGTTCTTCATGAGCTTTGCAGCACACTCCATGCGCAGCTCCTCGTAGCGCAGCCAGCGACAGGCGGCCTTGAAGAGCTCCAGCTCCGTACAGTGCTTAAGGCTATTACTTGAAAGGACAAAGGCAAGGCGCTCAAAGGGGAGCTTCACAAACTCACCAGTACTCAGCAGTGCCGGGAAGTTCTTGAGGATGAAATTGTTCACATATTTATCCACTTCCGTAAGGTTGTATGTGTTGGCAATCCGGCCCACTTCGACACAGTTCTCTAGGGAAACCTATTATGGCAACACAGGAGATGGAAAGATGGATCAAAACCCTTTGAATTGCTGGCTTGATGTTTGTTCAGGTATGCTGGATAACCTATGTTAAAGCTAACAAAGTAATGGAAGAACCCAACCAATACCAGAACATACTGAAAGCAATGGAACATGAACATGTCCCCAAACTAATGTGTACCAGAACAAACCCAGCCGGATTTTGAAGATACATGAGCACCTTGTCTGTTCAAATCTGACTAAGAAGCAGCACGGGCAAATGGGAAGTTGTCTTACTGACAACCAAGCCTCGGCCTTGATCTATCTAGTTCCGTATTGGCTACACCAAGATGGGCAACCAGGAGGGCAGAGGTCAATTCCCCACTCCAGACCTCTCTGAAGACCACAGCACAAACCCAAATACTTCCGTTTTCCTCTGCAGTCCCTCTCAAAATGGTGACAGAAAGTAACAATGCATGGAGTGGTAGAGTTCTTGTGTGCATAGAATAGAAGTATTTCCACATGTTTCCACACATGGTTCAAGAGCCACAAAAGTAAACTCCTGATGCCACACTACAATGATTGACAGCTACTCCCCAGGGCTTCAGACAGGCAACGCTTCCAGTTCTACTTGGTGGAGATGCCAGGGACTGAATGTGGGATCTTCTACATGCAAATCACACACACACACTTTGCCAGACCATGTACAAAATTGTATTAGCATGCACATTTAGTTACTAAGCTTTGTGGAATTTTGCCAATAACACTGAGCTGACATACATGACAGGTTCTCAAATCCTAAGTGTTGCCCTGCTAGATCAGGCTAGATGTCCAGCTCATTCCTGCATCCTATTTCCAGCAATGGCCAATAATTTTCCTGTGAAATCTAGGTTATTAGGGCAGAAGACAAAATGGAAGCAGGAAGGCCCAGGAAGGAAAGAAGGAGAAGCTTGGTTTCAGTAGCAAATTATAAAGGGAGAGCATCAAAAATCCCTAAGCTTTAATCCTGTTTTGCTCAAAATGGCTGCAGGACTACAGTGTTTGCTGACATCCAAGATGCATTTGAGGAAGTAGGCTGAAGTCTATGAAAGTTCATGCTACCAACTTCTATCTTTCCATTAGCCTCAAATGTGCTGCAAGATCCCTTGCCATACTGATTTTCCAGACTAAACATGGCTATGTCTTCGAATCCAAGAGAGCACTCTAATGAGTCCCAGAACTGACACTCTTTCCAAAACAAGGTCATCTCCAAAATCTTGTAACTGCAACCTACCAGTGTGCACTTGACACGAGAGCATGAGCCTTTTAGGAACCTTGCCTGCTAACCTGTATAAAACTCTGGATGGAGTCTGAAGTGTCAGTACACCAGCTTTTTACAGGAGCACATCCCATGTCTCACCCTCCACTTCTCTTCTTCTGCCTTCCCTAAATCAGACTTGGATCCTAAAAACACCCACCTCCCCTACCAGCAAGCTCCATAGGTCCACAAAGGTCACCATCCTCCATGGTTCATCACCTTGCTTGTTTGCTTCCTCCAGCTCCAAGGATATTCCCTCATGATCATGAGTTCAAGACAGCCCCTTGTGTGTTTGGAGTGGGATCTGGCATGGGTCATCCCAAGAGATGATCCCACTGCTCCCTTAAAAGCTATCACAAGCACTGCTGTACTACCAAAAAGAAAACCATCCTAAAAATCCATGTTGCACCAATATTTCTCCTCCACACATCCTCTGACAAGTCTCCGAATCATCTTGAGTCCAGGGAAGTTATTTCATTTTCTTAAAATCCAATATACTTAAGGTACAAATTGGACTGAATGCAAGAAAGCCCGTGATGGCGCAGGAGATATCCTTAGGTGACATTTTCTGTACTTCAATACCCTATTAGTTTTCCAATTCCCAGTTGACAGATTCCCAGTAAATTATTGTATTATTATTGGCCACTGCTCATGAGATACTCAGAAACCAAAAAGCTAATGAACTGATTTTTTCCTTGTCCCTGAAGCATTTACTCACTAGATTATCTTCTTAATTTAGCTAGCTACAGTATCTTGGTGTTATAACCAAATGCCAAGTTGTGTTACAGAGTCTTAATGGCTAAACCTCAGTCTTAAACATAGTTTTTCCACTGGATGTCCCTAACTGCTTTTTTATATAATCTGGTGTGTTACGCTGTTGGCAAAATCACACATTTCTCAACAAGTAATGTGTGGTTATTACTGAGTCGAATTAGGCTGTGTTTAGTACCATAGCCCCAACTGAACTTTATGTCAGGTGATGTTTGTTGAGTGCCTTTGAGTCATTTCTGACTTACAATGACCCTAAGGCAAACTTATCACGAGTTTTCTTGGCAGAATTTGTTCAGATGGGGATTGCCCTTGCCTTACTCTGAAGTGGACAGAATGTGATTCTCTCCCAATGGGTTTCCACAGCCAAGTAGGGATTCGAAGCCTGGTCTCCTAGTGTCCTAGTCAAACCACTACACCATGCTGGCTCACGTCAGGTGATAGGATTTTTATTTTGTTAAGTATTTTGTTATGCGGCTTTGGAAATAGCTGTAAAATAAGAAGTCTTAACAAGGATTCTCAGAGAGGCATGGGAAGACTGGACAAAACTTATGGCTTAGGACAATTATAATGTCAGAATTCTGCACATGTTTGGCCTCACCAGCAGAATTCAGTGAAGATGCTCTGGGAGGCTGGTGTGGGGTATGTCACTTAGCCTCAGCAAAAACCAACACACATACCCCCCAAAAAACCAGCAGCAATAACATCCTACATACAGCCATTCTGAGGATGTTTTCTGTATATACTCATGTATAAGTCTAAAGATTTAGTCAAAACACTGACCCCAAAAAACTGAGTCGCCTTATCCACAGGTCAATGTACTGTACTGTACCATGACTTTTATTTAAAAAGACAAAAGGCAAGAGTGTAATCTGTCCTGGAAGCACTGATCCCCCTCTACTGTCTCATAACCCAGCCTTCAGTGTAACCACAGTTATAATTGCTGAAATTCTGTAAGCTCTTTGGCATTGTTTTTCTTTGCTTTCTCTTTTACATCCTTTGGTACATGCCCCTAAGTTTGACCCTCGACTTAGTCACAGGTCATATCAAAATCCATAATTTTGGTCTCAAAATCTTCCCTTGCCTTATACATGAGGTCAACTTATACTCAAGTATATATGGTATTTTCCCAAGGACCTTTTAGCCAGAAATCTTATATAGACCTCCTTCTCAATAAGTTCCTCTGAACACCAAGGCTTACTTCTGCATAGGCAAGTATACGATCACACTCTTTAATGTCACAAGAGCTAGAAATATATGGATCATATGTTCACTTTTTACAAAGAAAACACTATCTGGGGAAGTAAGCTATTATTCTGGAGAGGCTGATAGATGCAGATCCTTCCAAAACAAGAGGTCTTCATCTTGATGGTTCATCATTGAGTCTGCAGGATTAACTGAGCATGGGACTGTATTTTAATTGTAAGCTACCTTGATAGCCTCGGCTAAAGGCGGGATATAAATAAATAAATAAATAAATAAATAAATAAATAATAATAATAATAATTATTATTATTATGGCTCAAACCAACTGTGTAGCCAGATGGACATGAGTGGCACAGAGGACAAGATGTCACATCAGGCCACTTTGGCAATTCTAAGCCACATAAGAAGGCTGCATCATTAACTGGAGAGAAAAATCATTCTCCTTTCCCTGCTTCAAATAGAGAAGCCAAATTTTATTGTGTCTGTTTTATTGCCTTAGGTCACACACATGGGGAGGTGCTCGCTTTCTGTCTACACATTTTCCCTGTGACATCCAAAGCAGAACTGTAGATGCTGGGACCACAACACTGTCACCTTATTTCCCCTGTATGCTATTTTATCATCTCTGCCTGATGAAAAAATCATGTGAAGCTTCAAAAAGTAGTGTGGTATATTTTTACACCTTTTGTTGCCCTAGTTACCACAGGATTGATTTTTACATCTTGTTGGGGATTTTTCTTTTGTTCCATTTTAAATCTATTTGAAATCAACTCTCTTCTTTGCATCTCAAGTGAACGCTCTAGTATGACTGCAAATCTTGACGTATCCCCAATTTTTGTTAACCCTCTTCCTGTGGCTCTCTTTTCTGCTCCACATGCTCAGAGACATAAAATATGTGGAAATGTAGAAGCTGGGGTGGGTGGGGGGTGGGGTTGTTGTTTTTTAATCCAAACATTAGCATTCTTTACAGATTGGAAAAAAGGGTTTTGGAAAACCTACAAAAAAAAAGTTATTTCCCCAAACTTTTCCCTGTTTCTTTCCCAGGCCTTCAGATCTTTGCCCATACTACCTCACTGAGAAGTGCCTCTGCAACCCAGCCTCTGCCCCACATCACCCTGTGCATCAACACAATTTGCTGCATCCTCACATCCTATTTATCCAAAAACTTCCATGTCCCTTGGCTGGCTATCCCATTACCTTCCATCTATCTGTCTCTGTCTCTGTCTCTGTCTCTGTCTCTGTCTCTTTACCTCCCCTTTCGCCTCCTTTCCTCCTTCCTCTTCCACCTTTTGAGGTGCATCCAGACAGAAGAATTCAAAAATTAACCTACTAAAATTGTTATGCATCTATATGTTTTTGTCGGTTTTTCAGGCTGTGAGGCCGTATTCTAGAAGAATGCATTCCTGACATTTTGCAGGCGAAATGTCAGGAATACATTCTTCTAGTACACGGCCTCACAGCCTGAAAAACTCACAAAACCTATGGATGCCAGCTGTGAAAGCCTTCGATTTCACATGCTATGCATCTGTTGTGTTTTCTCTTCCTAAATGCAAGGGAGGGGAATCTTCTTTAACGAAATGGTGGTAGGAAAACTACAAAGTGAGGAACTAGAAATGGCGTCTAAGACCATCACTATCATTAGCTGTATGGAAATTGTCATGTTGTAAGCCGCCCCAATTGCTCTGCAGAGGGGCGGGATATAAATAAATATTATTATTATTATTATTATTATTATCATCATCATCACTTCCATCTGCATAAAATTTTGTGAAAGGGGCAATGCAGTTGTACCGGGAATATTGGGCCAGAGATTATCTGAAAGGTTATCTGAAAGACCACATCTCCCTATATGTGCCTAGCCAAATTTTAAGATCCCTGGGGGATGGCTTAGTTTCAGTCCCACCATCACAAAAGACATGTCTGGTGAAGATACCTAAGAGGGTCTTCTTGGTGGCTGCTCCCAGGCTGGAGGACTCTGTCCCACCAGAGCCTCATCTGCCCCCCTCTCTCTGTTCCCCTCCCAACAGCAGGCAAAGACAAGCTTTTGGCTATTATTTCATTGTTGTTGAAGGGACTTCTAATGGGGTATGTATGCATGCTGTGCTTTTATTCTCATCATTATTTTGTGAATACTTCTAAACTGTTCCCAATTAAGGATGCGTTAATTGCATGTTAACTTTTTATTATAACCATCAGTTCTTTAGCTATACTTTGAATCTATGCTGTGAGTTGGCTTGGATCCCAGGCTGGGAGAAAAAGAAAACCACATCCGGGAGAAAATTGGGCCAGCTCAACTGCATGCTGGCAGGAACATCATGCAAAACTCCTAGAGCACCAGTTTTAAAGGGATTGCACCAGCAGCCAACACCTTTCAGTTTCAAATCAAGATGCTGGTAATGACATTTAAAGCCCTAAACAGCTTGGGACCTTAATACTTGAAGCAGTGCCTGTCTGTATATACCTTTATCTGCCTGAAATTTAAACTTTACTGGAAGGGCATTCCTCTGCATTCCTGTGTGTGTGTGTGTGTG
>CM034705.1:1647901-1666171 GCA_020142125.1 Phrynosoma platyrhinos
ATTATTATTATTATTATTATTATTATTATTATTATTATTCTATTTTAAATTTTGTTAGATTTGCTTTACTGTCCACACACTCTGAGATCTACAGATAAAGGGTGGGATATACAGTTGCTTCTTCATATCCGTGGAGGCTTTTATTCCGGATCACCACCCCTAGCGGATAGCAAAATCCACAAGACTTGAAGTCCCGTTGTTCCCAATGGCGCAGAACATGTGTGCGGCTATGTTGGGGCAGCTGCGTGCAAGCGCCTTCATTGGGAACAATGAGGAGGAGCCATTCGCAGGCGCTCCAATTTGCAGATGGCAAGCCCATAGAAGGGGAGAGCTACCTGTACATATTACAATCAATCAATCAATAAAAGTAGGATACACATTTGGAGGGGAGGACTTGCCTTAAAGCATCCCTACTCATGAAGGCTGGCAGCAAGAGCACATCTGGCTTTCGCCCTCCCATCCATTTTGCACTTTGAGCCTCAGACGCTGCAGGCAGTTTGGCTGCAGTAACTTGGACAAAGTGGTGCACACATTACCCACCCACCTCATGTCTCTGGGTCCAGTAACATTCTCCAGTTCCTATTGTGAGTAAGGCTGTGAGGGCCACAGATTTCCCCACGAAGTGATGGACATGGGCAGAAAACAACAGCTGCCTGGAAATCCACCAGGACCAACAATCTAAGAGGCAGCTCTGGCACTTTGGCCTTCCCTCTTTTCTTGCTGAAGAACTAAGGGTAAAGGGGAAGCTTGGAAACTTAAATATATTTTTCTTGTAATGTGACCAAAACGTCTTGGCTGCCTAACTCGGAAAACGCAGAGAAAGATAGCAGGGAGTGTCAGATTCAGCTACTGCAACTGAAACGAAAAGCCAGAGATAGGAGTAGCTGATGACAGCATCTCCAAATAACACAGCTGAAACCAGAAAATTCTGAGAAATAAATGGAGGCGGCAGTACCAGAAATGAAAAAGGAGAGGATTTAGGAGATGCCAGCAGTTAATGGGTTTGCAAGCGTAACCGACACACAGATAATCCTATATCCTCATTGCTAAACCCAGGGATAAACTACATGGCGCTTCCTCTGCCTCTTAACGGTCCCCTCGACCCCAGTGTTCAGCCACCTAGAATTTAGACATCATTGCCTTCAACTGAGATCCAAAGACTGGAATTCTACTTCTTCCATTGATGATAGGCTGATCTCAAATGCAAAATTCAGGGACTTAAAGAACACTGGTTTTAGAGTTCCTCATCTTGAACAGGAAAGTGACACATTCATGCAGAACCTTCAACACCAAAACTGCTGCACCATCCCTTTTTTAAAAAAAAATAAAATAAAATCCAGTCTTGAGTCTTAAGGCAGTGGTTTCATAATCTGGAAGTGTCATATTTTAGCAGTCACATGATAAAGTCAATGTCACATTGATTTTTTTGTGAGGGTACGCAATTGGGAGTAATCCTGCAAAACAGCATACAAGCCTTTGTCTTACAAAGCATAACTTCAAGCCCTCGTGCCCTGACCAAAACACACACATGAATCAGAGATAATGGACCTTATGTAACCACAAGATGCTCTTGCCCAAACTGCACAGCAAACAAATTTGTACTGAAACTCCAAGTGCTGAGCCCAGCTGCAATCATAAATGCAGACTCTAAAAATGCTTGTCTTGATATAAGAGGCACCAAGGCTTTGGCGGAGTGAGAGGGGTGGGGAACAAGGAAAAAGCTGCCCCAATTCCTGGACCACTGCTAGCAAAGCTGTTGTAATGCAAAGAAGAGACATGGTGACATCCCTGGAATGTCTCACCACACCCAAATAAAAGGTGGGCAGATGACCAGTGTGTCAAACCTCTCTGTATTTCATCAAAAAAGATCACCCAACACATCTGTAGTCCCAGCTGGTCTCATCCATCTCTTCCACAGGAGAAATAATTAACCTGTGGTACACCAAGTCACCTATGGAGCTATCCTGATGGCAACTCTTGCAATAGAATTGCTTTGCCTAAATATTCTGAAGGCACCAGATCCTTTCTGATCTCAGAAGCCAAGCAGGATCAAGTCTGGTTAGTACTTGGAAGGGAGGCTAAGGAATATCAGGTGCTGTAAGTATTACTATTACTATTACTACTACTACAGTTGGCCCTCTGTATCCATTGATTCTTTATTCATGGATTCAAGCATCCACAGCTTGAAAATATTTTTTAAAAATATATAATTCCACAAAGCAAACCTTAATTTTGCCATTTTATATAGGGGACACCAATTTACTATCCATGGTATTTAATGGGACTGGAGTATCCACAGATTTTGGTACTCATGGTGGTGGTGGGGGTCCTGGAACCAAACCCCAGCAGATACCAAGGGCTCACTGTAACACCACCAGCAGCATAGGCATCACAAAATGATAGAAGAGACCACTAGGGTCATCCAGTGTAACCCCTTGCCATGCAGGGATACACAGTCAATACACAGTAGTATATTCCAGCTTTATATTCAGAAGAAGGCAATTATAAGCTTCTTCTGAGTAAATCCTGCCAAGAAAACCATAGGATAAGTGTTGTTATAAGTAGGAGTCAACCTGAAGGCACAAAACAACAAACAAAATTGCTGGGGGAAATCTTTCAAGCTGTCACTTTACTAGGATACCAACACACACACAAACAGAAACAAGACAGAAAAACTGAGCAATAACCCAAGATGTCCTTACCCCAGATATAAGAAACACTTTGCAGAAGTCCAATACAGGCAATATCTGCAAAAAGCTGGCAGCTTCTAGAGTATCCTGAAGGTTGTCCATGTTGAGAGAAAGTTTTGCAGTATAAATAAAATCTATTATCTTCTTTAAACCTATTTTGTTCACTCCATGGAGCTTAATGCACATTAAGTCTTGTTCTTTCATCCCACCTGAGAACAAAGTTTAGATAAAATATGGTTAAAGCTTGAAAGAGATTGCCCTGTAAAGAAACTTGGCCCAAAGAGAGAGGGAAATATGCTCCACACATGCACACCAGCTGCACAGAACGCCAATGAAAATATATATATATATTGGACAAATATACTCTGTGAAAGTACACTCGTCCCTCCACATTTGCTGGGGTTAGGGGCACAGGACCCATGTGAATGTGGAAAAATCACAAAAAACAAAAACACTATTTTTTTTTACCTGAGAGAACACCTCTCTAGGAACCTCTAGGTCCTCCAGTGCAACTCTGTGGTCAACATCTGCCAGACATTGACCATAGAATTGCACTGGAGAATCTACAAATGCCTGGGAAGTGTTCTCTCTAGGAATCTCTAGGTCTTTCAGTGCAACTTTTGGTTAAAGTTGACCATAAAGTTGCTCCGGAGGACCTAGATATTCCTGGAGAGAACATATTAATAAAATCCATGAATACTCAATCTGCAAAAGTCAAAACCGTAAATGTGGAGGGACAAGTGTATTTCATGCTGGACACACTGATGAGTGGCATGAGTTCTCACATGCAGAAGTGTGCCTTATCCCCATAAATTGTACCTGTGAACATGGCCTTGAAGTAATCACTAGCCGATGCCATCATTGCCCTATGAACTGGAAACACTTCATCACCGTCGCCTGGCACTAACGTCACATCACAAAGCAAACCTTCTATTCGCAGCTGGTCAAAACCCTACAAGAGAAAAGACCGCATGAACAGTTCCACTCATCTATTTATCCCAAAAGAGAATCCACTTCCCAGTAATTCAAGCAGCCCATTCCTAATTTGCTAATGACATGAACCTGACAGAAACCACCCCGGTCCTTGAATTGCCCTCCTTCGACCTCCCAGAATCACATCATGCTCAGATGGAGCATAACCACTGTTGCTCAAAAGCTATTAATTTTAAGGAGAAGGGGGGGGGGGGGGGAAGAAGAAGCTGTTCTGTTAGTTCCACTAAAGGATGCTATATACCACTACCCTTCTCCATAAAAGAATACAATGGTTGTTATTAGGGTATCAGTTTTACTTTTCCAGACAGACACAAAGGCTTTGTTTGAACATGAAACCAGCTGCAAGTCATTCTGCTATTGCTACTGCTATTATTAATATCCCACCTATTTCCCAGAATGGGACCCAAGGCAGCTTACAATAATTAAAACAGACATAGCTAAAACTTTGTCTCGTAGCAAAGTTAAAAATGTAACCAAACAATCAATAAAATTTAAACAATTTAAAAACATAACCATTAAGAAGGAGACAACAAATAGACAATGGGCCTTTTCAGACTGCCAGAAATAATGCAACTTGAGTCCACTTTAACTGTCCTGGCTCAGTGCTAGGAAATCATGGGAATTGTAGTTTTCTCTGAGACACTGAACCTTCGCTGTCAGAGAACTCTGGTGCCACAATAATCTATAGTTCTCATGATTCCCTAGCACTGAATCAGGGCAGTTAAAGTGGACTCAAGTTGCATTATTTCTGGCAGTCTGTAAAGGCCCAATATTGTACATTATGAAAGGCCCATTTCCCTTGAACAGTAAGTCTTCAAAAGCCTGTCAAAACAAAAGAAGGAAGTCTTCACCTGCCTAAAGAAAAGACAGCAAGAAGGGCAGTAATATAAACCTGCAGGAAGAGAGTTTCAGAGCCTGGGAGCAGCCACCAAGAAGGCCATCTCCAATGTTCCCATCAGAAAAGAAAGGCCTTCTCAAAAGATCTCAAAACATAGGAAGGCTTATATGGGTGAATAATACCCTTCAGAGACTCATCTTTTGCCTTAGGAAAATATGGTTTGTTGTTTTCCATTTTCTGCAGGTTCATAATTTGCATCAGATGTTGACAGCTCTGAAAGGTTGAAAAAGGATGTTGGAAAGATGAAAGAAGAACCCAACCATGCTCCTTTCACTCCACTAACAATTGTTCAACTACCATACAGTACAAGTTGAGGAAGCTTTGGCCCTCCAGGCAACCAATTTCAGCTCATCTCTTCTATCAATAGAAGATGTCTAGGGCTGATAGCGTTTCAGAACATCCAAAGGACCCCAGTGTCTCCTGGGGGCTTAATGCAATTCTCTAACCTTTCACAGTTGCCTACTCCTGTTCTATGCAGATCTCAAACCTAACCATCTCATTGAATATATTTACCCAGTCCCAGTAATCTGGATTCACAAATAAAAAAATACCATCTTTCCTTGCAAGCAACACCAGTATAACAACCAATAACCAACATCCTGGGATTTGGTTGTGGTTCATTATTGTGTGCTGAAATATTCATAATGTAAACTGAAATGTGGAAAGTTTATTATTACACTCCTAGGTACATTTCTGCTGATGCAGGTGCAACCCATTTAAAGCAATCTTTTCTTCCTTTTTCTCTCTAATTCAAGACTGACCTAAAAAAGCTATGGAAACATGAAAAATTCAGACTCAAATATATCAAATGAAAGAGATGCACAATAGGAAAGCAGAGGGCAAGGAACTGAATGAACAAAATGAATACTGAGCAGCACACAGCTTCAGCTTGTACAGCTGGGCAGATCTCAGCTGCGCTAGTCCACTGTTTATGATAATTCAAAGACAGATGAGAGATATCTTCTAGTTCTGAGGAGAGCTAGGCAGACAAGCAATGAATAAGAAACCCCCACTCTAAATCTTGTCTCTACCGTAGACTGACTAGACGGATTTAGAAAAAGCTACTCGCTTGCTATCACAGCCTCGGCTTATCCGTTTGCAATATGGGAAGATTACAGTAGCAACCCGCCTAACAGGCCGCTGTAAGAATGATTGAGATTGTGTACATGAAGCTCTTTGCACACTCCAAAGTCCTACGCAAATGCAAACTGTTCATTATTTCTTCCTTCATTTATTTATTTGATTTATACCCTGCCTCTCTCCAAAAGGCTTACAACATCAGTTGAAACGAAAGAGTTAAAACAATGTAGTAGAAATGTTTTTTACAACCATTAAGCAAGCAATCCAATTAAATCATAACTTTTAGTACATTAAAATACCTGAAACATACGTTCCTTACCCATAGCGCATCCTCCCACCCCAACCAGTTGAAGGCCTGCTTAAACAGGAAGGTCTTTGCTTGTTGGCAAAAAAGAAAAAGGGGACCAACCAAGCCTCCCATGGGATAGAGTTCCATAGCCTAGAAGCAGCCACCAAGGAGGTCTCTCTTGGGTCCTCACCAGATGAGGTTGGAGGGTGAAGTAAGGGAGGTAAAGTAAACCCTTGAAGACTAGAACACTTGGGCTGTCCTATTACTATTCCAATTCTATTCTATTCCTGACCTACTCTTCTCCCCGCTGCCTACTTCTCCCTCCACATCAGAAGCAACTCCTGCTACCACTTTCTTGTGTTCGCCCAGACCAACACACCGTCCACTTTCAATGCCAGAGAATAGAAAAAGGGAGAACAGCTGCTATGTATGCTCCAACCTGCCGCACACGTGGATTCACATATATATACACACACAGATTCTAGATTGTGGATTTAGGTGATGATTTTGAAATGTGGATTGTTTTAAAATGTGTATGTCTTATTTGTCCTTTTAAACTGTTGCATGTTTTGATTAGTGTGTTTTTAATTGATGCTGTAAGTTATTGATTTCTTGTTGTTCCTCGCCTCAATCCATAGGGAGAGGTGGATAAGAAATAAATTAATAATAATAATAATAATAATAATAATAATAATAATAATAATAATACCACCTCCAGTGGTTGTAAGATGGAGGAGGAGGAGGAGGAGAAAAGTTAGGGCCATGTTGATAATTACACCTGCTTATGGAAGTATGCTCCAGAGTAACTTTCAGTGTGGGCTCTGTGGATTTGCAGCTGAAAACTAAATATTGCAAAGAACAGTCTCCTAAATGTTTTGGGGTTCTGAGTGGCTCCCAGAATGAGGAGTGTCCTTCAATAACAACAACAACACTCTGGGAGCCACTCAGAACCCCAAAACATTTAGGAGACTGCTCTTTGCAATATTCTATTTTCAGCTCCAAATCCACAGAGCCCAAACTGAACGTAACTCTGGAGCACAATTCCATAAGCAGATGTTATTATCAACATGGCCCTAACTCTTCTCCTCCATCACACAACCACTGGATGTGGGAGAAATGAAGCAATATATCCACAGGGTATGGCATAGCCTCATTTCAGATGGAAGTCACAGACTGGCAGATTACATGGTGTCAGAACCAGATGGTCACTCCAACCATGCTCACAGGATGCACCTGGACTCCAGCACAATGTGCTGATAGATAATGCAACTGTATTGCCTGCTGAAACATGCTCCAAGCCAAGGGCACTTTGCATACTGATATTCCAGATCAAAACAGCAATGACGGATCAGTTTTGGACTTAATGGGGAAAGGATGAAATCCTATTGACATTCACACTGTGTGCTTACAGCCATTTTATTCCCCTTTGACCACCATGACTGCATCTGGTGGAATCCTCTGGTTTGCAGTTTGCCAATGCACTGGAGTTCTCCGGCTAGCAATGGAGTTCTCTGGCTAGCAATTCTAAATGCCACTCCTTGAACTGCAAATCCCAAGTTTTCATAGATTTTGCCATAGCAGTTAAAATGATAGCAAAATGCTATAAATGTGTAGCGTGGAAAGAGACCGTAAAATGGACTCTCACAACTAAGATGTGGCTGACAGTTCAGTTCAAGGTGTTACCTTACCTGAAGTACTACGGAGCTGTGAGTGTTGCTGGTGAAAAACCTGGTGGTCCCTGTCTTTGATGATTGCAAATGGGCAGACACACCCATATCGCTGCTCCCGAGAGAGACTTTCATGTGAGGGTCTTCCTCTTCAACCAGGGATCTAAAAGGCAAAGCAGAAGAAAGCACCCTTAAGCCAAGTCTGATCCCTGTTCCCCCCTTGCCATATGAATGACAACCACTAATGGAAGGCTCACTTGGGAGTCAAACCAAAGACATCTGGATAAAAGCTGGATCAGATTTCTGATACACCATTACTAAATGTTGAAATGCGGCATGATCAGTTTTGATTTCTGTCTTTGCTCCAAGAAAGTAAAAAAAAAATTACAACTATACTTATTTTTTTTGCCGTGATTAACTCGACTTGCACATATAGTCTGTTTTCAAGATGCAGAATTTAGGTGCAGCTGAGAAGGAAGCTATGAAGGTCTTTACAAGATGCAGCACTATTTGTTCTTAAGCTGTGAATTATGTGTTGGTACCTGTTACATCTTCCAGTGCAAAGCATGCTCACTGGTGTTGCCTTATATATGGCTTTGAGTGTGCATTACCTCATGCATCCTGTGATGTGTAAAAAACTATCAACTGGTTTTCATAACACTCAGAAACACAACTGTCAATTTCACTGAGAGATACCTTGACTGTTAACATGCAGATAAAACATTGGCCTCAAAATCAGTTTCAGAAATTCCTTTAATAGCAAATGCCCCAAATGCAAGCAAACATTAAACTTCAATCCCTTTTATATCTGTTTTGAGAAAACCCAGTTCACGTACTAAAAGTAAGCTATTTTTACACAATTCTTGTGAACTGTGCTTCGGCTGACATTTTCTTGCCTTGAGTCAAGGGAGACCACATCTATTTAAAGTAATTTCTGAAATGTTAGAATTTTTCAGGGATTAGTCAAAAGCACAAATAAGTTTAGGGAAGGAGAGAAAAAACTCTAAACAAGAGAAAAAACTCTAAACAAGAAACTTGGGAGTACAGTGAACAAAGGTTGGAAACATGGGTGTGAAATACACAGAACAAACAGCATACAAATGCAGAATGCATTTAGCAAGTCTCCATTAAAAAATATGACCACCCAGTTACCTGTGTATGGGAGCCTGTGAAAAGTGGTGTCTTTTATAGCATGCAGTGCAGTGAATTGCCATTAACAAGGCAAAAGCAACCCCCCTCCCAAAAAAAACCCCTCATGTCACATCTTGATTAATTGCATAAACCATCTACACAATCCTAATCCAAGGATTTACTTCCCACGCTGTATTCGTGCCAGGAAATAATTGTTGGAAAAAGGTTGCTTTTTAAAAAAGGAGGGGAAAGCAGAGATGAGTGCATTGGTTGAATGACAGCTATTAGAGGTTGTACTCAGAGTCTGAAGCAGCCCTGCGTTTTATTAAGGTGTACAGCACGCTTGGAAACCACTCCAGACTTGCCTTATCATATCGGTAACAAGCCAAGATTAGCCAACAGAAAGAAGCATGTGTTAAAAACGATACAGAGGCTATAATTTGAGCTGAGAATAGGGAAGAGGCAGCACCTTCTATGCCGGATTTAATATGGCTTCAAGCAAAACGACTTCGTCGGTAACCATTCCCAGGAAATAGAACCATGTTGTTTGACAAAAGACTTAAAATATATGACAGTAATGACCCAGCCAGGAGCCTGGCAGGACACACCTGTGGCTGGGCTGGAGACCTTCCAATTACAATGGAGAAGAAACATTCAAAGGTTTGGCTTCCCCTCCTAAAAAAACCCCACAAATCTAGCATGTCTGGACAAGATGTCCTAGCCTTAAGTTCTCCCCCAACATCCCAGTTTTGTGCCTATACTGGAAACCTTCAAAATATTTTTTTATTGCCACTGGGTTTCCAAGTCCACTGGGATGAATGAAAAGAGTCACTTGGGGAAACTGAAGTTTTTGGACAATACTTAAAACACTCAAGATAAACCTGAATTGGTTAGGAAAATTTTGGGTAGCTGGCAGCTACTAAAACACAACTTATACACTGGGAATTATAATCATAATGATGAATATTTATTTATTTATTTATTTTGTTGTTAAGTGCTGTCAAACTGATCTCGACCTCCAAGTCCTCCTATCCTCAACAGCCCTGCTCAGGTCTTGCAGACTCAGGGCAACCATTGTGGCTTCCTTGATGGAGTCTATCCATCTGGAATCGGGTCTCCCTCTTTTCCTACTGCCTTCTACCTTTCCCAGCATTATTGTCTTTTCTAGTGAGTCATGTCTTCTCATGATATGCCCAAAATATGACAGCCTCAGTTGAGTCACCTTGGCTTCTCCGAGAGTTCAGGTTTCATTTGTTCTAGGACCCATTTATTTGTGTTTTTAGCAATCCATGGCATCCGTAAAACTCTTCTCCGGCACAACATCTCAAATAAGTTGATGTTTTCCTAACAGCTTTCTTCACTATCTAGCTTTCACAGCCATACATAACACCATCCTAACTTTAGTATTCAATGGTATATCTTTACACTTCAGGATCTTGCCTAGTTCCTTCATAGCTGGCCTTCCAAGTCCATGTCTTTTTCTGATTTCTTGACTGCATTATTTGTCCATCAATGTCTTTTATCTAATCCAATCATCCCCCTATTCTTCATGCTATTACTGTTATTAATGTTAGTAGTAGCATTAACAGCATCAGTCTTATATCCCACTTTTCTCCCAAAACTGGGACTCAGTCTCTAAAATAACCTTAGCTTTCAGGACACAAATTAAATATGAATTGTCATCTCATGAGACCTACTAAGCATCCCTCCCAATGCCACCCAAAGGAACACGCATAGTAGAGAAACCGCTCAAGAGAAAACATAGAAAGTCCAAAGTCATAACTAGAAGGTTCTTCCACAGCCTTAATGTATGCATGTAATGTTTCCAGAAAGGAAAGAAGAACTTGCATTCCAAAATGAAAACACATTGCTTGGCCTCTTTATGCAAGCCACTGCCAGGACACACAGGAAGATTAACAGGCACCCGAATTACCAGCGACTCATACCTGAACAATTGCAGATCCAATACATCAGTACTCCAAAAACTCATTTTCTTTTTATTTCCCTCCAAAGCTACCTGATTAGGTCAATTCTGAATCCAAGAAGAAGAACAATTCTAATGAATCCACAGAAAGGCTAAGCAATCTGGGCAAAGTCACCAAAGGCATTTTATTCATACCCATTAATGACGGCATACCAAGCGTGACAATTAATTAGGTAATAATGAATGCAAATATATTGATTAGTGTTTCCTAGTGAACAAATTATATCACTACCAGGAATTCTAGAAAGGAGGAAAGATAATTCACTTTCTAATTAATTCCACAGCTCTGATCAATAGATGCCATTGTGCTTTTGTTGTTCTTAGGGGCAGCCAGTTGGAGTTTTAATCAGCATAAAAGTCTGTCAAAGGCAGGGCTACCATTACACTAAACACAATAAAAATAGATAATGGTAAATCCTGACAAACCATTCACAATGGGTACAGACTTAACCATCATTCAGTATTCTTCAGAACTAGTGGAAAGCGTACAAAATAGAGGATGGGATCTACAGTTCTAGCTAAGCGAGGCCAAGATGTGGAAAGTGAACATCCATGAACCCAGTTTATTTCTAAAAAAACAGTACGTCCCATCCCTAAAAAGCATCATTTTTAAAAACCAAGCGCTTGCCTCACCCTGTTAAATTTTACTGGGAATTTCTCCTATGTGATTCCTCTTGTGCCATCGGTACACAACGCTGACCTTTTCCCATCTTGTTTCTGCATCTGCACATGAGACGTGAGCTCTGTTTGCAGTAACAGTGAGACAAAAATCCCCCCCAAAAATAACAGGGAACTTTTAATATTTACCTAGGGCTTATGCTTTGTTATATAATGATACAGCAAAATCCAAAATCCACAAAAGAGCAGAGCCTTTATTGGCCAACCAAAATGCATAAAATACATCATGCCAGCATTTGAAGCTCCACTGGCTTCTTCAGCAGTAATCAGGGGTTTTATTGTTGTTTTATTATTGTATATTTTAAACTTGCTGGAAAATTGGTTTTAATTAAACCTGGTTTAATAGTTTTTTAAGGGGGGTGGGAAATACGTTGGTTTTATGCTGTATTATTTTAATGTTGCGAACCGCCTGGATTGGGTCACCAATGGGTGGTATATAAATAAAATTTATTATTATTATTATTATTATTAAAGTAACGTCCAGAAAAGTAACCAATGTACTATATCACCAGGAAAGCAAAAATCCACAAAAAAAGTGAACCATTTGGGCATATATTAACTGATCTGTACATAAATGTATTGTGCCTCTTCTGATTTCTTGTCTGCAATCTCTGTCTGGTCAATGATGAATCCAAAGTATGAGAAATCTTTTGGCTATTTTTATTTCTTTGTTGTCGAGATTGAATTTACACAAATCCTGTGTGATCACATTATTTAACCATCCCCATGGTAGTTTATACATATGTGTGTTTGTTTTCAACAAGAACTACATTGTGCTCCTTTTTTATATATAAAATTGACACAACAGGAAGATTATTAGTCCTGATGCCATTTCCATTGGAACATTGCTGTACAAGATTCGTTTTGCCAATTTTTAACTCAGTGGATTGAATCTAAACTGAGTCACACCAATGGGACAAGTTATTCATGACTAAATTTAAAATCGGTGGGACTAAGACATACAAGGCCTCCGTACAATTCATCCTTGTGGATGAAGGGGAATTGCCTTACAGTGTTCTGCATAATAATATCATGAAAACACCATCCTTAAATCTGTATACTTCTGAGCAGAAATTGCTGAACACATTATAACAAAACTGGTTTTTAGCCTTGGGTTTATTTAGGCAAACAAGAGGAATAAGGGACTTCAGGGAGAAGACAAACATATTCACTTAACTTTAAAGCTATATTAGATCTTTTCATATATTCTTTTGTCGCATGAGCACATTACAAATCCATCACTTACAAATGCAGAATACGGTAGATGAAAACATATACCAGCAGACTGAGCGAGGATCACTGAAGTAAAGAAGAAATAAGAATAAGCTATTATTCACATTCCTCTTTCCTCATGTCAAGATAAAGTACTCTTAATGATGTAGGAAATTTCATAGACGACTCTCATTAAACATAGGCAAACCTTCTCCTTTCCATTACATTTGGATTGGTGAATCATCTCCTGTTGATTTCTGAACATATTAGGAAGAACTACCAAGGAAAAGCACATCACAAGTCACATAAACTGCTGAATTCAGAATCTGAGTAGAATTGTTTGGAGTTAGTAATGCCAACAGTTTGTTCAAACCATATTATCATGGTTTGAATGTAGGACTAAGACTCCAAAGAGACCAGAATTCAAATCTCTGCTCCGACACAGAAAGCCCCTGGGTGACTTTGGGCAAGTTACAAACTCTCATCCTCAGGGAAAGGCCATGGCAAACCTACTCTGAACAAACCTTATTAAAAAAAAAAACTATTTTTTTTTACAGCCAGTATGATGTTTTTGGGTTTCAAAATTGGACTAGGACTCCAGGGTTCAAATCACTCCCCCAGCCCTGGAAACCTATTCAGTGACCTTGAGCAAGTCACACTCTTTAGCCTAAGAGGTGGCAATGGCAAACCTCCCCAAAGAAATATGGCCAGAAAAAACCTGGGGTAAGGTCACCATTAAGTCAAGAGTCAGTTTGACGGAACAACTTCAACCAAATTTCAACATAAGACACAAGATACACAGTCAGAGGTTCAGAGAAAAGGTTTCTTGTATCCCCCCTTGTAAGTTTGTCTTTTTTGACTTATTTCTTCAAGCTATCTGACATTAGTGGTTCAACCAAACCTTGCTTGTCTTGCCTGTTATCTGAATTGGATGGACTGACAGTGATAGGGGGAAGGAGGTACCTACCTCACAAGTCCTTGTGACCATTCTACAACCAGTAGTTTCCAACCTTTGGTCCTTTATTCTTCAGCTCCCAGAAGCCCCAGCCACCTTGGCCAACAGTCAAGAATTATGGGAGCCAAAATCCAAATCATCTGGAGCACCAAAGGTTGGGAACCATGATCCTACATGATTCAACAGAGAAGTTCTAACAGGGAAAGACTCACACAGATCCACCCATCAATCCCTTCATTTTAGGCCGAAATTGACTAGATGCTGCTTCCACATTCGGTGAATTGTGTCTTCAGGTGAAATTACAAACTCCAACCCTGATGAGACGAAGAGGAGCATCTGCCTGCAAGTCAAGCACATCATCAAAATTTGCGACACAGCAGTTGGTGCACCATAAACATTTGATTGCTGGTGCGGCAAGTTGGAGGGTCAGACTGCAGGGTGCTTAATTAAGACAAAAAGCTAGATCTCACTTCTAGTAGCTTCACGCCACATGACGGAGGCAAGCAAAAATCACTCCAGAAAACAGGCACCCATACATCATGGGTGTATGTATATATACATACATATACAGAGAAAGAGAGAGGGAGAATAAATGTCTTCTCCAAAAGCAGGTAACAGCTCGCTACAAGGGTGAAATCTGAACAGGAAAGAAATTATGATACAAGTCTATCTGGGCATCAATTATGATATATTTCAAATACAGAGGGGTGTTGTGTGGGTTTATCTGTTTTAACGCCTCTTTTCAACTAACTGACAAAAGTCAAGGCTCCTTTGGGGCGCCCTGACAAGACAGGAGGGAGGCCAACAAGATTACAGGGAAGGAAAAGCTCGTATCAGCATTTCCTAAGCCACTTTCTTAATTGGGCATTTGCTGCGCTTCTCTCCCTGGAAAACGAGGATGACTCACGGTCCCAGCCAGAAAATACTGCTTGCGCTAAACCCAAGAGCAATTACAGCACAGTTCTTGCCTGCAGAGCTCAGCGATCAGAATCCTGTTCTTTTAACCTTGCCACGGGCAAAGCAAGGACCATTATTTGGCTAGCACAGCATTCCTCCTCCTTATCTTCTCTTCCTGGGGTTGCAACCTCTGTCTGCCAAATTCTCAGGGTCACATTGGAGAAGTCCAACTGCAGCCTATTACCAATGTGGAGAAGAACTATTCAGTCAAAAAAACTAGAGGAAAACAACACTCTTGGAGATACTGGAGTTAAACATCTCCATCAGTAAGTATGAAGGGAGATTATGGTTTATGTGGCAAAGCAGCCATATTGTTCACTATGCAGTCAGGATGCAATAAACCAAGTTTCTGCTCAGGCTGAGCATAAGAACATCGGTTTACAATAAGTCTCGAGGTGTTCAGGAGCACAGGGAGATGATTATTGTGATAAAAACATCCATAATTTTTTGTTTCTGGCTTGAAACAAAGTGAGGCCCACACAATACTAAACAAGCAGCTAGAGATAACAGAAAGGTTCAGCAAGTCATTGACAAACATGGCCATGTGTGTGTGTTGTATGCCTTCCAGTCATTTCTGATTTATGGAGACCCTAAGGCGAACATTTCATAGTGTTTTCTTGGCAAGGTTTATTCCAAGGAGGTTTGTCATTGCCTTCCCTTGAGGCTGAGAGAGTGTGACTTGCCCAAGATCACCCAGTGGGTTTCATGGCTGAGCGGAGAATTGAACCTTGGTCTCCAGAGCCATAGTCCAATGCTCAAACCACTACACCACATACCTTACATGGAAAATTATGGCTAACTGATCCTTTTCTGCCATTGCATATTTCTCTCCGACAATTACAGGTGAGAACTTTTCTTCCACAACACAAGATGTGTTGACATCCATAACAAAGTAAACTCAGCTAGCCAAATCACTCCTCTTGCATGTTCAGCTAAGCTCCACATGTAGGACATATCCATCAGGTAAGCCCATATTGGCTGCATGTTTATCTTGTTCTCAGAAGCATGCAATATAAGAAGCAGCAGCAGCAACTGAAGCCCAGGTAATAACAGCAATGGGGAAAGAAGGGACAAAGTTACAGCGCATATGGCTTACCTTTGAGATGTGGAAACTCAATGGACCTCATGTACCATAGTTTACTACCTACCTTTCTAGGTCAGTAGTGTCCGCCAATTGCTGACCAGCCAAGCAGAGGAGAACCTTTCTTACCAACAGCTAACTGATCCTCTTAACAAGGGGATGCTGAGGACTGTTCTTGGCAATTTCTGCAAGCAAAGCAAGTTCCTTCCCTCAACAAGGTCTATCTCTCTTTTGCAGCCTTTTCATCCAAAGGGTGACTCATTCCCACAACTTTCAAAAACACTCATGGAAGTACATTTAGTGTAAACTGGTTTACACTTAAAATCACAAACACATACTTAATTACAAATAAGCGCCACTCACTCCAAAGGAACTGGTTTCCAAGAGGGTATACAGTATTTTGAATGTAGGTATTTCAGGCAGTTTCAGAAGCGATAGGGAAGCTATGATAGCAGATGTTCAAATGGCACACATGTCTGTTTTCCACACTTTGAGCACAATCTATGCATCTCTTCAAAAAGATGAGTTTAGTACTGCACCTGGTACTCACACAGTTCCCCCTAGAAAGATGTGTGTGTTTCTGGGAAATACATCCATGGACCCCTTGCATAGCCACCATCATCACTGCTTCTATGAAATATGTGAGGGAGCCCTGAATTATTTTCAACAAGCAGCTACCAAGATAATAGTTATATGCCAACTTCAAATGCTAAATAAAGATCAAACCACTTGCATCATTCACTGAAACCAAAACAAACAAACAAAAAAAAAACATATATTGAGAACACAAAGAAGGCTCTCCTCATGGCACTCCAGCCAACCGCATCTCAGTCACTGATGGGCCATGAAGAAATGTCATCACTCCTTGGCTTGATTTATAATTATTTTTTTAGTAAACTTTCAGTTCTGTCAGCACATAAAGCAGTATTCCTTCTCTAAGAAAACCCTATGAAATTCATGGGGTTGCCATGAGTTGGACAGCAACTTAAGGCACATGCACACATACAAGAGTCAATGCAATAAAACTGCGAAAGATAAACGATCATCACAAAGATTTTGAGAAACACAAATGAGAAAGAAAGCAGCTAATGAAAACTGAATATTCTCCACTTTATCTCCCTTGCAGATCTTATAAACTGAACAAGTATATGAGATAAGAAGTATTCCTAAAACTATAAAAAGAAGCCAAGCATTCTTCAACCACCCCATTCTGAAAAGCTTTGCTACTCCACTTGACACAGAAGCTGGAGAGAAGATATTCAAAAGATGGTAGTTTTATTATTAAGGAAGGATCGTAAACTCCTCCCGCTCTTGTAAAATCTTTTAGTTTTTTGACAGTCCTTTTCCCTTTGAGCCCAGACACATCCGTGTGTCCTTGAATGGCATCTATACTTTTTCTACCACCTTTATACAAGATTTAATTTTTTTAAAAAAGAACACCTTGCAGCCTTTGTTCATGTGTTTTCACTCATCCCGAAATTTCTTAAGTTTGATTCTAAATACATACATGCAGGCCACAGATAATGTAGTAATGATTTCATATAATGTGATATTATGTCATTTCATGATTTTGTATTGTTGTTGCTGTTAAATGCCCTTAAGTCATCCTTGATTCATGGTGAATCTGTGGATAAGATATCTTCAAGACTCTCTGTCCTCCATTTCTCTGTTTAAGTCATATGAAGAAAGCCTTATGAGTATATACAGGCTGAAATGCTCTGGGCTTTTTTTATTAATAAAACCACCATCTTTTGAGCATCTTCAAATGTTTCTCCAGTTTCTTCTGTGGATTTCATTGGATGGTCTTTTAAACCTGAGCAGAAACTTCCAAGACACTGCATTTTGATCCATGGCACAGAAATCTGCCTTACTTTTCATGATGATACACAAAACCAAGTTAAGATGAAATCTACATGAGACTATATCATCCATGTGTCAAACCAGAGCATGAAAACAGCCACCATCTCATCCCTTTCTACTCCCAAAGATTACTTCCATTGGTATTTAGTGACTGAAGGTAAACAGGTATGGGAGAAGCTCACACTAGACTAGAATTAAAAACATATGCGGGGATGGTGTGGAACGGTGAGGAGGATGCATCCTATCAACTATTAGACACTTTGGTCTGAAACATGTTGACTAGAAGCCTTCATCTTTGAAGACATGACTTAGAACAAATATCTAAAAATAGAAATAAAAATTAAAGAGTACATTATGCAAGACTCCATGCCAAGATTTGTACTTACTGAGAAGAAAGTGCTTATCTTAGCTTGAAGAGAAGGAATCGTTACACTACCAATGTGACTGGATCCACTGCAAGGCATGAGCATGGGTAAGCCAGCAAACAGCATTTGCACCTTGCCAGTCTTCTCAGTGGAGCCGAAAAGCAACCAGGCTGGTTTTAGGCATTCCCAGCACCATCTTCTGGCCAATTGCCTCCAAGTTCATGGTAGTGGAATTACAGCACCAGAGCCTAGTGTGCAGTCTTGAGAAGTCAGCAAGTTTCCCGATTTATTGTGGCTATGGTATTGGCGTGAAAGGCATTAGTAGTAGCAGACAAAAACTTCCATCATACATCATACAATCGTAGCAGACAAAAAACCCATAATGTATGGATATATATATATATATATATATATATATATATATATATAT
>CM034705.1:1666271-1697915 GCA_020142125.1 Phrynosoma platyrhinos
CTTCTTTCTTTCAGTTAGTCTCAAAGGTGATACAAGATCTCTCTACATTGTGATTCTACAGACTAACACGGCTCTATCTTTGAATAATTCCTGACTGTTGGCCAAGCTGGTTGGGGCTTCTGGGAGTTGAAGTGCAAAACACCTGGAGGACCAAAGTTTGGGAATCACTGCCATAGGGGGTCCCAAGACCAAATCACAGCAGATACCAAGGGTCCACTGTATATTAGCCTCAAAGTGGGATGCAACATCTCCGATGAGAGACAGCCATCTTTGGCTTCTGTGGTAGTTTGTCTTTTAGGTGGTGAAAGCACAAATGCCTGGGGAGAATAACACCTCAGCATGCACTTCCTAAAGTAAGAAGATGGTTTAGCAGGTTACCCCCACTTAGTGAAACAATTGGTTCACCAGCCTGCAACCCCTGATCAGAAACGCATATCCCGGCCTGGCACAACCTTCATTGTGGGTCACATTTGAAGCAATATTTGCACAAGGAGTGCTCAGCTAGGGTCCCACAAATGTTGGCTTTGCATCCCAAGTCACCAGCTCCCTTCCAGATCCTCTCATACCCACAGTCTTCCAGATTTGGCAACGGATGAAAGTGGACACTTGGAGAACCATGTGAACTGAATTTCCAGAAACCCAGTCCTCTTGCTTGCTTCTAGTGAAGAGATTTATGGAGAAATGATTTGCCTAATCCCACTGACCAAGCCCCCATTACGGTAAGTGTGAGAAAGAGATGTGAAGGAGAATATTCTCCTGTCAGTGGGACTTCCAATGAGAAAATAACATCCAACCCACAGAGTTGTGTGTGTCTTTAACAAGCTCTCTTCTTTTTGTCTTCTTGGACCACCTGTCAAGCTGAAGTTTTGACCAGCAAAGTTTCTTCCCCTTTCTTTACCAACTAAAACCAGGACCTCTGAAGGCTACAACATGCGTGGTTCACTCCACACAAGGACCATTATTTTTTCTCTCAAAATTAAACAGATACACAGAGATTCTTAAATGAAATTCTCTACCCAGATTAACTCCGGTCAATCTGACTGAAATCAATCTTTTCACCAAGAAGTTCAACATGAAATTTAAAACAATTTAATTATTGCTCACTTTAATAGTCAAGGGTGATTCCTTATTACCTGCATCAACTCCTTCATCTCTTGGCACATCTATGCATGCGCAGCCACAAAAATTATACATGCACTTTTCTTTCATTAGATATGTAAGCCTCACCCCTAATCCTGTTGTCAGGAAGGGAGGTGTTAAAAAGAGCTTCACATTTCTTTCCTTTTTCCCCTCCCCTTCTAAAATCACATTAAAAACTAGCAGAAATCTGGCAAGGAATGGAATTCATCAAAGCACAGGTACCGGTACTTAAAGACAATCGATGCTTTGGCACTAACTCAGAAAGCACAACTATTTTAGACCCACAATGAACTCCTCTAATGGCATACTGCTCCAGATGTGTAGTCATCACTTGAGTCCTTCTTAGGTATCAAAGCTTGCTAGATCTCCCATTTTGGGAGACAGGTGGGATATAAATCCAATAAAACAACACCCAAATACATTTCTCTTTTGCAAACTGCATCAGTCCAAAATAAAATTCATTTTGACTGCGTATGAATAATCCTCCCAGCTGGAGGTTTAATATATTCCAAAGTATAGCTCACCCTATCCCAGGGGCTCAAGGCAAGCAGCAGCTGCTTCTCATAATATGATATGCCAATAAAAAGCTATGCTTGACAAAAGGAAAGTTTTAACAGGCAAACACTGCAATGTCTTGCAAAAAACAATAATTTTTAAAAAGACACCAACCACTTACAACTGGAAGTAAGGCACACATTACCAATGTCTGTTCAGTGGGACATTTGCCTTTACATAATTCTTACACAGTTTTAAAACTTTGCTTGTGACTTGCTTTTAAAAGGTAATTGCCGATGCTCTGATGAATGCTAGCCAGTTCTGACATGAAAATGTGAGGTTCCTCCACCTTTGCTGTTGCTAACTGCCTTCTCCTCCTCCACCTACTCGACCATTAAAGCTACTTTGTGGAATACTCAAGATTTATGGGCTGCTGTAGGGAAGGAGAATGCACCAGCCCCATAGCACTCTGTTGCTGAACACAAGGCGCTTTTTGAAATGCTCCTGGCCACAGAAAGCAACAGCAACCTTCTCCCAATGCATGAGGGGTTGGTTGGCAGATTGATTAGCCTGGAGCAGAGTTTCACTTGATTCAGAAAATTTTAAAAATCCACAGCATCACCAATTACTAGGCATCACCGCAGTCTTCCGGTTTCCTCTGAAGCTTCTTGGCACAAAACTATCCTTTCTCCTCCAGAGTTCAAGCTTAGCAGTCTACAGTTTCCTTCTAAGCTTCAGATTTGTGCAAGACAGCTGCAGTTTTCAAGTATTCAAGCCGTGTGACCACCTTCTGTATTGTTAAAAATAGAATAAGCAGATTTTGGCTGATCAACTGTTCTGGGTGATTTCTTGAACAGGTGCATTAGAAACACAAATTGATGTTAACCTTCTAACAAAAGGGCTTGCCCATCAATTAAACCGACAAACAGGCAAGCTAAAAACCAGATGCCAAATTTCTCTCCTGCAACACCTAAAGGAGGTCCCCTGAATCAAGACTGAGCTAATATGTCATGTTTTACAGATAAGAGCCAGGGACGCTAGTCATATCATGGCTCATTAACTAATGAGTATTATTACTAGAACCAAGTTCACTTCTCTTGCCTGAGTATTCATCTTTGGCATGCCATGTGCTGTGCGCAATGTCAGCCAAAAACACAGACTCCATCTATGAAAAGACTACAGTGCCCTTTACAAAGAAGAAATACCAAGCCAAATCTAAGCAGCTGCGGTGATGGCA
Organism: Phrynosoma platyrhinos; assembly: GCA_020142125.1. Lineage (NCBI taxonomy): Eukaryota > Metazoa > Chordata > Lepidosauria > Squamata > Phrynosomatidae > Phrynosoma > Phrynosoma platyrhinos. The sequence continues at coordinate 1,669,144 of CM034705.1, forward strand.
ATGTTTTAATGGCTGACTTCTGCTTTGAGATTTTTCCAAAATAACTGTGGAACAGTTATTTGAATGAAAAATTGCAACCAAAGCAAGACTAAATCCCACCGTTTCACAATGTCGAACACACACACAATATGGAAAAGGACACCATGGTAGGCATTACAGATGTATTCCTTTGTGAAATTGAGCTGTGTGCCAGCCACTCTTCTACAATCTACATTCAAGACCAATGACCACACAAAACTTTGATACTGGGCACTGAAAAAGAATTATGAATATGACCAAATCTTGTTGTTTTCTCTGATTCCCCACCCACCCACCCAACAAAGGACCTACTAAAACACAACATCTCCATGGGGTGGGGTGCTAAAAGAAATGGGGAACCGACAACAAAAGGAGGATTTAGAATTTGGTGGTTCTATAAAGAAAGAGAAATACAAGGTTAGAAATAAAATGAATTCTGAGACCAATGTCACCATCACCACAAAATAGAGAGGGGAGAAGGTTAAATCTCACATACACCAAAACCCAAAGCCCACGGATTGGGGAGGGGGGGGGAGAGAAGGTGATTGTAATCTCACAAAAGAAATCCCACCTTAAAGTAGCCTCAGTTCTCTCACTTACATGTATGCTGGAGAAAGTGGCGACGACCTGGATGTTTTAAGGACAGGAACAGGGAATTTCCAGATAGCAGGAGAACTCGTTTTCCATTTCAATGGCATGTTGGTCACCACGATACTACAATAACAGCAAACAGCGTTTCCATAACAGACTACCAACTTGGGCTTCCATTCCAGACACACGCTACTGGCACAACGGTGGCTGCCACTGCTGCTGCTGCTGAAGACGAGCCAAGAGAGCTTGCCAGTGACCTTAAACCAAGGCTCCCCATCTGGAAAAAGGGGCTGCGAGGCATCTCCTTTCTAAACCCTGCCATCCCCTAAAGCGACAAAAGGTGATTCCTAGCGCTCCGACTCTCGGCGATGACTGCCGCCTCATTAGGGAAGTGTTGACTGCAGTATATATTGAAAAAAGCGTGCAGGGTAAGGGTGGGGGGAGATAGGAAGGAAGGAAGGAAGGAAGGAAGGAAGGAAGGAAGGAAGGAAGGAAGGAAGGAGAAAGAGGGGGAGCCACCACAATGCAGCCCTAATCTATAAAAAAAATATTGCCGCTTCCACCCCCTCTCCTCCCCACCCAACCCAAGAACAGCCTTGTATTGCTATTGTTCTACCTCCACAGTCACACTGCAGCATTGTACTACAACATTCTCTACTTATTAACCTGATTTCTGAGCAATAAAAGCAGGGAGGAAAAAAGAGAGGAAGGAGGAAAAAGAAAGAGATGGGGAAACAGAGGAATGAGAGAAGGGAAAGAAAGAGAAAAGAGAGGGAAACGGGATCCATAATGAAAAGGAAGGAACATACCGGCTCAGAATACACTTGTCATCCTCTGAACATTCTTCCTTTGAGCTGCAACAATACAAGTGGGAGAGAAATCTCAGCATAGCCTTGGGCCACACGGCTGAGAGAGAGAGATCAGTGACCAAACAGAGCAGCTTGTTTTCCTTCTCTGCAAGCCAAACAATGCAAGGATGCCATCATGGGGAGGGAAAGAAAGAAAAAGAAAAGAAAAGAAAAGAAAGAGCAGACTACTGCAAATAATAATATTTTTAAATTTTTTTTTGGTGTGTCTGTTCAAAAGAAAAAATATATGAGAGCAAAAATCAGTCTTTTCTAATCCACGATCAGGGAAGGAAAATGCAAGGATGCATTTCCATAGGGTTTCTTGCACATCCTTTTCCAGGCAGCTTCAGATCCGAGGCGCTCTCATTTTTCCCTCCCTGCGACTTTCAGCCAAGACAAGGGGAAAAAGCCTCATGCATTTTGCAATACGCTTTGGGAAAAGGAATATTGGTCCCTGTCTTCTGTCTGCAGCAGGCAAACGGAGGGCAATGTGCACAGCTAACATCTGTCCTTGCAGGGACGCGATCAACAACCAAACAGACATGCCCCCCTTCCCCAAGAGTTTGCAAACTGCCTCAAGTCCTGACGAAGCACCAGCGGGGCATGCAGGTGTCCATTACGGTGCCACCCCTCCCCAGTTCTGTGGTCTGTTCAGTGGTGACCTCTGGAGCAGACCAGGGATGACGCGTGAGTGTGTCTGTGTGTGCATTTTTAAAAGCATGCTTAAAGAAACACACCGTTTATCCACATTAGCAAAAATCAACTCTGCATGGATAGCTGATTCCGGAGAGGAAGGAGTGTGGAAAATACAGAGCGCAAGGAAATTTCGGCTCCAGACCTAGATGAAGGTGACTTAAACTAGTGTGAAGGTGTGCATCCGTAGAGAAGCACCAACCTTAAGCCTATCGGAAGGCTAGCTCTGTAAGCAGACTCCGGTATTGATTTTTATGGATCTGAGAGGATCCTCCTCTGGCTGTGGCAGGGTGCCACCGGAGCAGACCTCTCTTCAGCAGCACGGCTCCTCCGAGAATAATCTAAATATAATGGGAGAGGGCAACAATAGCCCAAATGCTTTTTAAAGATTTAATCATCACTCTATTTCTGCTCGGCTTTGTTTACAGCCATGCCTTTTAAATGTTTTGTTTTCAAGTCCCCAACCACGCCGAAAACATGGGTTAACATCCAGATGAGATACTGGCACGCAAGACTGAATGGAAAAGATGCTCAGCTGTTCATCTGATAATCCTAATTTAGGGAGGACAGGCATCTATCTATATGACAAACATTTGAGAAGCTCATTCCTCACAACAGTTTGGTGATAGCAGAGAGCGCAATACTCCAAAGCAATATCAGCGAAATATTCCAAAGCAATGGTATCCAAAGGATAGGAAGAAGAGAGGTAAGAAATGCACATTCTATACATAACATCAGCTCAGCCATTTCCCATCTTTCAATCTAACGGCTTAAAGGGAAAAAAATCTGAAATTTGCAGAACTCAAGCGATCTGGTTTTGCTGATAAGACCAGATTAGATCTACAGCTGATATGAGAACATTTACTGAAGTATGCAGTTGACACCAATGGTTGTTTTTACAAAACTGGACTGCAGTCGCACATTTACATGCTGAGCAAAGCCTACTTTTTAAAGCACGCACTACCAGCAGTGCATGAACTATTCTAATTTGCACAGGCAGCCCAAGAGACTGGAACCTGCTGCCTTCTACAAATCCCTTGCGCTGTGTACTCAGGGGACACTGGCTAAACTTACGATCTACACATTACATAATCTTTATGGCCAACCTGATATATCAGTATTCTTTACACATCTCCCTCCCCAACACACACATGCACACAGCATCAAGATTAACAAACAACCTTAAGATTTTGTTAGAGGATGCCTTCCATTTCTAACACAAATGAATGGCTGAAGGGCAACCGGGTCACCCGATGCTCAAGCAAAAGCAACACCTGGCTGTACAAAGCAAGTACAAGACTCCCCGCCTATGGAATAAGAGGACTTGCTAATTCTACTGAGCAACTGCACATGAACCATTATGGTGCAGAGGTGAGGGAGAAAGCCAGTGCTTTTGTCCTGACAGCTTCTATGCGACTGGTGCTCAGAAGATGATAAAGAGAAGTGTAGCAATCCCCTTGCTACCGGAAAAAGGCCTAATGGCTACGGTGGGCACAAAGAGAGCAAACGATAGTGGATCCTCCACATTTGCTGGGATTAGGAGCACAGGACCCCCAAGAAAAGTGGGGAAAAACACACACAAATAAAAAATCACTTTGTTTTAACCAGAAAGAACACCATTCTAGGAATCTCTAGATCCCACAGTGGTCTATATATGACCATAGAATTCACAGGAAGACCTAAAAATGCCTAAGGAAGTGTTTTCTCAAATGTTTCTTTGATATTTGCATATTTGATTATTCACGTAACTATGTTCCCTGGTAAATCCTTAGTAATTGCCCTAGGAGGGGAAGAAAAAGAAGGGACAGTGGGGCATTTATGCCTCAAGGGTCATTACAAAGAAGAGAGTCCAGACTTGGTATCTGATCTCTCAGAGGTTAGAACTAGGTCTAATGGCTTTAAGTTACAGGAGAGTAAATTTCACTTGAACATAAGACCATCTTGACAGTGAGATGGTTTGGCATTGTGACAGTGAGATGGCTTGGCATTGTTCACAGAGGTGGTGGGTCTCCTTCTCTGGTTGTTGCTGTTGTGTGCCTTCTAGTTGTTTCCAACTTAGGCCAACCCTAAGGGTCTTATGGTGACCCTAAGTGTGGTTGTATCATGGGGTTTTCTTGACAAGATTGTTCAGAGGTGGTTTGCCATTGCCTTCCCCCGAGGCTGAGAGTATGATTTGTCCAAGGACATCTTCAAAAAGAGACTGGACAGCTACCTGCTGGAGATACTTTAGCTGGAGATCCTGCATTGAGCAGGAAACTGGACTGCATGGCCCATGATGCTTGTTCCACGATTCTATGATTTCCTGACAATGGAGCTTGCCAGATCTGAAAAGAAGTTGATGGAGCACTGTGGTTATCAGCATTGCAGGAGCAGATTAAAATGCCACAAGTTTTTACACAGGCATATCCTTTCCTCCCAAAGAAGTTTGGAGAATACTGTATAAGACAGGAGGAGGAGTAATAGCTTGGTGTGTTAATTTCTGCAAATGCATTCAGTGACATTCAGTCTTCCTGCAAGTTTTCTTCAAAGCAAATGCAACTTCTTACCTTGGTATACTCATGTAGGATCAGCGGGTTAAAGAAACAGCAACAGAATAAAGGCAAATGAGCTTAATGTCTGAAATTGCTCCTAAACTTTGCAGCCATTCTTCATGCTTTCTCCTGACACACTTTCTAACATTCTTGGATCTTTTAGCAAGCTTACTAGTACAGATTTGTTGAGACCAAGACACTGGGCGAACGGAATAAAAGCAGAAACACAGCTGTATCCAGGCTGGACACAAATGAAATTTTTCTCTGTTCTTTCATTCTGCAGAGATCCCGGTACCTGTGCTACCAAACTCGTTGCTTTCTCCTGCAGTGAGGATATGAATTTTAATCCTTAAGTAGATTTTTTAAAGTGTAGCATACTTCTTTTGCTAGGATATAGACTGAAGAAGTCAAACAGGTTTAGCTAGAACTGATAAATGTTTTGGAGGGGAAAATATATGGGCACAATATCTGCAGAAGAGCAATGTGTGCTGCTGCCTAGACATGCCAACCTCAAAGGTTACCGAATATGGCTCTAAAAGGAAGGTACAAGGTTTCTGGAGTGTTCAGATCCCTCCACTGATACTTCTCTGTATTTGTTGTACAGTCTGTAAGTCACCACATCTCCCATGTCAATAAAGGATGGCTGTAGGAGAACCACTGCACTGGCTCCTGTTGAGCCTTGCATGACTCTGTTCTAGTTTAGACATGACTCTCTTTGCTTGGCTTCCCTCCATTTCCATCCTGAGTGCTGCCAAATTCCCCCCTTCCTGGGCGATATGTGGCCCCCTGCCTCAAATGTTTGACTTCAGATGCTAAAATACTGGAAGATAGAGAAAAATTCTGATTGGCATCATTGTGTGAGTCTCGTAATAATAATAATAATAATAATACTTTTTATTTATATCCCGGCCCTCTGCAGAGCAATCGGGGCGGCTTACAATATTACAATTTCCATAGATCTGCTGTGCACTGTTTTGTTTCCTCTGCAGATGAAAATGTCCAAGGCAGAGTACAGTGCTGTTGTTTGCAACCTTCCCCCCCCCACAAAGTTAATTTTGTGTGAGTGTGTATATTGTAAAAGGATGCGGCGCCATGTAGAAAACGCAGCACACCATCTGTTCAGATTGCTTCCTGGGAGAAAGAGGAGCCAGCAGCTGTCGGAGCTGATGTATCAGAGGCTTTCATGTCTATTTAGGGACATGAGAGGAAAAGGGATGGAAGACCATCCAGTCTGTCCTCCTGCTACAAATCAGGATCTTGTTGTGAAATGAACCCTTATGGGAATAGCTGTGGGTCAGTGATAAGACACATGGTTTGCATGCAAATGGTCCTAGCTTCTCCAGATAAGGATAAAAGTTACTCCTGTTTGCAACCTAGACTGCAGCTCTCTATTACCAGAGACATCACTTAAATTCAACAAGCCACTGGTCTTGCTTCCGGCGTCTGCTAATTTGGTGTACAATAGGAAGAAGCAGCTGGGGGCAATTCATTATTCATATGTGTAACACTTTCTCAGTGTCCAACGTATTTTTGTAATTTTTTTCCTCCCCTCCTCATATAGCTCATTTTCCATGGATGTTTAGGCTGAGCAGGAATGTCTTGTACCAGTTTTGCCTTGTTTGTTGAGAATTTCCAGCGATATCATACATAAACATATTCAAATATGCCAGTAGAATCATGCAGATAATATTTAACTGAGAAAATTCCACATAGCTAGTACAAAATGGCTACTTCACTCCTGTAATTGTGCTAGTCTAGAGGGAATCAGTGACACCACCAATAGCTCAGGCAAGTCAGCCAAGTCTCATGTCAGACCGAAGAGGACCACTCAGTCCCAGTTGGGAAATACTCTTCGGTTTCCTGCTTCTCACTGTGCTGACCAGTTAGAACAAAACCCACCTGCTTAGTCTCCCTAAGAGTGAATTTAAACCCTGGTCCCCATAGTCCAACACTCAAATCATTATGCCACTTTGACTCTCACACAATTGCTATTTATGTCTAACTGTAACCATTAAACAAGCACACAATCGGTTAATACAGCAATCATTAAATAACAAAATTGTCTGATTCAGAGGGCTGGAAGTACCAAGACAATTTACTGCTATTCAGGGAGATAAGAAAAAGGGGCACATGTTAATATTAGCTTCAACATATGCTTTCCAGACCTCGTATGAGGGAAAAGATCAGCAGTATCTGTTCAGCCGTCCCCGGGATACACTTGTCTTGTTCGCTAAATATCAGAAAGATGTACAATTCAGTTCCACTCAGCTCTGCTTCTAAATGAGGAAGGAAGTAGGGCGGATATTTCAGGGTCATGGTTAGGCTCTGTTTGTACCCACTGTGAAAGAGAAAATAACACCCTCACATGAATTTTAGATATCTCCTATGCTCCCATCCAGGTTGCTGAGACATAAGTGTGTCCTGAGCATTTGGAAAATTTATTAGCATTTGGGGACTGGGCTGTGCATGTTTTCCCAGGCTGAAGCCATGAGGATAAACAGAGATCACTCATGGGACCTCGAAAACCAGGCTTTGTGCTTGACGCAGCTACAGTTTTATTAGATTTATCTGTGAAGTACAAGGCATTTCCTGGAAAAACAGCAAGGAGTTATTCAGAACAGTCTGCAGGCACTCATCTCAATTGTTGTTTTCACGTGCTTTCAAGTCATTTCCGACTTATGGTGACCCTAAGGCAAACATATCACAGGGTTTCCTGGGGCTGAGAGTATGAGACTCGTCAAAGTCGCCCAGCAGGTTTCCCTGCCTGAGCAGGGATTTGAACCCTGGTCTCCAGAGTCATAGTCCAACACTCAAACCACAACACTACACTGCCTTACGTATACACAAATACAAGTATTCCAAAATCCAAAACAAGAAACACTTTTGTTCCCAAGCTTTTCAGATATGGAATACTCAACCTGTACACTATTTTTTGTAATGACATTTTGGCTGACCTATGGAAGATCCTACCCTAAAGTAGATTACAGAATTTCTCTTTATATGTTTAAGAGTATATACTATCTTTTTAGGAAGTACACTCCACTGAACCCAATGAAGGACATTTGTGGTTAGCCATACAAGACACTACTTCTGTTCAGCTCCTTGTTGACCCAATTTTCCCCAAAAAGAGAATAAAATTTAGTCTTTTCAAGACTGGAATTAATTAGATGAGAACTCAAAACAGATCAATATAACTCCCATTTCACTGAAGAATGTCAATAGCAGAAATTACTGTCACACACTGCAGCAACTGGGGCAACGTTTAATTATAAAATAAAGTTTTAAAAGACCCAGAATCTGAAGGAATGTTCACTCAAAATCAGTAATGCCACCTTCTGGTGATTATGTGAACGGATTAACAATATGTGCTTAAACTGGATGTTTAAGACTGGTAAACTGAAACAAACAGGTGATTGAGCTGTACAAGAAAAGGGGAAATAGGTCAGGGATATCTGAGCTAGACTCCTTCCAATTGGTGACCTGTGCTATGTGAGAGAGTGTACATGATGCTTTTTAAAAATATGCTGGAACAAGGAAGTGGATTCTTTATTTTTAAATATTCTTTGCTCTCTTTCCTTAATAGTTTGAGATAGTTAACCATCTGGAACACACCAATACAACAAATCATAGAGTTGAGAGAACCCAAAGGCCAGTCCAACCCCATTCTGCCATGCAGGAACTATCAAAGCATCCCTGACAGATGGCCATCCATCCTCTGTTTAAAAACCTCCAAAGAAGGAAACTCCATCACTCTCCAATGCAGCATATCTTCCACTGTCAAACAGCTCTTACTGTCACAAGACATTCCTCCTAATGTTGAGGTGGAATCTCTTTTTCCTGCAGCTTGCATCCATTGCTTTGGGTCCTATTCTCTGGAGCTGCAGAAAACAAGAAAACAAGCTTGCTCCATCCTCAGTGTGACACCCCTTCAAATACTTAAACAGGGGTATCATATCACCTCTTAACCTTCTCTTCCCCAGGCTGAATATACCCAGCTCTCCAAGTCTCTCCTCATAGGGCTTCATGGTTTCCAGACCCTTCATCATTTTAGTCGCCCTCCTTTGGACACGCTCCATCTTCTGAATATCCTTTTCGAATTGTGGTGTCCAGAACTGGACACAGTATTCCAGGTGGGGCTTGATCAAAGCAAAATAGAGTGGCACTATTACTTCCCTTGATCTAGACACTATACATCTATACTTCTATGAGCAAACAGAACTCTCTGCAGAAAAAGGTTCCCCCCACCTATCTTAAGGATAGGTCAAAGGAAGCACCTGCAAGTTCTGGAGAGTGCAGATAATCATATGTAAAAATCCTCTACACTGCTTCAAATACAGCTAGAAGACAAAGGAGTTTTCTGGGTTTTATTACAGATGTTTTTATCCAACACAATGGATGTACACATATCATATTTGCCTCCCACCCTTCTTACCGGGAGCTCAAACCAATTCAGACAACCTTAACCAGAAGAACACCCCCCCACACACACACACTTAGCAATGTTCAACACTGACATGCTGAAAGCTAACATTAAAGTTATTAAAATTAAGATGGCATCTAGCAGCATCTTTTTTTCTCTCTCTTTCTCACAGAAGTTACCCATCTTGCCACTATCAGCTACATCCACAGAAAACCCTTCAGGTTATATGATGCTATCCAACTGACGGGAAAGGCAGGGCCCCTCAAGAGTCAAGCATCAATCTGACAGGTAAATTAAGGAGTAGGTGTCTAATTAAAAAAGCATACATAATTATTCAAGCCTATACAATGTACCAAGTTGGGCTGCAGTTGAAGGGTGGAGACCTGAGGAACGTTTTTGAAACAGTTTATGTCTTCAAGTAAGGATTTTAGGAAAAAAATTACAACTGAGAAAGCTTCCAGAGCAATGTCCTATTAAAAGACTTTCTTGGGTTTACAAATTACCTGAAGTGGAGGAAGCCAGTACAGTCAGATTATTTATCCACAGATTCCAGCATCCATGGCTTGAAAATATTTTTTAAAAAATATATACTTTCCAAAAAACAAACCTTGCCATATTATATAAGGGACACCATTTTACTATCCACTGTATTTAATAGGACTCATCCACTGATTTTGGTATCCCTTGGGGATCCTGAAACCAAACCCAGCACATACCAAGGGCCCACTGTACAGACTTTCACAGCCACAACACACACCAATGAGCAGCAAGAACCTAGCACAGTGGTTCCCAAACTTTTGTCCTCCGGGTATTTTGAACTACAGCTCCCAGAATCCCCAGCCAGTTTGTTCAACAGGAATTCTGGAAATCAAAGTCCAAAATGCCTGGTGGGCTACTTTGGGAACCACCAACCTAGCAATACCTCTGTGGAATAGCTATCTGAGATATGTGTAATGCTTCATCACATTATGTGTACCTTTCACTGTGAGAAGCGCACAATTCTCTGTCTTCATTAGGTCCTGTCCTTCAAGATCTTTCTAAAGGGCCCTCCTTCAATTGTACAGCCAATTTATTCCCATGGGATGACTCACTCACTGTAAAGCCAGGCAGCTTTTAAAACAAAATTAATCAGTGGTTAATCTATTACAAAGAAGTACATCAAGATTTCATAAGCCCTGCAGACCTTCCTAGAATCAGGACGATGCTGGAACACTTGTCCTTTTGAATGACAATGGTACAAGACAGAGTCTTCTTGCAGAGTCAGGTCAATCTGCACAACAGCAGAGGGGAATGTCACAACAGCTTTAAATATATTTATTTTTATACAGGAGATAAATATGAAAAACAAAAAGTAAAAGCGTCACTAATATGGAGAGGGATCACTTTTCAGTTGTGGGCTATACCCCTACTTTGCATCTCACAAAAACAGTTGAACCTGGCTCAAGAAAACCTTTTGGCTTGGATGCATTTTAATACGATCAAAATTTATTTCAGCTGTTTCCAAAGTTCCTTGCATCTGTTCTTACTTTTAAAAGAAGCCTCCTGTAAAATTGTGCTCTAGCCTGCCCTGATGATATCTGATGAACAATGGAATTATAACGGTTTAACTACATTAAGCAACAAATGATACTTATTCTCATCATCAAACATTTTTCATCATGAGAAGCCATCCATAGTGTTACTGGAACAACAACAACAACAAAAAGGGTCTGAAATGTAAATTAGAGGAGTGAGCTTAAGTTACAATTATGTCAACTAGTGAACTACAAAAAGGAGATTTAAACTTTGGTTTGCAATTTTGTACTTCATAAGCTTTCTAGGGGTTCAGAACTAAGCCAAACATTTGCATTCCTAACCATGTCAGAAGATCAACTGATCCCTAGTGCCAAGTCAAAGTTATTACCTTACCCTCTCAGTTTTTAATGAGTTGTTAGTCTGCAGGGCTGCTGCAGGAAGCTCAAAAATATTATTTCATGCATTCAATGGATCAGAGAACAGAAAGCTACTTTTAAAAATTCTCAAAAAATGACATCAAACTCAATTGTTTGGTATCATTTTTTCAGACACCATATTAGTACCACAAAGCTATGAACTGCAATCTAGCATCTACCAAGTCTATGCAAATAATGTGTAAATTGTATTTTCATTGAGGAAGGGGGTAGGAAATCAAATGAGGTGTCCTTCAGCTAATTATACAATTCCTGTGCTTTACAATCAGTTCACCCCATCCGTGAGGGATGAATTTTGGACCTCCATGTGGATATAAAAAAATCATGGGACCTCAAGTCCCATTTTCAATGGAGACCAATGTGCACACAGAAGCATACATGCAATGCCATTAACAATAATGGAGCAGGGCCATCCGCACATGCTCCAACATGCAGATGGCTACCTCACAGATGGGGTAGGCCAGCTGTATTTTAGGTTAAGACCATTTTTATAGAGTTAGAAAAAAAATGTAGGAACTGCTACCAAACAAAGGTGTAGCTACAGGGAACTGGGTTGCAGGGAAATGAAGATATTGCCCCTTCAAATAAGAATCCTGCCTCTGAAAATGAAATTTTCCTCCACTCCACAAATTTCTAGCATTGTAGAAAGTGAGACATTCTCCCTTGGTCACTTTGCCTGCCCCTCTTTTCTTTGGTTGTCTAAGCTATATTTCTAAACATTCAATTGAAATTTTAATGGATTGCAATGATAGAAATTTGGGGATTGAAGGAAAAATTCTTTGGGGAAGAACTCTTATTTGGAGGCTCATTGTCCTCAAACCCTTCCCCAGCATACCCAGAACCTATGGATTCCAAGGGGATGTAAAAACATATGCAGATAGAAGCAACTTCATGGCAGTCTAACTCAAAAGCTGAGATTTCAAAGCTGCAAGTGTTAGTGATGGCTGAAGAAAGAAGAAAAGGAAGAAGAAAGTGGAAGAAACATGTGCCTTTAAAGGGTATGATTAACACAAACGAGGCTATTTTGAGGACTTTAACCATTTTCTACATAGCAACAGCTGCAATTTTGGTGGCATCCTAAACTGAAGTAATTGAAACATAACAGTTATGAGGCAGTGTAGCATAGTGGTTTACAGACTATGACTCTGGAAACTAGGATTTGATTCGGCCATGAAACCCACTGGGTGACCCTGGGCTGGTCACACGCTCTCAGACTCAGGAGAAGGCAATGGCAAACCTCCTCTGAACAAATCTTGCGAAGAAAATCCCATTATAGGGTTGCCTTAAGAGTTGCTGTGAATTGGAAACAACTTGAAGGCACACAACAACAACAGCTGCACCTTCAGTGCAATGGAAAGGGAAAAGTGGAATCTTTCCCAATGATGCTGCCAATGCTTCTGATAATAAATACAAGGGCAACATTTGAATGTGGCAAGAGAAAGATGTTAAAAGTGATGGAAGCATAACCTTCAGCCTCTTCTGACCTATGAATTACAAGCCTGTGCCTCAATTCTTGTGCCAAACCCACGCTTCATCCATCAGCTCGTCAAACTCCCCATCCTGTTTAAAGCCAAACAGGCTTTGACAAACATTGCACGCAATGTAATTGATTTGGCAGGAACAAGACAATAAGACCACATGCTCAAATTGCCAACATGTCAGTCCAACCATGTTGGCATACAGAGGATAGGTCCAATCCACTGGGCAGCTTCTCTATTGGGTTTCTCCATCCACCCAAGGTCTGCAGACCATGCCAGGCTCTGTGCTCAAGGAAAACCTATTTCCATCACCCAAATTGGTGGTCACTATTCCATGTCGACTAGCTGCATTAAGCCTGAAACCTCAAGGAGTGAAGTCAAGGAGCCTAAGAAGTAGGTCACCCTGTCTCAAGCCACAGTTTGTACACTTTTAAGAAGAAGAAAAAGAATAGAGGATTATAGGCCTTGGAACTGTTTGCGTTCAGAAGGAAGAAAAGCAGAGATTTGTCTCAGAGGAAAGGTCAGTTAACATTCAGACAATGGCATTAATTTTTCAAACTCAATTATTTTGTGGCAAACACATACCTGTCATGGAGCACTGATGGCACCTCCCTTCTGAGCACAGAATGATCCATGCCGTCAAGGTTAGTAACTCCCCTGTTAACCAAAGGAGATAAGACTTTAATGCTGTGGTTTTCAAAAGGGACGCATGGTACTCTAATGTACCATGGCATCTTCACCAGTCATGTGAGCTGTAGCTCAAAGGCAGTGGGGTGTTAATCACTGATGAAGTCAGTCACACTACCAAGACCATCCATTGTTCAGTCGGGAGAATGAGGCTTTTGTTTTAGAACTAGGAAATACTGGACAAAAGATCTGCTATTCATCGGAGTACATGGTGAAGCCCCACAAAATGCCCTGGACTACTCCTTTTTTACAAAGAGAGAAAGAAAGAGAGAGAGAGAGACTTGCTTTGGCTTTCTCCTCTTAAGCAGGACTGGCACCGAAGAGCTGCTGAAATAGGAATGTTTTCCATCTGCCTTGAAAGGGGCTGCGACATTAAGATTATTCTAAGAACAAAAATCCCCTTGGAAAAAAAAGACACCAGACATTTAGCAGAGTAATGATGTCAGGGAAAGAGTCAACACTCAGGATCAGAGAATGTCATCCTTCAAGAGAGACAGCTCCCTAGGCTGCACTGAAAATCCACATGATGAAGCAGCTTAAAAGCCCTTTGATCAGGTTTCCTTTCTACTGCAAAAAGCAGACCTGTGGCGACCCTTAAGAAACATCACTGGCTTTGTTACTCGAAGAGCTTTTGTGTACAGGTCTTTCCCAGCCTCACTCTCTCTAGATGGGGTATTTGTAACTTACAGTTCTTTCCTTTCCATAAGCAGAACGTTCCCTGGCTTGCTGCTAACACCTTTACATGTAGCCTAGAAAGAACAAAGCCTGCCAAATGATATTCCACAGGAAATCTGAATATGTCTGCACTTATTTGGAACCTGTCCTCACTTCTGCTGCCGATGCATCCCACGAATTAACACTTGTATCATGGACAGAAGTTCAGAAAGGTGATAAAGCAGACCAGCCATTGGTGTCTCCACCTGTCTTCCCCTTCCCAGGTGTCAGGATCAGCTATAAAATGCTATTGCTCATCTATATGAATGGCAGAAAATATCTGAAGGAATTCTGCCACCTCTTCTAGTTAGCTGAGATCAGATTCCAACGAGAAACTTAGCAAAGCACCTAGATCTTAGTGAGCAGAGCACTTTTGTTTCTCTGCCTTCAGTAACTGGGAACTCACCTTGGGTTTTGCACATCTATTCCAACCCCCCGCCATGCAGGAATATGTAACTAAGGCACTCCAGAAAGATGCCTACCCAACACAGGATCAATAGGATGATTTCTATATGTCAGGGAGAACGCTTTCATCTCCACCAGTGCTGGGAGGAGAGGTAAAGAGCACGCAAGCAGATGTACAGCAAAACTGTTTTATGCTGTGCAAAAATGTGATCTAGGAGGCTAGGTGGAAGGGATGGGGGGGGGAAGGAAACATGGCTGGTGAAGACTGCCATGCCATAATAATATTTTTAAAATCATATTCAGTTGTGGTGGAAGATGCTTCATCTTATTGCTGGCGGATGGGGATGCATATTCCCAGAAACTTCTTTCTATTTATTATAATTGGACCTAATTTTTTCCTTCTGCCCTTCCTCCAGAGAACTCAGAACAGCATACCTGGTGTTTCCCCATTTTTATCCTTACAGAAACCTTGAGAAGTAGATTAGGTTGAGAGAAATTAACTGTCCAAGAGCAGCTAATGAACTTCATGGTGAGCAGGACCTTGGCCATCCAAATATTCTATTCACTGCACTGTCTCCATTGTGCATTTCTGCTCACACAACTCTTTTCCTCAAGAGGATCACTGGTATGATATTAGCACACATGTTTGAAAGGGAGGTCCCTTCACAAAATCACCATACTACCTATCCCTACCATACAAGCCAGACAGGTTTATTTATAGGCTGCCCAGCCGGAGCAGATTTCTGGGCAGCTAGCACAATGAAAACAAGAACAAGTTAAAACAGAAGTTCAACAAAACACAGGAAACACGGGCTTCCGTATGAGGACTGTTCTTCATTTGAGGACTGTTCGATGCCCACAATGATGGAGGGAATCTGACAAACTTACACCCTTTTGGTACTAAATAAACATGGCCCACTGAGACTTCATGAAATAATACAGCACTAACAAAGCAGTGTGTTTTTTTTCTTTTAGAAAAAATATATATATTAAAATAACTAAGGCTAACTTGTAATTTCTGTGCCTAGACTAGACTTATTTGGACCAGCAATTATTTTTTCTAGTAGGGACCAGCACTATATTTGTCCATTGACTATAATTGATTCTAGAAACTTGCCAGGAAGCAGCAGCCAATGGCTCAGGCCCCATAACTCTGAGCACCAGTGGCCCATACTACTTCATTATCTAATGTTTTACCCAACAGATAATGCACACACACCCTATAAAGCAAAACTGAGGAATACTTGGGTTTTAGGAAGTCTCATCTAAAAATAATTACAAAGAATAATATAATATGTTGCTGAACACAGATCCTGTTTAGCAACATATGCTTTTCCTTTTTGCTTTTCTGATACATGTTGACAAAGTCAAACATGCAACATATAGGCTGTGTGTAAATCAAAGCTTTTGTAAGAGAAGAGAAAGTTGACCCATTGTATAAAATGCTTGATGTAAATCCAGGTATGAAATCTGAGGCAAAATAAAAGCCTTGAGTCTGTTTTGTTTTAGCCTAAGATGTTGAGTAATTTTAGTGCAAACATTGTCTTAAAACTTCAAACCAATACAACGAGGCAAATAATAGTATTTATTGAGACACCAAATAATCAAAACCACGAAAAACAGTGGAGAGGCTGAATGCTCAATTCTACACATTGATACATGAAACCAAATGGACCTACTTCCAAGCAAGGACTATACAGGGCTACTGTCATAGGCCTCATATGCACTTCAAAAATAATGCGGTTTGATACCACTTTAACTACCATGGTTCAATCCTAGGATTTGTAGTTTTGTAGGGTATTTAGCCTTCTCTGTCAGAGAGCTCTGGTGCCACAACAAACTACAAATCCCAGGATACCATAGTATTGAGCCATGGCAGTTGAAATGGTATCAAACTGCATTATTTTTGCAGTCCAGATGAGGCCTCACTCTTTTAACCAGGACAGAAAGCAGACATCAAAACATCTCAACCCTCCTGGTGAGTCTCATTTTCTAAAAACTGATAAGTTCTTGCAAAAAGAATATAAGATGAAACATTTCATATCAACGCCAGCAACCATGAACGTAAAAACAAAACAAAATCCTAATTCATCCTGCAAAATTAAATTATTCCACAGTTTTTTTAAAAGCTACTTTTGCAGTTGGGACCCTCTAAATTCAAACTGGCTCCCAAGAAACCCAGCTGCTGCAGAGCAATTTGCATTTCTTCTGGCAAACCCCCTTTCTCTGGTGCCCAGCTATAATTGGATTATTTCACAGTCTAAGTACGCAGGCATCTGCACCTTAAACAACCAACGATGTTAAGCATGTCTCAGCCACAAGACATGCTAATATGAACTCTGGCAGGAAAAGCAAACTAGCCATTTGTGCAGGGTTGACAAACAAATTCTACAATGCTGCTTTTGACAGAAAACTACCCACCATACAAAGGAAAAACAGTGCGTTTTCACATGAAAAAAAATGCAATTCTGCACTTCCCACAGTTACTCACTGGTTGGCCTAAAGAAGGCATGACCAAGGAAATGTATTTTGGAGTTTGGATTTCACTTACAATTTAATCCTATGCATTTCCACTCCTACCGAGCTTAGTGAAGCATAATCCCAGGAAGGCTGGCTCAAGACTAGAACCTTAAAACTATGTTAAGCCTCAGCCCAGCCAATCTTACTGAACTCCTCAACCACTTTGGGAGGAAAGTCCAAAGGCAAGACTGTCCTGAAACCTCTCCAAAACACTCCACAGACTTGGGCAGCTGAGGCAGTAGCTTCCCCAGTCCCATGATGCTACACAAGTCTGCTCTTATAAATTTATCATCTTTAGCAAGGTCTATGCTTTTATCTTTTTAAAACCCATTGCTCTTACATGAGTTACTATTATTGATTGCTTTTATTTTGACTGTTAAGGCACCTTGAATATTTCTCAAAAAGGCAGGGTACGAATACTGAAAATAAATACAGAAACACTGCACCATCTTGAAGCTGCAGACAGCCAAGCTTGACACAAGTAGCTGTGAGTTTCTGGTTCTTTTCTGAAGCTTTCATCTCTGCTGAGTCAACACCCTACGATATTGCTTAACATGATGTATATTAAGCCTTTGGGGTTTTGTACTGACATCCTACTGCAAAGATTATGCCAATGCTCACACATGAAATAAACTTCACAGAGAGGTGTGATGCACTTGCTGTGGAAATATTTAACTGAAATATTTTATTAATGTTTTAATAAAGTTTTAAAAACGATCGTATTGACTTCTGGATATCATGAAATGCTTGAAGCAGTCCGATGCACAACAGCACATAAAATCAATCTAGAGTATTTTGCCCCATCTCATTATTGGATTGGGTCATGATGTATTGCATTAGCTACCCCTAAAATTCGTGACTTTACTCTAACCAAGCCAAGACTTTCTGGGAAGTTTGCTTTCACACAATGCATTATCAAGGGCACATAGGTAGCACACTACGTGCTTCAGCATCCATCTCTATTCCTATTAGGGCACTGTTTTATGTAACAAAGAAAGCTTTAGTTACTCACAGAGTGTCTCTCCACATCATCTCCGACACACTGAAATGCCTCCTTGGCTGTTTGCACACCTGCAGGATAAACAAAGTGAGACAGAAACTCTCAGCAGGAGGAAGAGAAAGAAGACAATCTCACAGGCTTTCATAACACACAGCAAGCACTACACTATTTTTCTGATAACCAGACCCCAGGCTGCACTCCTCTGGCGATTCTAGAATCGAGAAAGAGTCATTAGGAGAATGACATCTGGGGTCTGGTTATCAGATATGTAGTAGAGGATAAATTGGGGTGGGGGGAAATGCATGGCAATTGTAACAGTTTGCGACATTGACATCGTCATTGTTGTTGTTGTGTGCCTTCAAGTCATTTCTGATTTATGGTGACTCTAAGACAAACTTATTAGGGGACTTTCTTGGCAGGATCTATTCAGAGGGGGTGTTACCCACCTTGGAGGATGTGTCCTGGAGAACATTACAAAAGAAAATCCAATTACTCAAGGGAATATGTATCTAGCTCGAAGGTAGGGGCTGGGATAGACAGCCCGTAGGATCTTTTATCAGATATACTGGGTTAGAACTCTACAGAACTCCAGAGGCAAAGTTCCAAATAATAATAAGACTTTACTGAGATAAGCAACACAAACACACACAACACACTCACACATGCTTATACCAATACACACTGCAGAGGCTAAAGGAATCAAGGAGGAGAAGGCTAGTATAGGATTGAAGCATCCTCCACAGAAATACTACCTGAACAGAGCTTGTCTTCAAATGTAGCAGATCCTGGGGGAAATGTGGGACTCTAAGCTTCCCATACCAAGGAGGGCTGGGGCAGCTGCAGAGGTATTCAGCGAGACTGAGTTTCGGTCAGCCATCCAAACTAAACCAAAGAATGAAGCAAAATGACCCAATATTTATACACAAAGTTCCTCATTGGGACAGATGCAATGAGTTTAAAATCCAGCTCCTATACCTAAGCCCAGCTGTTTCAAGACTTTCGTATCATACACACCCATCACTCACAGATGCCTAAAGCATTTAAAGCATGTTCTTGAGTACACAGCCAGTACCTATGAAGCATGGATGAGGCTCACATGCCCAAGGCTCTCCTGGAGCCATGCACTGTTAAAGAGGATTGGCAGAAGTAGCCAAAATATCCTTCAGGGTAGATGACACATCATTATATATCCATTTGTTTGGGAACTTCAAACAGGGTCATGATGAACTCCAGTTCCTCCAGAACATGGTTTGGAAAGCCACTACTGCAACAGAGGGCAACATGTAGCATTCCATATGTCGGACTGCAGTTCCCATGAGCTCAAGCCAGCCTTGCCAATACTAAGGGATGATGGGGCTTGTAATTCAACATGACCTGAAGCGCTACAAGTTGCCCACCCATCTTTTCAAGCCTAACCAAATGACAAGTATATTGTTTCCCCAATTTACAGAGGCTTCGAGATCCCTTTTGACAAGCATGCATCCTTCATCCTACCACATAGAATCATAGAATCATAGAGTTGGAAGAGACCACAAGGGCCATCCAGTCCAACCCCCTGCCATGCAGGAATTCCCAATCAAAGCATCCCTGACAGATGGCCATCCAGCCTCTGCTTAAAGACCTCCAAGGAAGGAGACTCCACTACTCTCCGAGGGAGTGTGTTCCACTGTCGAACCGCCCTTACTGTCAGGAAGTTCCTCCTAATGTTGAGGTGGAATCTCTTTTCTTGCAGCTTGCATCCATTGTTTCGGGTCCTAGTCTCTGGAGCAGCAGAAAACAAGCTTGTTCCCTCCTCGATATGACATCCCTTCAAATATTTAAACACGGCTATCATATCACCTCTCAGCCTTCTCTTCTCCAGGCTAAACATCCCCAGCTCCCTAAGTCGTTCCTCATAGGGCTTGGTTTCCAGACCCTTCACCATTTTAGTTGCCCTCCTTTGGACACGCTCCAGTTTCTCCACATCTTTTTTGAATTGTGGTGCCCAGAACTGGACACAGTATTCCAGGTGAGGCCGGACCAAAGCAGAATAGAGTGGCACTATGACTTCTCTTGATCTAGACTCTATACTTCTACTGATGCAGCCCAAAATTGCATTGGCCTTTTTACCTAAACCTAAACTTTATTCCTTTCTTTTTTTTGGACAAGCCCACACAAGTGTGGCAGCCAGGTATCTCATTCTCAAGCCAGGTTTCAGACTGATCACTACCAGATGATTCTACCAAAAGTCACACCACAGGAGAAAACAGGAATATTAATAATTCACAAGAAAGAATCAAGTAATTCACACTTGCATGCTAACACTATAAAAGTGCTTATATCCCCAGCTTCCCAGCTATCTCTATGCCAGAGGAGAGGATTATTATAGGCTTGCTGTATCAGACAATACTTTACCATTCCCAGAAGCTCAGCTTAACACCAACACACTGAACAGAAATCAGGGAAGCAAAGAATATATACATACATATATAGAGAGATATATTACTAAAGAGTCCTGTAAGCTGCTGTTTAAAGAATGCCAGGGCATAACGTTTATGGGGGAGTTGATTATTGCCTCTTGCCATTACGTAACCCAGATCTCCACTTGGAACAGAGAGATGAAACTGTCCTCTTGGCCTGAAGCAAAAGCTTTGTTGCAGTTATCAGTCCTGCCTACATGGCACACACTTTGGCATTTGTATTGCATGTCTCTTAGCTTTCTTGTTGAAAGATAACAAAGAAAGTTAAGCAGGCTGGTTGAATGCTATGGCACACAACTTCTTACTTACAAAATTGCCCTTTAAAAAAATGGGCAAAGTCTGGAAACTTCATGGCCCTCCGGGGCCATATTGTGTCTACTCCTGCAGCAAACCATTACCAAGATCATCTTGGCATGTTCTAGACAGAGATTAAGAGCTGCTAAGTGCAAGCTATGTTTCTTCCCAGACATGCCAGTCTGTATTAAAGATTTGTGCATTGGTGATAACCCACTAGAGACAATTTGTTGTTGTTGTTGTTGTTGTGTGCTTTCAAGTCGTTTCCTACTTATGGCAACCCTAAGGCAAACCTATAATGGACAAGATTTGTTCAGAGGAGGTTTGCCATTGCCTTTCCCTGAGGCTGAGAGTGTGTGACTTGCCCAAGGTCACCCAATGGGTTTAGTGACCAAGCTGGGAATCAAAACCTGATCTCCAGAGTCGGAGGCCAACCCTCAAACTACTACACCACACTGGCTCGCTATAGAAGAATCATAGAGACAGACTATCAAAAGCATACCCAGAATTGAGGAAGCAAAGGCAAGTGATGCAAAGAGGGTGGAAACTCCTCAGGTTATGTCCCACAAGTCCCCTGGGGAAAGAAGAAAACTACCTAAAGCAACAAAACAGAAGCAGTGAACTCCTTTCCTCCCTGTCCTTAGCAGACTCTGCAGGTGGCAAATCAGTGCAAGGAAAGGTCAGCCCTCCCGTCCATCCTCCAAAGCTAGGATGGTCAAGCCTCCATGAAAAGCAGTCTGTGCTGAACAGCCAACACAAGGCTGGCCCTTGTCAGACATAGTGTGCAAGGCGATGAAATGTCACACAGAGAATCAGAGTCTGTCTCAAACGTCATCACTCTTTCCCTTCTCCAGCTTATTTGCATTCTTCCCTGTCCTTTTAACACAATCCTCGGCGGCCTCCCTCCCACATCCAGGCCCTGCTCCATGTTCCATTCATGCTGTCATCTGACATGGCAGGTCATGCTGCAGTGCGCTGGTGGAGGAAACCAATGGCCACCAACACCGAGTGCTGCAAAACCAAACATTTTTTTGCAAGTTAAGCTCAGTGCATTCTGAAGGAAATGAAGAACCAGCAGGCCTACTACATGCATACCTCAATTAACAAAGCCTGGTGATGATGACAACAACAAGAAGCTCCTTTTTACAAAGTCTTTTTTCAAAACACCCAGCCTTCCTCTTTTTCTCTTCATCCTCTAGATGGCTGGAAGATTTTGAGCAGCACTGGTGAACGGATGGTGAAGGAGGTCTGGAGAGACACAGATTTTCTGGGTCAGCCTGCAACAGTTTGTATGCAAAAAACACTGTGATAAAGACTGCCGTACTTTAGACATATCATCAGAAGATATGACTCATTAGAAACGGCAATGAGGCTTGATAAAGTGGAAGACCATAGGAAAAGAGGAAGACCGCATTACAGAATAGAAGCAAACAAGAAAGTCTGCCCAGAATTTGCAAGACCTGATCAGGGCTGCAGATAAAAGGATGAACTGGAGGTTTCATTCATAGAGGAAGCCCAAGGCAACTGATGAAGGTTAACAACAAGCAGGCTGGCTTTATGCCCAGCTCTGCCTTCTTTCTGACTTCAAGGGCATCCAGTTCTTAATCAGGAATCTGCGATTTTCTCCAAGAACAGGAAAAAGCAAGGAAGACTGTAAAACCCACCAAACTGTAATGCTTCAAACCCTATTTCCCAACCACTGTAACCCTAGTACACTTTTCCCTCCACATTCGCTGGGATTAGGGGCACAGGACCAGTGTGAATGTGGTAAAACCGCAAATAACACTATGTTTTTACCTGAGAGAACATCTCTCTAGGAATCTCTCAGTCCTCCAGGACAACTCTGTGGTCAACATCTGCCAGACATTGACCAAAGAATTGTGCTGGAGGAGCTACAAATGCCTAGTGGAGTATTTTCTTTAGGAATCTCTAGGTCCTTCAGTGCAACTTTTGGATAAAGTTGACCACACAGTTGCGCTGGAGGACCTAGATTTTTCTAGAGAGAACATATTAATAAAATCCATGAATAATCAAATACACAAAAGTCAAAGCCGCAAATGTGGAGGGACGAGTGTACTTCACTTACAGAAGATGGGGAACATTACCTGACTGATTCCAACCTTCCCTCTTTAACAGATACAAAGGCTATAAACACACCAAACAATGATTACTTGCCATTCCAGTGTAAGATATATTAATCTGAACAGGGATCCAAGTGATATAACAGGCCTTTTATTTAGACTGTAATTCATTCAGTCAAGTAACACTCAGAGCCTGTAAAGCCTACATTACAATTGATTCACCATCATTCATCCTAAAGAGAAAAATACACAGTTTATCCTGACACACAAAAGATCCACAGACAGCAAAATCTCTAAGGATGCCCAGAGGGACCAAATGAGCCCATGGAGAGGGGGCTGGACCACCGCCTGCCCCAAACATTTACCTGCCCCTTCCTGATGCAATAAAATGGGTAATGAAAAGGTCCAAAAAGGACCATAAAGTCCAAGTAGAGCCATACTGAAGAAAAGATATGCTTAAGATACAGAATATGTTGCAAGGTTCCAGTGGGCAACCATGGCTTCTTTGATTGAGACAATCCACTTGTAATGGGGGTCTTGTTTTTCTGCTTAGACCCTAACTTTTCCCCCAATTGCCACCATTTCTGGTGCAGTGGTTAGAGTGTTGAACCACCACTCTGGAGACCAGGGTTTCATTCCCAGTTCAGCCATGAAACCCACTGGGTGTCCTTTGGCAAGGCACACTCTCTCAGCCTCAGGGAAAAGCAATGGCAAACCCCCTCTGAACTAATCTTGCCCAGAAACCCCATTGATAAGTTGGCCTTAGGGTTGCCATAAGTCAGAAATGAGTAGAAGGCACACAACATATGTAGATGGCACACAAATTACTGACTTAAGGCATATTCTGCTGAAAGAAGAAGAAATGGAATTGCACATACAATAACGCTGTGTATTGTTGTGAACAGAGTGGTGTAGTGGTTTGAGCGTTGTACTAGGACTCTGGAGAGCAGAGTTTGATTCCCAGCTTGGCCATGTAAACGCACTGGGTGACCTTGGGCAAGTCACCCTCTCTCAGCCTCAAAGGAAGGCTATGGCAAACCTCCTTTGAATTAATCTCGCCAAGAAAACCCCAAAATAAGATTGCCATAAGCCAGAAACGGCTGGAAGGCACACAACAACAACTCATTCAGAGTGTCTCCATAAGAATAACAAAGAAAGAAAGATACAAAAATAGATTAAGATTGAAAGATAACATAGAAAGATAGAGATATAGGGCCTTTGCAGACTGCTAGAAATAGTGCAAATTGGGTCCTCTTTAACTGCCCTGGCTCAGTGCTAGGGAATCATGGGAACTGTAGTTTTTTCTGAGACATTGAGCCTTCTCTGTCAAAGAGCTCTGGTGCCACAATAAACTACAGTTCCCATGATTCCCTAGCACTGAGCCAGGGCAGTTAAAGTGGCCTCAAGCTGCATTATTTCTGGCAGTCTGGAAAGGCCCATAGGTAGAAAGAAAAATAGAAAGATAAGATTGAAAGATACTATGGAAAGAGCTAGAAAAAAAGACAGACATAAAAATAGCTGAAAAATAACACAGAAAGACAGAGAGATAGAAAGAAAGGCAGAGAGAGATAATAATAATAATAATAATAATAATAAATTTTATTTATAACCCGATAAAAAGATAACACAAAAAGATAAGTCAGAAAGATAAGATTGAAAGACTAGATAAAAAGATTAGATAGAAAGATGGATAGATAGATAGAAAGACAAAAAATAAGATTGAAAGATAACATAAAAAGATAAAGAGATAGAAAGTTACGATAGATAGATAAAAGATAGAAAGACTAGATAGATAGAATAGAATAGACAGAAAGAAAGAAATGGCACTCCCTACAAAAAAACAAACAATAACAATAGTAATAAAATAATAATAATAGTAATAATAATAATAACGGAGTGGTTCAGAGTCTGCCTTTCTCCCAGAAGGAAAAGAGGAGGAGGAGGCGCCGCCATTTCGCTCTTTCCACCTCAGTTTCCTCAAACACTGCAAAAAAGTCCAATCCTCATTTGAAGCTCAATGCTTCTAGTCCCTTCTGTGTGTCCCTAATTCTAATTTGTGAGTCCCAGTTTTGGGGAGAAATATAGCACCAACAACTACTGTATTACTTAAGGATCTTTAATTAAACTATTAATGAAGTAAGTAATAATCCAAGCTTCAAGAGTTTCTCTCTCTCTCTCTCTCTCTCTCTTCCCCCCCCCTTTCAGCTTCCCCATCTTTCCTTCTCCACGCCCTCAGACAGACAGGCCGGCCCACCAGCCAATCACCGGGGAAATACTCCCTTCGCTCCGCCTCGAGTGAAGAGTGACCGCCTCGACAGCCAATTGCGTAAAAAGGATACCCTGCACGCGTGTGTATGAGAAAGACCCGCCCATGACAAACCAGCCAATCTAACAAGGCCAAGAAGAGCCCGCCTCACGCGGCTACCCAATCACTAGGGAGAAAGCGTCTCTTTTGTCCCGCCCTCAAGCAAAGAAAGGCGGGGGCCGCACCGGCCAATCACGTTGCCCTCTTTCTATCCTGGCCAATCACCGAGGGCGGCCCAAAAGGACCCCCTCCCTCCCCCAGCCAATCACGGAGGGGGACACAAAAAGAGCCCTTTTCTCCTAACAGCCCTCCTCGCCCCCCAGCCCCGCCTCTTCACCTGCGGTCGCTGTCGCCAAGTCCTCGCGGGCGCCTCAGAGGCCCGGCCAGCAAAGCGACCGGCCACAAGCCCCGGCAGAGTCTACTCCTCTCTTCTCTTTGCAGCCGCGGCGACGGGACCTTTTCAAAAGTCCTCCCGGAACCGGGAGCCCCGCCCCCTCCGTCCCCTCACGCCACGCCCCTTACGTCACCAAAATGGCGGCTCGCATGGAGGGAGGGAAAGAAGGCGTGGCTACTCCTGCGCCTGCGCAGTGACGGAAGGGAGGGGGAGGACAGGAGAGTGATGGGGAGGGGGAAGGACAGGAGAGTGATGGAGGAGAAAGGGGGCGTGGTTACTCCTGAGCCTGCGCAGTGAGTTAAAGGAGGCGTGGATATCCTTGTACCTGCGCAGTAAGGGGAAGAAGGAGAAGCTTTGCTATTATTGCGCCTGCGCAGTGGGGGGAAGAGCGCCTCAGCCATCAGAGACGTGAGTTCGAGTCCCGCCAGACCTATTTGTATAATAATAATTGTAGCAGTAATGATAGTAATGACAATAATAACAATGGATGGTAGAATTAAATAAAGCTTATGCAATAGGAGTCATTGAAAAAGAGACTGACAAAAAGTTCCTGAATTAAAACTTAAAAGAAGGAAGTTAAGATTATTTTTGTCAACACATATAAGAGGAGTTGTTGAAAGGAGTGCATCTAGACTGCAGAAATGATGCAGTTTGACACCGTTTTAAGTTTTTCCAACTATATAGGAATAGGGAATGCAATGGCTTGGATGAGTCTGACTTTTGTGCTGAGTTGTATATCTTTGCATTTTAGGATCTTTTCTAATTCTTTCATAGCCACCCTCCCCAGCCTTAAATCTTTTTCTAATTTCCTGACTGCAGTCCCCATTTTTATCAATGTTTGATTCCAGGTATGGGAATTCTTTTACTATTTTTCTATTTCTTCATTGTCTAGGTTGAACTTGTGAAGGTCTTCCTCGGTGGTCATTATTTTTGTTTTCTTGATGTCCAGCATGAAGCCTGCCTTTGCACTTTTCTTCCTTGACCTTCTTTAGTAGATGTTCCAGGTCTGTGAGGTTTTCTGCTACTACTATGGCAGGGGACGGCAACCTACAGCTGCGGGCCGCACCTGGCCCGCTGAGGCCTTCTGACTGGCCCCTGCCCAGCCCTGCCACTGCCGCCGCACGTGAATGCGGGCGCCATTTGGGTATCCAAAATGGCGCCAGCGTTTGCGGATGCAGACGCACAACGGCGGGCGTCATTTTGGAACGGCCAGCGGCGCCAGCATTGGGTGCGGCGGTGGCAGGACTGGGCAGAGCGCCATTTTGGAACGCCCAACGGCGCCGGCGTTGTACGCATGTGCACAGCGCTGGTCCCGTTGGCTGTTCCAAAATGGTGTCTTGCCGTCGTGCGAGCGCGCGCATGCGCACAACGGTGGGAGTCGTGCGCAAGTGCGTGAGCGCCCCTGCGCCATTTCCCCCCCCCCCCCCGGCCCGCCAGCAAAAAAAGTTGCTGACCCCTGTACTACTGTATCCTAATACTATTATGGTGACATTGATAGAAATGGGGACTACAGTCAGGAAATCAGAAAAAGATTAAGAATGGGGAGGGTGGCTATGAAAGAGCTTGCAATTAAGGATCGTAAAGGATATAAAATAACGATTGCAAATACATTACCCAAACCAGGATCCAAAAAAGGACAGATCAATGGTATGGAGGAATTGTTACGGTGCCACAAAGGCTCATTAATCATCTCTAACAGGGATGGGATTTAATATGCATGAGCTGCCATTGCACCTAATGGGCCCAAGGTGAAGGATGATGATGATGATGATGATAAAAAGTTACTATTCCATACCTTCAAACTGTCTGTCCCAATTAATCCACTGCCTTCCCACTTTTGCAGCTGGTTCTAAAATGTCCCAGTTTCTCACTCCTACTCTTACTTTCCTCCTTTGTCCTCATCTTACTTCAGTTGCTGCAAACTCGGGATGTATCCGCACCACAGAAATAATCCAGTTTTTAAACCACTTTAAGTACCGTGGCTCAACGCTGTGGCATTCTGGAAATTGTAGTTTTGAGAGACGTTTAGCCTTCTCCATCAGAGAGCTCTGGGGCCGCAACAAGCTACAAATCCCAAGATTCCATAGGATGGAGCCGCAGCAATTAAATATTAGGAAAGAGAAAAATAAAATAAAATACATAAAATAACAACATTATAATAGTCAGTAAAATAACCCGATCAACATCACCCAGGACCCGGCCTCAACATGCACAACGCAACCCTCCTTTAAAATCCCAATGCAAAGGAATGCATGCAGGGAGAAAAGGCCTTAGGGTTGCCATAAGTTGGAAATGACTTGAAGGCACACAGCAACAGCAACAACAAACAACAGCAAATCCATGCATTCAGAGCCAATCATCATTTCCAAATCCAAACATAAATGAAAGCACACTGCTCCCTAGCGGGCGAATGCACAAACCATGCCAGGAGCCTCCTTTGCTGTGGACTTCTATGGCTCTCACACCTACCTGACCCTTGGAAGCAGTTTACATGAAGAATGATCAAAATGGAGACTCCGGTCAAGAAATCAGAAGAAGGCTAGGAATGGGAAGAATTCAAAGACATAGCCATGTTAGTCTGTAGGATCAGTATGTGGAGAGGTCTTGGAGCACCTTTGAGACTCATTGAAAGAAAGAAGTTGGCAGCAGGAGCTTTCCTAGACTTCGGTCCACTTTCTCAGATGCATATTATTATTATTATTATTATTATTATTATTATTATTATTATTCAAAGGTATAGCCATGTTAGTCTGTAGGATCAGTCTGTAGAGAGATCTTGGGGCATCTTTGAGACTAAAGGAAAGAAAGAAGTTGGCAGCAGGAGTTTTCCTAGACAAGTCTACTTCCTCAGATGCATATTTATTATTATTATTATTATTGTTATTATTATTATTATTAAAAGGTATAGCCATGTTAATCTGTAGGATCAGTCTGTAGAGAGATCTTGGAGCACCTTTGAGACTAAAGGAAAGAAAAGTTGGCAGCAGGAGCTTTCCTAGACAAGTCTACTTCCTCAGATGCATATTAATTATTATTATTATTGTTATTATTATTATTATTATTATTATTATTATTAAAAGGTATAGCCATGTTAGTCTGTAGGATCAGTCTGTAGAGAGATCTTGGATCCCGTTTAAGACTCATTGAAAGAAAGAAGTTGGCAGCAGGATCTTTCTTGACTTAAATCCACTTCCTCAGATGCATATTAATTATAAAGGTACGGCCATGTTAATATAATATTATTAGAAATATTAACAATATATTAACAATATATTATTGTTAACAATATTAACAATATATTATTAATAATATTATGAATATTATTTAATAGTAGGTAATAATATAATTAATAATTGATATTGTTAATGTTGATATTATTAAAGAT
>CM034705.1:1698015-1713160 GCA_020142125.1 Phrynosoma platyrhinos
TGCCGAAAGGCTGCGAGTTTGGCTCCACTTCCGTGGGCTCCCGCTCCACCCTGTGGGATCCTGGGATTTGTAGTTTTCTGTGCCCTTAAAGCCACACAGAGAGAGCCCCTACAAACCCCAGGATTCTCTGAAATGGAACCAGGGCCAGGTTAAAGCGGTATCGAACTGGGTTATTTCTGCAGTTTAGATGCAGCCTGAAGGTGTAGTCAGACTACAGGTTTGAATCCAGTTTGGACACCGCTTTAAGTGCCATGGCTCCATGGTATGGAATTCTGGGATTTCTAGTTTGCTTTGGCACCAGAGCTCCCTGACAGTGAAGGCTAAGTCTCTTCACAGACCGGCAGGTCTCATTGAGCCAGGGCAGTTAAAATGGTGTCAAACTGGATCATTTCCGCAGTGTGTTTTGGACCTTATAGTGAGAAATTCCTATTGCATCCTAATCTCTTGGAGAACTTAGAAAGTCAGATGAGTTTCCTTCTATCGTGTTTATTCCGGAATTTCTATCACCTGGTTCGCTGTTTTCTTCCTCTTTTCCCCTCCATCGCTTCCACGTTTCTTTACTCTGCTCCTTCACTGCTGACACTTTATCCTTTACTGTCAAAATAATGCAGTTTGATGCTGCTTTAAGTGCTGAGCTCCATCCTATGGAGTCCTCCGGTCTCTAGCTTTCTATGCCAGGGGTAGGCAACCTAAGGCCCGGGGGCCGGATGCGGCCCAGCAAGGCCTTTGGACCGGCCCCAAACCGGTCCTGCCGCCGCCGCCCCCCCCATGATGATATTGATTATTGTTGTTATTACTTGTTCTTGGGGTTTTCTTGGCAAAATCTTCACAGGGGTTTTGCCATGGCTTTTCTGGGGCTGAGAGAGTGTGAATGCATTTTTTTTAAATTTTTTAATTCTTTTTTAATTTTAATTTTTATTTATTTATTTATTTATTTTTGGTGCTTCGGCCCGTCAATTGTCTGAGGGACAGCAACCCGGCCCCCGGCTCAAAAAGGTTGCCTACCCCTGTTCTATGCCGACGAGGGTTGGTGCTTAGGATGGAGCCACGGCCAGTTAAACTGCATTACAATGAACCCTCCACATTAGCTGGGGTTAGGGGCACAGGGACACACCATGAAAGTGGAAAAACCACAAATAAATTTCCACTATTTTTTAAAAGGGATTTCTAGGTCCTTCAGAAGTTGACCATAGAGTCATGCTAGAGGACCTACAAATGGCTAGAGAAATGTATTCTCTAAGAATCCGTAGGTCCTCCAGTGCAACTCTTGTCATCAACATCTACCAAAAGTTGACTATAAAATCAAGCACGAGGACCTACAAACGCCTAGAGAAGTGCTTTCTCTAGGGTTCTCTAGGTCCTCCAGTGCAACTCTATGGTCAGCATCTGCCAGAAATTGACCATAGACTCATGCTGGAGGACCACGAATGCCTAGAGAAATACGTTTTCTTGGACTCTCTAGATGCTCCAGTGCAACTCTATAGTCCATAGACATTGCACAGGAGGATCTAGAGAACATATTAATCAAATCCACAAATAATCAAATCTGCAATGGTCAAAGCCGCAAGTGTAAATGCACCCCAAAAAGTCCCAGTGCATCCACCGTGCTTGGTATTTATGGCCAGAAATACCAAATATTTTTGCTTTGTCCTGAGAGAAAGTCAGTTTTGAGGGGGCTGGGACATTAAGAGGAATATTGGGGGGGGGCCTTCATGAAATTCCCCCCCCCCCCCAAGCTGCCACTTGCAGCCTATGGCTTCCAAACTGGAGTATCCGATTCCCCGTAAATTTTGTGAATCCAAAGGAGCTGTTTCCTCCAGCTGGAGAGGATTTAAGGGAGTTTCCCTCTAGTCTAGATGGAGGAGATGTTTTCCCCAGACGGACCCTGTCAGAGCAAAGTTTTGACCATTTCAAACAAGGTAAACACTTTAATTTACTATCTGTTATTGCTGGATTTTCATCAGAAATTCCAGGGCACCTGATGAGCAAGTGATTCTTCTCCACATTCATGATTCACATGTGCCTTGTGCGGGAAGCCTGAGATCAGCAGCTTTCTTTTTCCAGCTAAAGAGTTCTTTTGAAAAATTAAATTAAAAATCAGACACAACCGTTTGCCTTTTTCAAAGCAGAGCCACACCTCTTCCTCCACGCTTTCTGCCTGCTTAGCTGGATATTGAAATATTTTTTTCAGCAAACTCTTTCTTCTGGGGTTTTCCTTTTCATAAATTTAGAGAAAATTGAGGGTGCAAATTGTTCTGTTGTCCTTTGGAAAAACAGTTTTGCGGCTCATTTCCAACCAGTCTGCTTTGTGTTTCTCCTGAAAGTTAGTAAGTAAAAGGAGATGCTGAAAGGCATCCATTTTATCACACTTTTAAAAGAAAGAGATTATTGATCTTATAACCACTGATCATTTCAAGTAACAAAAGTTCTTAGGATATCTTAAGAATGGCTTGTGTTTTCATTTTGGTCCCTACTGCTTATAAATTTCAAGTGTTTCTACAAATTTGTTTATATATTGTACGTTGTACATGCTTTATGGTGTGTACCAAAACCTCCTAGGGTTTTCTTGGCCAGAGAAGATTAGCCATTGCCTTCTTCTGAAGCTGAGAAAGTGTGACTTGCCCAGTGGGTTTCCATGGTTGAGCAGGGATTCGAATCCTTATCTCCAGAGTCATAATCCAACTCTCAAATCACTACACCATGCTGGGTCTTGTGATCCTCTCTAGGGTTTTCTTGGCAAGGTGTCTTCTGAGGAGGTTTGCCCTTGCCTTCCTCTGAGGCCAACAGAACGTGACTTGTCCAAGGTCACCCAATATGCTTTCATGGCTAAGCGGGGATTCGAACACTGCCCTCCCGTAGCTCTGGTCGCTCAGTTGAACCATGCTAGTCTTCCCTTTCAGAGCGAATTTTGCAGCCTTCGTAAGGGTCAACTGGACAGTCCATTGTAGAGTTCGTGGAGCTGCTGGTGTCCAGTTTCCCAACATTATAGTCTTCTTGGTACACTACACTAGATAACTACAGGTTGAGTCTTCCTTATCTGAAATGCTTGGGACCAGATGCATTTTGGATTTCAGATTTTTTATTTTTTAGATTTTGGAATGCCTGTATTTGCATATATCAAGTCACTATATCAGCCACCCATGAAAGAACAGTTTTGGTTTTTTGAATGTTTCAGAATTCCAGATATGTGAGGCACAATTGTATATATTGTATACAGTGTGTATATACAAAATACAAAATGTGTGTATACAAAATGTATATTGGTGTAGGCAATATGAGAAGGAGGGGAAAGACCATGGGTCCAGTAGTCATGGGGAAGTAAGATATTGGAGAACTAGGCTGCATGGAGCTCACAGATATAGGCACAACCACTAGCCTATAATGGAGTGATTCCCAAACTTTGGTCCTGCAGGTGTTTTGGACTTCAACTCCTAGAAGCCTCTGCCAATTTGGCCAACTGTCAGGGATCCTAGGAGCTGAAATCCAAAACATCTGAAGGACCAAAATTTAGGAACCACTGCTATAAGGCATAATCAGGAGTCTGCTCTCAGATTCTAACGCGACAACTCAGGCTTATATGGAATATAAATGCAACTTCACAGGTCACTTATTGAGGGGCCTTTAGTGTGTTTATGTAAAATGGTGTGTTTCTTTCATGCTTCAGGTGTGGCTAGAGTTAGCCAGCTTTGTACCATTCCATCTTGCCACTTCTCACCACCTGCAGACCTTCCAGCTTAGTTTCTTTATTTGTTGCATTTCTGCCCCATTTTTTTAGCCAAGACAGGCTTCCCTTCTTCAACATGCTGCAGAAGTGTTTTGGATTTCAGAATACCTGTATTTGCATATATGTACATAATAAGATATCTTAGAGATGGGACCCAAGTCTAAACACAAAATTCATTTCTGTTTCCTATCCACCTTATACATAGAGCCTGGAGGTAATTTTATACATTGTATTTTTAATAATTTTGTGCATGAAACCAAGTCTGTGTGCATTGAACCATCAGAAAGCAAAGGTGTCACTATCTCAGCCACCTGAGTTTTGGGGAATATTTTGGATTTCGGCATTCCAGATAAGGGAGGCTCAATCTATATATTTATATTTATATTTTGGTAGACTGATTAGCAAGGCTGGCAGAGTCACACTGGAGTACTACCCATGACTTGTGGTAGAAATAACTTCAAGAGTAGAAGCTTCATTTCCCTTGTCCATTAGTCTCAGTCTGGTCCTGCAGATGTTTGGGACCTCAACTCCCATAACTCCTAACTAGTATGGCCAGAGCTGGGGCCTAAATACTTTAAAGGCACCAGATCCCATCTGATGTTAGAAGCAAAGCAGGGTTAGCCTTTGTTAGTCCTTGGATGGGAGACTGTCTAAGAACAGCCAGGTGAAGTGTGCAATATTTCAGAGGAAGGAACTGACAAAACCATTTCTGAATATTCCTTGCCTAAGAAAATCCTGCAAAATTCATGGGGTCAACATAAGTCGAGAGGTAACTTTAAGGCACATACACATACAACTAGTGCTCAGGGATTCTAGAAATTGGAAGTCCCAGACATGTGGAGGACTAGATTTTTGAGAATTTTATGTAGTCAGCATGACTTTAAGAGTCTCTTAATTCTGCCAATTGTCTAGGAAATGTTTTGGGGTTTTCATCGCTCTGAAACTTCGTGCTGGGCGTTGCATTTTAACAAAATGTACATTGTGGCTTATTTGTCTTGCTGATTAAAAACGGCTGCGGTGTCAGCCTCTTTGGAAAGCTTAGTCTCCTTGTATTTCCCGTAGTGGCAAGGGCGGACTCTTGCTGGAACTGTGAACAAGTTTTCAGAGGAAAAGAATGAGTCTGTTTGGGGTCTTCTCCTCTCCACTGATGAAGAAGAATCCCTTAATTGACTCTCCTTGATTGCATGACTTCAAGCAGAGATGACACGCTGAAATAGAGAGAAACTTTCTCATAGTCTGCATTTGCAAATTAGGCTTTGGGCTTTTGGAAAGAGAGTAGGAGACACCCTGTTAGTCTGCCTGCTTTTTTCTTAAAATATGGGACGTGGGACAGGGTGCTGGTGTGTGGAAGCTATAGGGATGGAGATTTTGTGGCCTTTGGGTGCAGGGATGGCTAAATGGAGACAAATTGTCTGGAGTTCTTTGGGTGCTTTGGATTGTAGAACCCACAATCCCTGACCTTTTGAGGTTGATGGAAATTGTAGTACATAAAGTCTGGAGTGGATAGGTTCTCAGCCTTTGTGCCTTGAATCTGTTTCAGTTTTTCTGTATGTTTGAAAAGAGTGTAAATCATGCTGCCCTGTACATTGCTGCCATGCTGCAGAATTAATCCAGCTTGACATTGCTTTAACTTCCATGGCTTCACCTTATGGAATTCTGGAATTTGTAGTTTGTTGTGGCACCAGAGCTCTAAATATCTCACAAATACCAGGACTGCATAGCATTGAGCCATTGCAATTAAAGTGGTATCAAGCTGCAATAATTCTGCATTGTATAGTGTTGGAATTTTTTCATATCCAAACCAATATGCAAAACAGTTTATAAATAAAGCAGTAGCAACTCTGTAAAAAGAACAGCAACAAGGATAGTAAATAAGATATTTTGGCCTGCCTTTGAAAACAGATCAATACTGCTTGCTTCACATCAAAATAGCAGCAACTAGACTCTGTGGCAATGTTAAAAGCTATAAAAAGCTAAGTTTTTGTTTAAAATTAAATAAAAGCCTTGGAGAACAAAGATGCCTTGCTTTCTGTGTGATAACTATGTTTCTGCCTCCCTTCCCTAACAGTGAACAGACAAGGAGTCATGACAGAAGCCACTCAGTCCTGATAGTGTCACCCAGCCAGAGTTCTTTATCATTGTAATTGTAAATAACTATAATTATAATTATATCATAATTGTATTATTGAGCTGACCTTTGTTTTCCAGACTCCACATCCACCCTCTGCTGTTCCCGAGAAGGTCTCTCTGCAATTCTAGGCTGCATTAATAGAAGTATAGTATCTAGATCGGGGTAGGCAACCTTTCCCCTTTAAGGGCCAAGGGACTTCAGCTCCCAGAAGCCTCAGCCATGTTGGGCAATAGTCCCATGTTGGCCAATAGCTCCTGGGATTCTGGGAGCTGAAGTCCCTTGGCCCTTAAAGGGGAAAGGTTGCCTACCCCTGATCTAGATCAAGGGACGGTAATAGTGCCATTCTTTTCTGCTTTGGTCAGGCCTCACCTGGAATAATACTGTGTCCTGTTCTGGGTACCACAATTCAAAAACGATGATGAGAAGCTGGAGTGTGTCCAGAGGAGGGTGACCAAAATGGTGAAGGGTCTGGAAATCACCAAACCCTTGAAGGAATGGCTTAGGAACCTGGGTAGATTTAGCTTGAGAAAGAGAAGGTGCAAAGTTTACATGGAAGCCATATTTAAGTTTTTGAAGGGGTGTCATATTGAGAATGAAGGAAACCTGTTTTCTGCAGCTCCAAAGAATAGGACCTGGAGCAATGGATGCAAACTACAGGAAAAGATTCCACCTAAACATTAGGAGGAACTTACTGACAGTGGGAGCTGTTCAACAATGGAAGACACTCCCTCAGAAAGTGATAGAGTCTCCTTCTTTGGAGGTCTTTAAACAGAGGCTGGATGGCCATCTGTTGGGGATGCTTTGATGGTATCTTCCTGCATGGCAGAAAGAAGTTAAATTGGACGGCCCTTGGGGTCTCTTCCAATTCTATAATTCTAAATCCATCATTTCACAGTAGTAAAAAATGTCTCGCTTTCATCTTGTGGCCCCAGTTGTCAAGGCTGGTTGGTGAATCTACACTAGATTTTAATTAGGAACTGTAAAGGAGTTGTCTGACATTCTGAACCTACTTAAGTAGGATAGGGATCAACATTTTGGATACCTCCTTTAAAACCTGGACTGAAATCCAAAAGACAGTCATCACATCTACAGTTCTGTGATGGTGTCCTTTTTTAATGCCATCCTTTAAAAGATCCACCTTCCTCTGCTGAACTAGTATCCCTGCTAATTTTAGCTCTGGTGCTGGAGGGCTGCAAAGAAAATAGCCAGACGGAGCACAGTGGTGAATCCCTCTCTCCTCCTTCCCTTTATTTTCCAGCCTTTCTGCCACTTTTCAGTCCGCCTTCCTCTGCTGAACTTGGGAGCAGAGCCATATGCTGTCAAACCAAACTGGGCCCTCTGAAGTCTGTGAGGAATATAATTTCCTTCTGAAAATGTGGATTTAATAATGGTGGGAACGGTGTGCTTCTCCAGAGGTTGTTGAACTGTCCCAGCATTCTTTACATATGGCGGACCTGAGACCAGCATTTCAATATTGGAGGGGAGGGTGTTGATTTTTTGGAAAGGAGATGGGAGACACCCCTACGGTCTGCTTACATTCCCTCAACAATATGGGTCATGGAGGAGAATGGAGTTTTTGTGGCCGGTGGATGGAAGAGTAGCCATGACAGAGGCAACTGCACTCTGGGTGTTTAGGACTACAAGGCCCACCATCCCTGACTCTTCTCCCTGAGTGGATGAGAGTTGTAGTCCCAAATTTCTGCAGGGAGCAGATTTGCCTATCTCCTACCAGGACATTTTCTGCTTTTGTGAGTGTACTTGGAGTCTTATTTCAGTTTTGTCTGTGTATGTGTTTTAAATGGGTGCAAATCATGCTGTCCTCCAGTTGTTGTAGGTCTTCCAACTCTCAAAATCCACCACCACTGACTATGCTGGCTAAAGGGTGCTGGGAGTTGCAGTCCAGCAGCATTGGGAGAGCTATATGATTCCCATCTTTGCTGTGGGATTTTAACAACTTGGGGTAACAAGGAGAAGGCATTATTGCATGGCAGGGGGTTTCACTGGATGGCGCTTGTGGTCTCTTCGAACTCTTATAGTCCTTGAATGTTGAATAAAAGGGGATGTCTTGATGGGATTTAATGGACAAGAGAAAGGGGGCAGGTGACACATTTTGCCCACC
The DNA here is from genome assembly GCA_020142125.1 of Phrynosoma platyrhinos. Lineage (NCBI taxonomy): Eukaryota > Metazoa > Chordata > Lepidosauria > Squamata > Phrynosomatidae > Phrynosoma > Phrynosoma platyrhinos. Next base: position 1,705,990 of record CM034705.1, read on the forward strand.
CTGCAATACAGGAAAAACACAGTGGTGGGTGTTGTATGGAGAGCCAATGTGGTGTAGCGATTTGAAGCATTGGAATAGGATTCTGGAGACCAAGGTTTGAATCCCCACTTGACTATGGAAACCCATTCAGTGACCTTAAGCAAGTCACACTTTCTCACCTTCAGAGGAAGGCAGTAGCAAAAACTCCTCTGAACAAACTTTGCTGAGAATATCCCATGATAGGTTTGCCATACGTCAGAAGTGATTTGAAGGCACACAACAACAACAGGGAGGTGTTTGTATCTGTCAAGGATTCCATGCAAAACCAATTGTTGTGTAAAAGTTCTCCTAGAGGGGCAGCATTTGAACTCTACTGCCCTGGAGGACAAGGGGGAGGAATAAATGCTCATTACTTTCTGAACTGTTAAAGGTATTAAATCTTTTTGCTTGGCTTTGCATTTTACCTAACCTCTGCCACGTCTTCTGTTTTCTTTCTCCTTTCCATGTCTTCTCTGCCCGCAATAGGTCGCCAACCAAAGTCGGACTGCCAGTACAGAAGGTGCGTCTCTATGTGTAAATGTTTGTCCATTGCAAGCAACTGGCCTGACTCCAAACTGAGAGTCACCAGGCGAACTCATGTTAAAGATGCCAAACCTGTAGCACCAAGGTAGAAAGTGAAAGTAGGCTAAGGCGAGACAGATGGGATGATTTCTTTCCCATCCTATTTTGAGTTTTTTCTGTCGTAATACACTGATTCCCACACTTTGTTACTCCAGGGGTTTTGAACTTCAACTCCCAGAATCTCCAGTCACCTTGTCCAACTGGAATTCTGGAAATCAAAGTCCAAAACATCTGGGGGGCTAAAGTTTGGAAACCACCACTGTGATACGCGAAAAGATCCATGTGTCCAGAAACAGTCTTTCTCTCTCTGGCCTCTACTTGGTCCTATTTGGTTTCTGCATTTTCAAATCTGACTTTTTATCATCTCTGCTTGCCATTCCTTTGGGAAGCCATGGTGGTAGTGGTTACATTAAGCAAAACTAGAACCTTGCAGTAACTTTGGTGTCAGATCTAAGCAGACTCCCAGCAGTTCCTCAGTCCTCTTAATTGCATTCCTCTTTCTCACTTCTTGCCTTCCTGTTCCCCAAATCTCTTGGGATGGTGAGGGGAATAGTGGGGGGGGGGGCAGAGTATTTTGCTTTGAAAATCCTGAAAGTATGTGAAACCAGAGGGCTAAAGTTAGCACACGGAGGCAGCGCCGCTGCTTCCCACACAGATAATTAGCATGTTGTCACCACAAACGGTGACAAGCAGAGCTGAATCTCTACCATTAAGTAGGCCAGGAGTTGGTACGCATTGAAGGGGAAGGAGAGGAAGGAGAAGCACTTGTGTCTGCTTACTTGGATGGGCTGGAGGAGATGCCATGCACTCCGCTCGAGGAAGGAAGGCAGCTTGGCCCAGGAGTGTTGCCTTAGCGCTATACTACCTCGGTGCACAGAACAGAGACTTCACATTCTTACTAGCCTAAGGGACTTCACTCTCTCTGCTTCTTTCAGAATCCAAGGCATTTTAAAAAGCAAATACAAAAGCATAATGGGTATCCAAAAATAGCTCACGTCAGAAGACAGGAGGGGAAGCAAATAGTCAAGTCACTTCCCAACCATTATTGGTAAAAGGTAGAAAATAAAACTGTGATTGAAAGGCAAAATGACCATAATTTGTCCAGATAAAGATTTAGGAAGACAAAAGATGCCTTATGGGCAGAACAAGGTGGTTCCTCAAATAGGGAACTGGATCTGGAATTGAGCCACAGCTCAAACCAGGATCCGGGGAGTGGTGCAGTTCCTTCACACTTCCTGGAGAGGAATTCTCAACTGGGCCAATCCATAATCCAGTTTTCTTCCAGTCTTGGTCCTTTTAGATCAGGGTTTCCCAACCATTTCAAGGGGTGTAACAAAGATTGGGATTTTACTGTTTACAGTTTTTCTGAATAAGTTAGAATCTAATTGCTCAGTTTAGGTTTGCATTTAATGCACTGAGTTAAAAGCTTATTTTTTTAAAGTTCAATTTGTTCATCTGCAGTACTATATGAATTTGGGCCTGTTAGCTTGAGGATTCTGGGAGTTGTCGTCCCAAAAAGTAACTTTTCCAAGCTCTGGTCTAGCCTGGACACTTTGGAAACAAGGGCTGTGCCTGTACTGCAGAATGAATGCAGTTTGATACTACTTTAACTGCCATGCTATGCAATGCTGGGATTTGTAGTTTGTTGTGGCACCAAAGCTTTCTGAGAGAGAAGGCTAAATATCTTACAAAACTGCAAATGCCAGGGTTCCATAGTGTTGAGCCATGGCAGTTAAAGTGGTGTCAAACTGCAGTATTTCTGCAGTTCAGGTGTATCCAAGATGATGGATGAAATAGCCCTTTGGTCTGGGAGCATGGATTTTGATTTTTTTTCAAAAGGTTGATCTTTTGTTTGTGGGCACTTGAACTATGCTGATGCTCAGCCTGCCTGTTTCCATATATCTGCACTCTCCGTGTACCTGTCTGCTGCTCTGTGACTGGTTTTTAGACTTTAGAAGAAGAATTATTTATGCTTGATTATTTCCAGGAGCTGACCAGTGGTCCGCAGTCAGCAGAGTGTGAGGCGAGAACATCAGAAGCAAAGCAAGATGACCCTAAAGAGGTTTGTTGTATGGGTTACTGAGAATGCTTGAGTGCGGGTTTTAAAAGAGCTGCATAACAAATCTCTGTAGCAAATCTGCTGAAAAGCTGTGTCACGTTTTTTGGAATTTTTTTCATCATCACACTTGAGTGATTTTGTGGTGCAGTACCCAATATGGATGCTCTAGGCAAAAAGAAATCTGAGACAGCTGTTTCCCAAAACCATAGCAATATCTGGGAAAATGTAATTAGTTTCCTATTCCAGGCCCTCCCAGGTTGATCATGAGGTGTCACAGACATCTGTTAATTGAGATATTCTCCAACGAATGGGGTTGGGGGGGTTGGGCTATGAGGCCGTGTTCTAGAAGAATGTAGTCCTGACATTTTGCCTGCATCTATGGCTGGCATCTTTAGAGAATGGGGTTACCATTCCCTGTACTGATTGTACATCAATATGATACTTAACCACAACCCCCTTAGCAGGGCCTAAGAATCCAGTCTTAATCTCTTCATGAATGCCAAGTTTAAACCCTCTTTCAATAAGCCAGCATCTCCAAAACTTCATACTTGCAGTGCTGGATAAAACCAGGCACAGAATTTGCTTTCAGTGCTGTAAAACAGACAAGAATTGTGCCACCAGGACGCACAAAGAAGTTACTGGCAAGGGGACACAATTCTCATCTCTGTCCTTAAGAAGACATGTACTAACACATCTTGTTTCAGTAAACGTGTGTGGTTACTGAGGTTTTTTTAAAAAAAGTGAATTTAAGTTACATATTCCTGTGACCTCTCCATGACGTTAAACATGCAGCTTCATATAGCTCCAAGATAAACTAAGCCTCCTTCACACGACACAGTTCTAGCACTGGGATCCCACTTTCCTCACCTCCCTCTGGTGAAATCCTTTGATTTGTAGTTTCCTAAGATATTTAGGATTCGCTGGCAGAGAGCTCTAATGCATGCCCGGACTGCAAATCTCAGGACTCCACAACTGCAGCAGTGGCAGTTAAAAGTGGTGACCAGGTGCTACGATTTTGTCATGTGAAAGGGCCCTGAATTCAACTTGCACCTTCATTTCCAGAATTATGGCAGTCCAGAGGGCTGGATTGGGATCCCAGGAGGGCCCAGTGTGGCCCCAGGGCCTGAGCTTTCCCACCTTGCCTTGTGTGTTGACTCCCTACCTATAACACATGTGTTTCCCATTCAGATAATTGACAATATCATAGAAGAAAGCCAGAAGGCAAATCCTCTGGTGGACAATCCTTTATCCCCGGATGGACAGGAATTGACTGACCCCTCGTCGCATGAAAATACTTGGATTTCTGGAGCAGACCTTCTCCAGCATATTCCCGAACTTTTGGTTGCAGAAGCAACATTGCAAGGGGATCATGAAGTGCCATCAAGTCATGATGTGGCCAACAGGACGGAGTCTGGGACAGTCTTGCCGCCTCCTGTCAGTGACACACCAGAACATGGAGAAGGAGAAGGCTCAGCAGTGTCAACAGAAATCACAGGCGACAACCATGAACTGAAGGCAGGCAAAGGCGACGAGCCTGAAGAAGTAAACGATAGTATGGGAGCAACTGATGGGAGGACAGCAGATATTTTGGACCAGACAGTGGCCTCAACGGATCTCTTGCCCACCAAAGATTTCTCAGCCGGCGAGGAAATGCCACCAGCCAAACCCCCGCGGCAGCTCAGCGTCGAACCTGACATTGTGGCCAGCACAAAAAAGGCCATTCCTGCCCGACCTCCCCCTCCGGCAGGTGTCCCACCTCCCAGACCGCCACCCCCCGCCCGCCCTGCCCCACCACCAAGGAAGAAAAAGAGCGACCTAGAAATCGAGACACAGAAAATTCCTGGACTGGAGGGCAAGTCTCTTTTTCCTTATGCGCAAGTTGCTTGTGAGCAACATGATTCAGTTCTATCAGTAAAGGTTTAGCCACTATCCTAGTACTCTCATATCAGTAAAATAATAATTAATAAAAGTAACAAATTATTTAAATTACAATTATTATAAAATTATCTATTAATAAATTTATCTTTAATGTGTCAAATCTTTTTTTTTTTTCCTAGTTTCCAGGGAGACTTTTCCTGGTGGCCTCTTAAGTCCCAACGCATCTATGGAATCCATGGCCAAAGACTCCCAGCCTTCTTTGGATCTGGCGAGTGCAACAAGCGGAGACAAAATTGTCACTGCCCAAGTAAGGGAAACGGCCACCAGAAATGCCTATTTCACTCATGGCAAACCCATGGAATGTACAGATGGCCCCCATATATATGGATTCAACCATCCACAACTTTAAAATATTTTTTAAAAGCAAGCCTTGGTTTTGCCCTTTATAAGGGATGACATTTTACTATGCCATTGTCTATAATGGGACTGAGCATTCACAAATGTTGGTGTCCATGGGGGAGTCCTGGAACCAAACCGCACCTTATGCCAAGGGTCCACTGTACCACCCTTTCTCTCTTTGTATTCCTCACAAGCCAAAAGGATGAGCAAGGGGTCAGGCATGCTTCTGTTTGCTGGCTTGTCTTTTCTTTTGTATGTTGTGTTGTGATATGCTCACTTGTTTTCCAGCAGTTCTTATTTGTAAAAGAGGCATTTTATGGGGAAGGGGAAATGATTCTGAGAATGATCTTCCTAATCTCGGTCTTGAGCGCTGCTCCCACATCAGTTTAGTTTTCCCAGTGCAAGAAATCATTTGAACAGTAACAGATTTGATCATGAGGGATGAAATGGTGGGAGACCCCTACTCCAGCTCTCTGGAGTGATACAATCCAGATTCTCCTAACAAGTCCAGTACATTTGTTTTCAGTCTTGTGGTCATCTTTAAAAACTTCCCCATTGATCTTGACCTGGGTTGTGCTCACACTGCTCTTTGAGAACCCCCATTGTAGAGTGTGTGATGTGCCTTGACCCAGTTTCCAGCACTGGCATGTTAATGAAATAATAATGTGTGCTCTTTCGTTTTCTGCATTTAAGCAAATGAACATCTGTAATTGCAGGAAAATGGGAAGCCGGCGGATGGACAGACGGTCACGAGCGAAGTGGTTGGACCTCAGAGACCTAGGTCTAATTCTGGCAGAGAGCTCACAGATGAGGTATCCTTGTGAGGAACAGAAGGGTGTGGAGTTGTAGCTCCTACTTTTCCCCATGTTTGCAGAACAGGGGAAATGTGTGTCTGTGTGATTTTTAGAACACACCAGAAACACTGAAAGTTGCATTCTGCCAGATGAGACCATTGACCCATCTAGCTCTAGGTTGACTGTAACAGAGGAGGGAATTGTCTGGCCTGTGGATTGCATATAGCCTCCAAAGGCCGTCTCTGTGGCCCCTTTGTCCAGGAGTGGGGAAGATGCAGCCCCTGGACCCCATTATTGTGGCCCCTGAAGCCCCCTGGAAAAGTGGGAACTGTTCACTACTTACATTGTCTGGTTACTTTTTTTCTCATCCCATATTTCTTTTCTGCTTAACAATCCCGCATCTTCCATACTTTAAGTTAAAACAGCCCTGCAAACCTGGAGGACTTGACATTGCCTATGAGAGTGTATCTGGGGTAGCTGTGTTGACCATACAGCAAAATGCAATTAACATCTAAAATCCACAAAACAGCTACAGCCTTCCAACAATGGAGCGTTTCTGTCTCCTTGCATGTCTGTGACCCTGATCCATGACCTCTCCCTTCCTTGTTTCCATAGGAAATCCTGGCCAGCGTCATGATTAAGAACCTTGACACGGGAGAGGAGATCCCCTTGAGTTTGGCTGAGGAGAAGCTACCCACTGGTATCAACCCCCTTACGCTGCATATCATGAGGCGGACAAAGGAATACATCAGGTGGGGAATGGGAGGGGGCTAGAGTTTGGAAAAATTCCTTTTCTGGACTGCATCCCTCAGTCATCATCACTTAAACAATGTTATTTTGAAAAAGCATGGTTAAAACACTGAAAAACACATTAAAAACACAATTACTTATAAAAGATAAAAACATAGCACATCACTTGACACATGGTGCTGCTACATCATTCAAATCTTAAAGTCCTGCCTGAATAGAAAGGTCTTCACCTGCAGGCAGAAAGAGGACAAAGAGGGGGGCAACTAGCTCGTGTGGAAGGGGTTTCCACAGCTTGGAAGCAGCAACCAAGCAGGCCCTGCCTCCAGTGTCATAGAATCATAATTGGAGGAGACTTCAAGGGCCATCCAGTCCAAACCCACTCTGCCATGCAGGAAGACACTATCAAAGCACGTCCCAGAGATGAGCATCCAACAGCTGTTCAAAAACCTCTAAAAAAGGAGATTACACTCCAAGGCAGCGTGTTTCACTGTCGGACAGCTCTTGCCATCAGAAAGTTCCTCCTAATGTTGAGGTGCAATCTCTTTTCCTGTAGCTTGACTCCACTGCTTTGTGTCCTATTATCTCGAGCTGCAGAAAACAAGCTTGCTCCATCCCCACTGTGACACCCTTTCAAATATTTAAACATAATAATAATAATAATAATAAATTTTTATTTGTAGCCCGCCTCTCT
>CM034705.1:1713260-1728189 GCA_020142125.1 Phrynosoma platyrhinos
TTCCTCATCCAACCCATTACCGCTCTGAGACAGTCATTAAGAGGAGACTATCATGTCACCCCTTAATCTTCTCTTTCCCACTCTAAACATACCCAGCTCCCTAAGCTGCTTCTCATAGGGCTTTATGGTTTCCAGAGTCCTCCCCCAACATGCCTAGGGAGGTCCTTGCATTCCATTAAACAGTTTTCCTACTTGGCAACATGACAATAACTTGATGCCATCTTGCCTTTCTGCAGTAACGAGGGGGCACAGTCAGATGATGAAGACAAGATGCAGTCTCAGCAAAGCGACACAGATGGAGGGCGCTTAAAGCAGAAGACGTAAGGTTTCCAGTTCGCTCATCTTCCGGGTTTGCAAAATATTAGCACTTCGATACCACTTTGCCTGACATGGCTCCATCCTCTGGAATCCTGGGATTTGGAAGCTTAGGGAAGGACAATCTATAATCCTGTGCCAGACAATGCTAGTGCATCAAAGCAAAACTACAAACCATAGGATTCCATAGGATATTGCCTTAAAGTGCCACAGTTGTGTAGTATGGATACACCCCCTCATGAGTCCCAAAAACATTCCATGCAGATTAAAAGTAACTTGACAGTCCCTGACACTATGATTTGAGTTGAAAGATGCCACACATGAGGAATAAGGGATGGGGGAGGAAGAAGAGAGTTGGAGGGAAAAGCTTAGGTCCTACAATAACTAGCTCGATGGGAAGTACTGGAATTGCTATTGCTGGTTGGGTGATATTTGAGAGAGATCCAAAGGCAGCTGATCTTAGAAGAGATAGTGGAATAGCACCTCTCCTCTCTTCTCCATCTGCTTCCTCCCTCCCTTTTTTCCTCTCCTGTCTGCTTTCTGTTTTGCAGGAGAGCAGGATATAAATATTTCAGCAAAACTTAAAAGCAGGAAGGGAAAAAATAAACGCTCCCTCTGAATTGCAGCTGTGTTGTACGTCAGGTAGCAAGCCATGTGCACTGTCTCTCTCAGGAAGAATTAGACCTGTAGGATGTCTTTCACTCACTCTGTTAGCCTTCAAAGGAATTGATTTTTCAATTCTCCCCCCCCTTCTTCCGAAGGACTCAGCTGAAAAAGTTCTTGGGCAAGTCTGTCAAGAGGGCACGGCACTTGGCAGAAGAGTACGGAGAACGAGCCGTCAATAAAGTGAAGAGCGTTCGAGATGAAGGTTCGAGGGGAGAGAAGGGGATCTTTAGTTGGGGGGCACTGGGAACATCTAGTATGACCGTATCCCTGGATGGGGTGGAGGAGGTAGGGTATTTTATTTCTGGATTAGCCTTATTCAGACTGAATTTTGTGTTTGGAATCTCGCCTCTGCCACAGTCTCTCCAGAGGGCCCAAAGGTGGGTGCTTTCTCCCATCCACAGCCTGCCACACAACCAATAGAAACCTGGCCAGCTGTACAGAAGGATTAATGGTTTATTTAAATAGCCTGTGCAGGGCAGAAACTGTAGCTCAAGGGATGAAGCTCCTGCTTAGAATACATAAGGCTTCATTATCAAACTCTATCCCCTCTGGGATTTTTTTATGTTTTGCTGATAACTAGAGAGTCAGCAAAGTGTAATAGTTTTTGAGACCAGGTTTCAGTTTCCCACTTGGCTGTAGAAACCCACTGTGTGATCCTAGCCGAGTCACACATTCTCAGCCCCAGAAAAAACCCATGGTAAGTTTGCCATAACTTGGGATCAACTTGAAAGTACTCAACAACAACAAAGCACAGCTTCTGGAGCTGTTGTAGGGGCTGTCTTTGCTGTGAGTTCTCTTTCTGAGCCTCTCAAGAGTTTTACCAAAGTCTCAAGGCAGGATAGAAATGTGAATGATGGACTCTGACTGCGGATCTGTTGATTTCTCTCCTGCTCAGTCTTCCATACTGACCAAGATGACCCCTCCTCAAGTGACGATGAAGGAATGCCCTATACCCGGCCAGTGAAATTCAAAGCAGCGCATGGCTTCAAGGGGCCGTACGACTTTGAGCAAATTAAAGTTGTTCAGGATCTCAGTGGGGAGCACATGGTAATTGCCTCTTTCTGGTTTAATAGCACATAGGAAGCATAGGAAGTGGTTTGAATAATGAGTCCAGGAGACCAGGATTCATATTCTTTCTCAACCATAAAAACCTGCTAGATGACCAAGTTGCACAGTCTCAGCCTCAGAGGAAAATTGTGGCAAACCTCCTCTGAACAAATTTTTCAAAGAAAACCTTGTGATAAGTTCACCTTCGGGTCACTAAGAAGTCTGAAGATTCATGACAACAATAAGGGCAGACTGTCTAAATGAGAGATGCTTCATTTCATTGGAGCTGGTTGATGGATCACTGATTCTCCTCTGGCTTTCAGTCTCAGCTCTAAAGGAGATGTCCACAAGTGTTGAACCTTGGGTAGCTCCTCTAAAGTTTGGACTATAAACTAGAGTGGATTTACTATTCTTTCAACATAGGAGCTGGCATGTCTTTGCCTGTATTAACTGCCTTGCTTTCTTTCCAGGATGTTCATGGCTGTGACCCACAAACACCCCAATTCTGGCTGGCAGTTTGGGGGAGTGACAATCCAAATGTTTGTAACTTCCCACATTCTATGGAGCAATCCAGCGACAACACAAGCTTGGTGCTGACTTATTTTTATTGATTCAAAAATTTGTGTCACACCGTGTCTCAAAAGGATTTCAGGACAACACATATTTAAAATCAGTGCAAGCAAGTTAAAATAATTTAAAACAATAACAATACAATTCACCCTTCATATCTATGGGCTGGTAATCCATAGATTTGATTGCCCACAGGTCACCATGCCCTGTATTATGGGGTGTGACCGTCTGTGGTTTTTGCCATCCGCAGGGGGACTCAGAACTGAACCCTCATGGATAGGAAAAGTCTGCTGTAATTTAAATAGACCAGAAGCATGTTAACAAGTTAAAACAAGTTTTAAAAATGTGACTTCTTTGCTTCCTCAACTGATATTCTGCCTGCTTTCCTGGTCCAAATAGCAGAAGGCCTTTCTCAAGCGTGAAGTGGACACCTGACAGCATCAGTTCTGATATCCTGGGCTATTCCTCTCCTAGGTTGTAGCTATTGCTGAATTTTGAACTTGCTTTCTCTCTTGGCAGGGTGCCGTGTGGACAATGAAATTCTCCCACTGTGGCCGGTTGCTCGCTTCAGCAGGTCAGGACAATGTAGTGAGGATTTGGGTGCTGAAGAACGCTTTCGACTACTTCAACAACATGCGGATGAAGTACAACACAGAAGGTACTGCCTTCTGCCCCCTTTGGTCCCCTGGGCAGCTAGAAACAACCATTTCTTCCTAAAGACCCTGTTCTTATGTTACTTTTCCATGTTTATATTTCAGGCCGGGTGTCCCCGTCTCCATCTCAGGAGAGTCTGAATTCTTCCAAGTCAGATAACGATATGGGGGTGAGTTGGAACCCCTTCTTTTCTCAGGTGCTAGGGGAAAGGGGTTACAAACTTACCCATCCATGGCATTGTGTGACTGTGAACAATCTATGCTTACCCCTTCCCCATGTGCTCCTTGTAGTTTGGATTATATAGGTTGAGTCTCTCTTACCCCAAATGCCTGGCACCAGAAGTTTTTGGGGTTTTTTGGATTTTGGAATGTTTTTATATACATAATGAAATAGCTTGGAGATGAGACCCAAGTCTAAACACAAAATTAATTTATGTTTCATATATACCTTATACACATAGCCTGCAGGCAGCGAGAGCAGGTTCAGAGAATCACCCAGAGCAAAATCAGATCATTAACAAGAAATAAATATATCTTCACATCTTCCTCCTGTCATGCAGGTAATTAATACTGCTCCCTTAGCATGACTTTGGATTTGAACACTGGAAGTAATTAAACACAGCACTCTCTACCTACTTTCCTGGAAAGGGAACAATTACATTCCTCAGTGTTGTTTAAAGGCGAGGTGGATAACTGGGCCAGGGGAGTGGTTTGTGGGGGAAAGAAGTATGTGTTGAGGACAGGATTCTGTATAAAGAGTGTCACCTTGCCTTTTTATTTTTTTATTTATCTTGTGGGTAAACTCATGCTTATAGCAGATGCTATTGTGTGGTCCCATCCACTTTGTCTGCTGCATGGAGTGTATTGTCCCTGAACCTCTAAGGGGTTGTCTACACCAGCAGGAAACCCTGTATTCATCCCGTAGGATTTGCAATCAATGCAGGGCTTTTCTTTGAAAATCCAGAGAAAAAAGAACTGCCTTTTACTCCACATTTGCTTGAAAAATCTGGCTCTCTTGAGGCCACAGCCGCTTGGCCAGAAATACTCCGCACTATAAGACGTGGTGGTTGTAGGACTGCCCTTTTCTTCTGGGTTACTCCAATCTTGCCATGTTGAGTGTGGCGTTATCAGAGGAAGCTGTGCTGTGTCTATGGGGTGAGTATAGGGTTTCCCACTGGTGTAGATAAGCCTTAAGATGAGTAGGAAAAGTGTGGCCCCTCCAAAGGTCCCAGACCCTCAATTATATATATATTTTTTCTGGCTGATTGCCAGGTGTCCCCAAACATCCCAAAAACATCAAAAAGAGGGGAGCAAAGTCTACCCATACTGGCCAAAATGGCAGCTGAAAATGTCATGCCAGAATGCGCTGGTGCAGTCTGATGGGCAGGCGCAGGGAGGAAAAACAGCCCCCATCCTCTATTCTAAAACTATATTCCATAATATGAGAAAGTGAACTGTCACATACAAAAGCTTATTTTGCAATCAGTCTGTCACTTAATTATGTTATGTGATTTTAGTTCAAAATAAACTCCACTGTTCTTTCCTTTGAAGCTGTTTCCTAGCCCTCATTCGTTAAAAATTATTGTACACTGAACAGCCAAGAGAGAGACTTAAAAACTTATAATCTACCCTGATTCAGATACAAAGCTGCCTAGGCTGCATCTACACTGCAGAATTAATGCAGTTTCATACCACTTTAACTGCCATGGCTCAATGTTATAGAATTTGGAGATTTGTAGTTTTGTAAGATATTTAGCCTTCTGTTAGACAGCTCTGGTACTACCACAAACCGTAGAATGTAGCCATGACGGTTAAAGCAGTGTCAAACTGCACTAATTCACAGTATGACAGCAGTCCCAGTGTGTTCATAAAAGTCCCAACTGCTCAGAACAGTTTTTTTGAATACAGTGATGGCCAACAATGCTAGTATGATATGTCTGTGCACCACAGATTAAAAAAAAAAGTTACTTATTTGAACCACGCATCCAGTATTGCTTACCCGCTCTGCTCTCAAAAAAGCATTTGCAGATTCTAAGCATAATCAGCACTTGGGGTTCCTGTCTCATCTCCTCATTCTCATGTATCTGCTTGGTATCTGCTAGGTTTGCAGTGGGACTGACGAGGACCCAGACGATAAAAACACGCCATTTCGTCAGCGGCCATTTTGCAAATACAAAGGGCACACAGCAGATCTCCTCGATTTGTCCTGGTCGAAAGTAAGATGACCTGGTTGTTGTTGTTACATTTCATCTAGTTGGTTGCAAAATGTGTTTAGGCCACAAACTGTGGAATTAAGTTATAATTCTGTATTATGAAAGGGCCCAAAGTGTTTTTCTGCAACAGGTGGGCAACTTTGGACGGAGTGGATCCCTGAGAAGACCTTGGAGGACCATATACCTACCACACCTCCCCCCCCAAAAATATTTCCCCCCAAAGGCCATATAGAGGACATGGGAGGCATTTTAATCATGTTTTGGGGCCTTCCTAGGCCATTTTTAACTTTTTTAACAACAGGAAGTGAGTAGAAGTTACTTCCTGTTCATTTCTGGTTTCAAAAAAGGCTTCTCCCAGAAGCCTCACTTTGCACACTCCTGCTCTGGAACAAAAGGTAAACACCACGTGGTCAGTTTCCATTTGTGAATATCGCTTATATCTATGTTTTAATCCACATCCTGAGAAGCAAGAGAACACAAGGGTATGGTTATTTTTTCCTGAAAGGAAGGGTTTCATTTCTGTCCTTTTCATCATGGGCCATCAACCCTCTCCAACACATCCTAGCTAATGCCAACCATGAGGAACAATTGCAGTGTTATGGTCTTTTCACTGTTATCCTCTCTTTGGAGAACCTTCTGGTTTCCTTTAAATGGAGTTTGCTCAAGCTATTAGGATCTTAAAGACCAAAGAAGCATCATTAGTGGACATGAAGAATTATTCTCTCTTCCCACATCCTCCTTATTTCTCTCCCTGCACTACAAGCACAGAGAGAGAAGTCTCCTGCTCCAAGCAGACAAAGCTCAGCAGTAGATTGCATTCACAGTTGGTACATTCAATGTACATATTTTACACATCTCGGAAATAATTCATGCTGTTTTGATCCCCTCCAGAATTACTTCCTGCTCTCTTCGTCCATGGATAAGACAGTCAGGCTCTGGCACATATCCAGGCGTGAATGCCTCTGCTGTTTCCAGCACATTGACTTTGTCACAGCTATTGCCTTCCATCCTAGGGTAAGCAGCTTCCTTCTTTTTTCTATGGGGGGCTGACCTGGTTTCTAACCTACTTTTGAATGTTAAATATGGATTGAATGAAAGATGAATCATAGACTTATAGAGTTGGAAAGTACCCCAAGGGCCATCCCCTTCAGCCATGCAAACTACTCCCTGTGATAGATGGCCATCCAGTCTCTGTTTAAAAAACTCCAAAGAAGGAGGCTCCACCACCCTCTAAGGCAGTGTCTTCCACTGTTGAACAGCTCTTACCATCAGGAAGTGGATAATGTTTAGGTGGAATCTTTTCCTGTTGTGAGAATTGAGTGCTTGTGTCTGGAGCAGCAGAAAATAAGTTCAATATGACCACCTCAGTGTTATCTGAATACAGAAGTGAGATCTGAAGTGCCTGAGATTCTGCACCAGAATTTCAATCTTGGTATTCCTCTATGTCCCTGATTGTCCTAACTCAGATTGTTTGTCCCATTTCTGATAAGCCAGCAGATAGAAGGCTTCAGAGCACTGCTGTTGATAGCCCTTTCCTTATGGTCTCTCCTTTTATTTTATTGTGTGTGTGTGTGGTTTTTTGTTTGTTTGTTTTTAGGATGACAGATATTTTTTAAGTGGCTCCCTGGATGGAAAACTTCGACTCTGGAACATTCCAGACAAAAAAGTGGCACTGTGGAATGAAGTGGATGGACAGACCAAGCTGATCACAGCAGCAAACTTTTGCCAGAATGGCAAATATGCCGTGATCGGTACATACGATGGCCGGTGTATCTTCTACGACACAGAGGTAAGCCTCATCTACTGCAGGTTGACATGACCCATTTTACTTAAAGAGGGAGTGTGGATATGTGGCCTCTCCCAAATCCCACTTTCCTGGCCACTGAAGCCTCTGGCCCATTCCGGGAATACTCTTCCCCCAAATTTTGGGCACAATTTTTGGGTGATTTTTTTCAGCTGAAAACTGCACCAAACAGATGGGAAATGTGGTGGTTTGCCTTTCCCCACACCCCAAATCCTTCCAGAATTAAGGCAGTTTGACACTGCTTTAACTGTCTTGGCTCCATCCTGTGGAATGCTGGGCTTTGTAGTTTGGATTGAATTAAGGGGGGAAAAAACAGTTTCCCCGATGGAATCTCCAACATCCACCACTAACACCGTCCGTTAATGGTTCCTCAGTATCCCATCCCAATTTTGACCTCACCATGCAGACCTTGTGGGTTTTTCTTTCTATGACTCTGTAAATCTATGTGCACTAATAAAACTACTTGCCTTTTTCCTGCTCTTTAGCACTTGAAGTACCACACACAGATACATGTGCGGTCAACCAGAGGTCGGAATCGAGTCGGAAGGAAGATCACTGGAATTGAGCCCTTGCCAGGGGAAAACAAGGTAGACATTCCACATTCTTATCAACTTGAGCCCGCCTAGCCTTGTTGGGATGGGTGTGCCACTCCAGAGGCCAGTTCATTGTTGGCTGTGCTCTGGCAGTAAGTATAGCAGATGCATGGGAGTTGTGGTCCAGGAAACATTTCCAAGCTCTGAGTCACACCCAAAGTGAATTGCCCTAGGGATAAAACATGTACAATACAGGTTAAGTATCCCTTATCTAAAATGCTTAGGACCAGAGGTGTTTTGAATTTGGAGGCGGTGGGGTGGATTTTGGAATATTTGCATATGCAGGTTGAGTTTTCCTTGTCTGATATGGGCCCGAGCCAAGCAAGCCATGTCTTAAACAAACATGATTAACTCAAACTATGGTTCATTATAACTTGAAGGCATCTCCATTTTTGTACTGTAGGAAAATGCTTTGGTGCCATGGGAAGTGGTTTCTGTTTATTCTTTGTTTAAAGATATTTGTATAAGGTCCTCTGCAGAATCTTTCCCAGAGCAGTTCAGAATAAGTAGGATGTTATACACACACATAAGAGTTCTACCAAAAATGGAAAAAATATAATTTAAAAAATGTTCCATATTCTCCACCACTTCAAAAAGAACATAGACAGCAGACTTGATGACTCACCTGCAGTGTAGGTCAGAACTCTGGTAATTGTCAAATTCAGAGATTTATGGACAGGGGTGTTCCTGTCTTGTCTTGTGGCTCTTCAGCTCTCTCAGCTGATGGGAAAAGCTTTGACTTCTCTTGCCAGATCCTTGTGACGTCAAACGATTCCCGGATCCGGTTGTACGATTTGCGGGACCTGTCTCTGTCGATGAAATACAAGGGCTACGTCAACAGCAGCAGTCAGATCAAAGCCAGCTTCAGGTAATGGGAGACTTGACGGTGGGGACTTCCAGCCTCACCCTTCCCTCCTTGAAAAATTAATTTTTAAAAATGCATGAAACTTATGAGTCATTTCCCATTGTTTAAAATAAAAAGACAACCCACAAAACTAGCCCTTTTGTTCCTCTTAATATTGGTGGCTTGTAAACCCCATATGGGATCGCACTGTAAGCCGAAAAGAGCACACCCTAAAAGCCAAATTAACAATGTGTAAAACATGTAGAGTAGGATTTCTTGTTCCCACCAGCGGACTCCTATATTCACACAAGCCATGGTGCAGTTTGATGAAATCTAGCATGTTGTGTGCCAGCCATCATTTTTTCAGCCTCATTTGTCTCATGGGATTGTGAGTGTGCCTCAAGTGACCTATCGACATATGTGACCCTGTGAATTTCAAAGGGCTTTCTTAGGCAAGTAATCTTCAGAGGTGGTTTTTGCCTGTTCCTTCCTCCAAAATATCACTGAGATACAATTGGGTAGAAGTGGTGCCCACCAGCCTAGGAGAAGAGGAGAATTGTCACAGATACAAAAACAGTTTGACACTTGAATTTGAGTAGAAATTTAGAGTGGGGTTCACAGACATGGACTCCAGCCTCAGACATCTTCTGTTCTAAGCCATGCACTTCTTGTCTGTGGCAAGAAAAGGAAAGGAGATGAAGACAGCAAATTCCCTTTCTTATCTCTCTCTTCAGCCATGACTTCACGTACATCGTAAGCGGCTCAGAAGATAAATACGTTTACATCTGGAGCACTTACCATGATTTGAGCAAGTTCACATCCGTCCGGAGGGACCGCAATGACTTCTGGGAAGGTGTCAAAGGTGAAGAATAATATTTGAAGTGCTGCTGACTTACCTTTCAGTGAGGTAACCAAAGAAGTGCCAGGAGTGGGGAAAGTGGTCCTTAAGGTAGTTTTGTGCCCCCTGGAGCTCACCCCAGTCCCATGAATAAATCGTCCCTTCCCTCTGCCCATGCTGTGAAGTGGCTGGTGGGAGTTGTTAGCCAAAATGTTTAGCCAGATGTTCCCCATTGCTGGGTGAAATACTTTCCACAAGCTCACAGTTGTATCCATTGGTTGCCTACTCCTGACCCTCTTGACTCCACACAATGGTTCATTCCCCCCCCATATTGTCCTCAAATGAGTGGCTTTCCTGATAGGTTTTCCTCTTTTCCTAGCACACAATGCAGTTGTCACGTCAGCCATTTTTGCCCCAAATCCCAGCTTGATGGTATCCTCTGAAACGTTGGAAAAGCAAGAACCTGAAACCAAAAGCGAAGATTCTGAAGCAGCAGATCCCATTCCTTCTGGTAGGTGCTGTCTCAAACCTGAGCTGCATCTGTATGGCAAAAGTAATCCAGTTGGACACTGCTTTAACTGCCATGGCTCCATCCAATGGAATTTGTAGTTTCTTGTGGCACTGGAACTAGCCGACATAGAAGCTAAATAGCTCACAAAGCTACAAATCCTAGATGGCTTAGCACTGAGCCATGGCAGTTAAAGTAGTGTCAGACTGCATTATTTCTGCAGTCCAAATGCAGCTCAAGTCATCAGGGGTGAACAACTGAGGTCCTCCAAATGGATTTTGGGTTTTGACCTACCATTCCCAGCAGCCCTAGCTAACATAACCTATGGTGAAGGAGTATAACATGGTGAGGATTATGGGAGTTATAAGATAACAACATCTGCAGGGCTGCAGTTTGCAGTTTGGTGGTCTGGTAGATGTAGCTTTGTGAGATATTTAGAATTCTCTGCTAGAGAACTCTAATGCCTCCCCAAACTGCAAATCCCAGGATTCCATAGGATGCCAAGCACCCTAGGACCCTGTACTGCTTTCACCCGTTTCCCTCTGCAGTCTCTTTCAAAATGGCAACAAGTGACACATCATCACTTCCTGTTGTCATTTTGGGAAGGGCTTCAGAGGAAAATTGGGGTATTTGGGCTCACTAAGGCATGTGTAGCCCCTTGCCCATCTCTGTCCTCACCTGATTTCAGTTCTTGCACAGGGTCTCCTTCTTACAACCTCCATCCTCTGTTTCCAGGAGCGCTGAAGACAGATCACACAGAAGTGCTCCTGTCGGCAGATTTCACAGGCGCCATCAAAGTCTTCATTAACAAGAAGAAAACAGTCTCTTAAAAATCATTGGTAACTCGAGAACTTCTCCATAATGGTACCGGGTGTGAATCATGTGACCAGTGAATACAGCATTGGGAAAGCTGGCTTATTCCTAAACTCTTTCATTTCAGGGCTCCTCCATTTGAGCTCCCTGAAGAGTGGCATCCAAACTATTAACTCCCCCCAGGCTTTTTAGAATAGAAAGGGAAATTCGCAATCAACGTTGCAAAAAATAAATTCCTCATGTCAGAGGATTTAGTTTTCCCTTCAAATCATTCTTTTGTTAAATAAATGTTGCCATGCACAGGATTCTGAATGCAAGAAGCAATGAAATATTCTCTGTCTTTGTTTGCAAAGGGGGGAGATATCAACCTGCGCCAAATTGAGAGCCTAATTTAATTTAGTATGGTGCCGAAAATGGTGGAGGGGGGTGGCAAGGGGAAATTATTTTTTATTTTTTATTACCGCAAAGATGCCATGACATTCTTAAGGGAGCAAATTGCTCAGACTACCGATATCCAACAAAACTGCTGTTTTATTTAGGGGGGGGGTGTTGTTAACAGAGCTGAATTTTTGACCAGATCCTTTTAATGTTTTGTGAGATCCCTACACAGCGCTGTTCCCAGTCCTTTGCCTCAAATGGATTAGCTGCAACCATGTAACATGTTTTATAATGTGGAGGGTTTTATTTTGGTATTTTGTTGTCTTCTAATTATTGTGCACTCTAGATTCCTTTCTTAATATATAATATTTTTCCTTTTTATTTTTTTGCACACTGGAGCACAATATTTCTATGAAAGAGATTCTCATTCCTTATCCATGAGCACTGAGTTATGCTCACCTTAAAGAAAAAGAAAGATATTAAGCTGCATTAGGAACTAATCTTTTACAACAATGTAAAATAAACTGTTTACATATTTTTTTAAGGCATTTAAAGGTAGTTTAAAATTTCATTTTGGTTGTGTTCTCTCTCTCTCTCTCTCTCCCTCTGTTTTATTTAGAGCTAACTGAAATTAAAAGATATTTGTAAATATTCGAAAAAATTATACCAATGAAATAACATTTGCGGGGCTTGAAACCCACCAAGTGTTGTTGATGGTTTCTGTTTCAAAAGATAAAAGATGTATCATTAAAAATAGGTCATTGAAAGAAATCTTGGCATTCTTTGATTTGTTGCATGATGTTACTTGTCCTGGTTCTCAGATCTGAGTTTCTATTCTTTGTCTTCATGTTGGGTTTGCTAGTCACCAAAATAGCTTTGCTACAAACTACATGATGATTTTATTTTCCTTCAAGCTTTCTAAATAGTCTTTTATTGGTACTGCAAATGAAATTCAATTACACTCTTGCTTTGCTGCTGCTGTTGTTGTGTGCCTTCAAGATGTTTCTGACTTAGGCAACCCATCATAGGGTTTTTTTGGCAAGATTTCTTCAGTTGTTATTGCCATAGTCATCCTCTGAAGCTGAGAATGTGCGACATACCCAAGGTAACACAGTGGTTTCTATGGCTGAGGGGGGATTTGAACCCTGGTCTCCAGAGTCATAGTTCAGCTCTCAATCTGCTACTTCACATAGGCTCTCTGTTGCTTTATGGGTTAGCAAATGAAGCCCTCCAACACTGCCATTTTAAAAATCATTCAGTGTGATTTTTGGACAATATTTGCCTCAAAATCATGTAAAAAACACTCCTAAACATGTGGAAATACTCTCAATTCACACACCCCCAAAGCACCCCAGAACATTGTACTACCCCAAATACCTCTGTTTTCCTCTGCATATGGTAGCAGGAAATGACACACCACATCACTTCCTGTTGCCATTTTGGGAACGGCTTGCAGAGGAAAATGGAGGCATTTGTGCTTTCAAGCACGGTTATCCACTCCTCCTTTAAAGTGTAACAATCCACATATCTATTTCCTAAGTATTTTTATCCTGCCTTATTTCTGAGAAACTCAGAACAGTGTACAATAAAAATCAAAATTTCATTTATATTTTGTCTTTTTCCAGCCACGGCACTGAATGATACAGAAGTTCGGGTCACTGGAACATACAAAAATCAAGATAATTGAAGTCTCAGTAGAATGAGAAGCATGCCTGTTAAGAATTAAAACAAATATAGACAACAACACAGTCAGTGCCTTTGCCACCAGATGGCTCTCTGTGTTCAGATTTGTGATAGCCAATATAGCCTGCAACAAAATGTTGAGGCATCGAGTTTTCCGTCCTACAAGACTAGGAATGGGAAGGACAGCGGTGAACTGGAGAAGAGTCTAAACAGTAAAGGTTTACAACTGAGCACTCAGTCTCAATGATGCTACAAGATCCCATTGCAAACCAAGCACTAAAGTTAGAATCGTCCAAGCCATTGTATTTCCCATCATCATGTACAGATACAAGAGCTGGATAGCGAAGCAAGCAGACAGGAAAAAATTGAGATGTGCTGGGGATACCGTGAACAGTCAAAAAGAAAGATAGGGGTCCTAGAACAGATCAAGTTGAATCTCCCTGGAAGACAAGATGATTAAGGTGAGGCTGTCATGCCTCACACCTCACTTTGGCCATATCATGAGAAGGCATCAATCATTGGAAAAGACAATGATGCTAGGGAAGGTAGAAGGCAATAGAAGGAGAGTATGCCAGATGGTCAGACTCAGGTAAGTCACAGGCCTTAATTGTGCTGGAAAAGAGTGCTGAGGGTACAATGGATGGTGAAAAGACAGACCAGTGGGTCCTTGAACAGATCAAGTGCATCCAGAGGAGAGCAACCAAAACAGTGGAAACCACCAAGTCCTACGAGGAGAAACTTAGAGAGCTGGGTATGTTCAGCTTGGCAAGAGATAGTTAAGGGAGGACATGATAGCCCTGTTTAAATATTTGAAAGGATGTCATATTGAGGATGGAGCAAGCTTGTTTTCTGCTGCCCTAGAGAAAAAACCATGAAGCAGTGGATTCAAGCTACACGAAAAGAGATTCCACCAAAACATTAGGAAGAACTTCCTGAGAGTAAGAGCGGTTTCACAGTGGAGTCTCCTTTGGAGGTTTTCAAGCGGCGGCTGGATGTCCATCTCTTGGAGATGTTTTGATGGTGTGTTCCTGCATGGCAGAATGGGTTTTGAATTGGATAGCCGTTGGGGTCTCTTCCTGTTCTGTGATTCTAAGCCTGAACTCTCTCTGGAAGCCAAGGTGATTAAGTTGAGGCTGTTGTACCTTGTGGCATGAGAAGGCCATCCTCTGAGGCTGAGAGTGTGTGACTTGGCTAAGGTGGTCCAGTGGCCTTACTTGGGAAAATAAGCTGGAGTTTGTGTAAGGAACTGACGCAGAACTTACTTCTGGGGAGACTCGGTTTTTGCCTGCAAGACCTGAGCAGAGCAATGGAGGACAGGGGTCTTGGAGATGTCTCATCCACAGGGTCCCACGAGTCAAGGTCCACTCAAGGGCAGGTAACAACAACAAAACAAGAGACCCCAAATGGCCTTCCTGGGCAGAATGGTCTGTAATTGGGAAGGTTACTTCAGATCAGAGGAATCCTTGTGTTCCATTGAGAAGAGCCAGCCATATCATCCCCATCATCTTGATGCCCCACCTGTTCCCCAAAACCAAGATTGAAGGCAGTTTGCAAATTAAAACACGTACAAAACAAATTAAAAAATACATTGAAACAGGCTTAAACTACAAAACAAGTACAAGACAGTTTGAAAAAGACATGAAAACAGGGTTAGGCTGTAAGCAAGTACAACATCATTTGAAAAAATACATTGAAACATCATTAAACTACAAACAAGTACAACACAGTTTAAAAAAAGATACTGAAACAAGATTGAACTGCAAACAAGTACAATAAAGTTTACAAAGATACACTGAAACGGGGTTAAATTGCAAACAAGTACTACACAGTTTGAAAAATACATTGAAACAAGATACAGATAATGCTAAAAATAATGTAGCACATGAACAATGTTAAAAAGCAGTTTTTAACAACACAACGCACTCTGAGGCATCTGTCAAAGGGTGTGGTGTGTATCTGCGTTCTTGCACACGCACACTTCCTTTGGAAAGCCTCAATTGCGGA
>CM034705.1:1745936-1756349 GCA_020142125.1 Phrynosoma platyrhinos
TCATCAAAACAGGAGTGGGAATTGTGCAATTCTCCAGATATTGTTGGATTGCAACCCCCAGCATCCCTCACTATTGATTTTCCCAGCTAAGGGCTGCAAGGGCTTGCATTTGCAACAAGGTCAGGAGGCCCATATCACTTCCATCTCTGCATTAGAAATCATGGTTCCCAAGCATTGAGAAACTCTGATGAGAAGAACCCTGGACTGATGAGATCTGGGACTTATTCTCTGCAAAATTCACATGCAGTTGTTTTGCATAGATAACCTTTGGGTAGCCCAGTTGGGTAGCCCAGTTGGGTAGCCCAGTTGGGTTCCCAAACCCAGTTGGGGGAATAGGTGTTTCCCTGCTTAGTCCAAAATTAATCGCCAGCTCCATCTAGATTGGAGAGATGAGCGGGAAAGGAAGAGAGGAACAGTTTGCCACCTTGGAAAGGAAGGCTGGCATCTTCATTGTTGTGTTTTAAAGCAAGTATCATGCACCAGTTAGCCAGAATTTAATCTGGGATTTCTCTGCTGCACTGAAAATGTGTATTTCCAGTCTGTTCTACTGGCTGGTATCAAATTGACATTTGGTCACACACATTTTGGATCTTCGCAGTGGATCGGTAAATCTTTTAAATCAAAGATTGTGGGGGTTTTCATGATGCTTTGCATGCACTGAGTTCACCCAGCGCCATACAAAGGGTCTTTCTGCAAAAGCACAGATCAATGTGTGTGGGTGCATTTGTGTCTGTGCATGGACACAAACGCAGCCCTTCCATACACACAGACCACATTGCCATGTGTGTGTTTGTGCATAACCAGAATTAAGAAGAGCATCTGGTCATTTGGCCGTCTTCCTTGGCCTTTGTAGCTTTTGTCTCTGCATACCCTGTTGCTTTTGGGTGACCAAATGCCAATTTGTATGGCTTACCAGCTCCTTTGATGGAGAAGCCGCAGCACTGGGCCGTATCTGTGGCAAAGGGAACAGAAACAAACACAGTGGAAAACATTACCAAGGAAAGGCATACCATGAAACTATCTAGGCTTTGCTCAGAGTTAAATACTAATTCCCAGGACCACCATAGTTCCGGATGGACTGAGTGTTTGCTAACATTTGGAAAGGGTTCAGCACCCTGGAGAGCTCCTCCATTTTAAGCCTGGCTTAAAATGTGGACTAAATTCACCATTTTATTGACGTGGAATCCCACTAACAATGCTGAAATTCCTCTCCCCGTATGAAAATCTCTGCTTTTGATCAGGGTTGGCTTCTTTAAACCAGGTTGGTTTAAACCAAATGATTTTTTTAAAAAATGTGATTATTCATATATATGTATGAATGTGTGTGTGTGTATATGCATATATATGTATGTATGTGTGTGTGTGTATATGTATATATGTGTGTGTTTGTGTATACATATATATGTATGAATGTGTGTGTGTATATATATGTATATATGTGTGTATATATACATATATATGTATGAATGTGTGTATGTGTATATATATATATATATATATGTATATGTATATATGTGTATATATACATATATATGTATGAATGTGTGTATGTGTATATATATATATATATATGTATATGTATATATGTGTATATATACATATATATGTATGAATGTGTGTATGTGTATATATATATATGTATATGTATATATGTGTATATATACATATGTATATATATGTGTGTGTGTGTATATGTATATATGTGTGTGTGTGTATAATAATATATAAGAATAATAATATTTTTGAAGTAATTTGATTTAAACCAACCTGGTTTAAAGCAGCTAACTCTGATCACTGTTAGTAATAGTAATTATAACCATATAGATATAGATATAGATACTCACACACACACACACACACACACAAAGACACAGATAGATAGATAGATAGATAGATAGATAGATAGGGCTATTATTACTATTTCCCAACCTTCTTACTGGAACAACGACTTTTTGAATTTAAATATTTTAACTTGAACAGCATTTTGGCAGTTTTTCATTGTAAGACTAGTATCCAGGGTCAGTTGCTTCTTTTTTAATCACTTTATTTTATCATGGAAGAAATGCCCTTGAGAAACAAATCTGTCCCTTGACATAGAAGTTCAACCAAAGCAACTTGCTTGCAATTATTCTTTCACACACGGCCATGAAATCTGGAGTGCGTTTTGCAACTTGGTTTTCTGACTTAGTCCTGCGTTGGTGTAGCCTTGCACATTAATGGCATCAAAAAGAAAACAACCGGGAGGGAGGTTTGCTGTGTGTTGTGTTTAGAAACCCTGCTTTTGATGGCAGTAACAACCCTTGTGTCTTCCTTTGCCAGGATTCCTCGTCTTTATGTTCTCAAAAGGGCGGCGTGATCAAACAAGGCTGGCTTTACAAGGCCAACGTCAACAGCACCATCACAGTGACCATGAAGGTAAGATGCCTTTCCTGTCTCCGATGGGTCTCTAAACCAATATCTGATGTGGCAGACCTTTGGCGACCCTAAAGCAAACATATTGTAGGGTTTTCTTCAAAGGGGGTTTGCCATCATGGCCTTCCTCTGAAGCTGAAAGAGTATGAACTTGCCCAAGGTCATCCAGTGGGTTTCCATGGTCGAGGAGGGATTCGAACCCTAGTCTCCAGAGTCCTAGTCCAACACTCAAACTACTACACCATGCTGGCTTTATGCAAAGTTTTTAGCTAGGGAATATCAATGGGAACAGTTGTTATTCCTTTGGATGAGAGATCTCCAAAAGATGCTGTTATTAGAAGCCCTGATCAGGTCTTGCAAACTCAGGGCAACTGAGGTTTCCTTACAAAGCAGGGATTCGAACCCTGATCCCTCAGCATCGTAGTCCAGCATTCAAACCACTACACCATGCTGGCTTTATGCAAAGTTTTTAGCCAGGGAATATCGATGGGAACAATTGATATTGCTTTGGATGAGAGGTCTCCAAAAGATGCTGGTATTTGCAGCCCTGATCAGGTCTTGCAAACTCAGGACAACTGAGGTTTCCTTACAAAGCAGGGATTCGAACCCTGATCCCTCAGCATCATAGTCCAGCATTCAAACCACTGCAGCACAAAGGTGGACAAGGAGCAGTAGTGGGTTTTTATTCATGTTTTGGGGAAAGTGAGACATTTTCTCTCTCTTTAAATCTAATTCTCTATCTCATTGCCATGGAATCCCATTAACAGCTCCCACTTACAATGCTGAATTTCTTCTTCCCATATTAAATCACCTATCCTCTACTTTTGATCAGGGTTGGCTGCTTTAAATCATGGTGTTTTTTTTTTGTTAAAGTCATTTGGTTTGTGATTATAATAATCAATAATCAATCTTTTTATTACAGCCATTCGGCCAGCATAGGTTTATGATTATGATTGTTTGGTTTATGGTTACGAATAAAAACGACAAGAGGGCTCAGATGCCCTAAATGTCCATGAGCTGAATGCATTACAACTGGTGAAGGAAGGCCAAAGGAGCAAATTCCATCCTCGACTATTGAAGTTTTGGCTTTTTTGCTTATGCTTTTTTGCAGGTTTTCAAGAAAAGGTACTTCTACCTCACCCAGCTCCCCGACGGCTCCTACATCCTCAATTCTTACAAAGATGAAAAGACTTCCAAGGAATCCAAAGGCTGCATCTTCTTGGATTCTTGCATTGATGTGGTGCAGGTATTTATTTTATTTTACTTTATTTTATTTTTTTATTTTTTTATTTTATTTTATTTTATTTTATTTCTATGCCGCCTTTCTCCCCAAAAGGGACCCAAGGCGGCTCAAGATATAAAGACGCGTTAAAACAAATTTTTTGAAAGACAATTAAAATAACCTAAAGTAGCATCACTTCCAAAAGGATCTGCTCCTGTTTGTTTGTTTTTCTGATGATGTTTCCCTTTTCTAACAATAAAAACAACAGCAACAACAAAAACACTATATCAGATCTATAGAGCAAGAGTACAAATTAATGCTCAGTTAATTCCAGACTTTTGGAAAATATATTTTTGGGGAAAAAATATAACTCCCAGAATCCCCCAACGTGGGAAAAATTCTGGAAGCTGTTGTCCAAAAATGTTATATTTCTCCCCCTAAGCTGTAGTAAATATCTTTGCCTGTTCATTGATCTGCTCTGGATTATGGGCAGCCCTGTTTTAAATTGGGATGCATCTACGCTGTAGCAATAATGCAGTTTGACACCACTTTAACTGCCGTGGCTCCATCCTACATAATTGTGGGACTTGTAGTTTTTTGAGGCACCAGCACTCTTTGGACAGAGAGGGCCAAAGACCTTGCAAAAATTACAAATTCCAGGATTTCATAGGATGGAGCTAAGGCACTTAAAGTGGTGTCAAACTGCATTATTTCTGCAATGCAGATGCACTCTTGATCCGATCTCAAGCCAGGAGTAGTTCTGCCTTTTGACAAATTCCCTCTGGATTTCTAAATAGATCCCTTTTTAAAGAGATTTGCTCTGTGCTATGGGTAGACTTCTCTTTTAACAGATTCCCTTTGAGATCTGGGTAGATCTGCACAGACCTTTTAATAGATCTGCTTTGAGTTCTGGGTAGAGCTGTCTGACTTCAAGCCAAGTCAAGGCCAAGATATTTCTCTTAACATGCTTCTGGATGACGGCCACGTCTCCATTTTGCATCGTCTCCTCCCGGCTTCCAAAAGGAACCTTGGCTTTTGCTTTGCTTCGTCTTGCATTTCTTTCTGCAGTGTCCGAAGATGCGGCGCAACGCCTTTGAGCTCAAGATGCTGGACAAGTACAGCCACTACCTGGCTGCCGAAAGCGAACAGGAGATGGAGGAATGGTTGGGGACTTTGCGGAAGATCATCCAGATCAATACGGAGAGTTTGGTGCAGGAGAAGAAGGAGGCGGTGGAAGCCCTGCCAGGTTAGCTTTGGAGACCCATCCAGCAAAGCCCAACTTGCAAAAGTCTTCCTTTCCTGGGGAAAACCTCCCTGAGTCTTGTAGCATCTTGAAGATAAACAGATTTTCATGCAAGACTGTCCACTCCCAGGTCAAGAGGACCACCTTGGAAAATGTGTGTTGTTGTTGTTGTGTGCCTTCAAGATGTTTCCATCTTACAGCGACCCTAAGGCAAACGTATCATGGGGTTTTCTTGGCAAGTTTTTGCAGAGGGTGTGTGCCATTGCCATCCTCTGAAGCTGAGAGAGTGTGACTCACCCGAGGTCACCCAGTGGGTTTACATGGCCAAGCGGGGATTTGAACCCCAGGGTCACAGTCCAATACTCAGACCACCATGCCACGATGGCATACAACAATGGATAACCAGTCACAGCAATATGTAATGATAAAAACACAGGCCTGGAAGTTTCTCCTGCTCAGATCAAGAGGATTTTAATTACTATATGCAAATGTAGCTGAAGGTAAAAATATTTAAAAAAAAGGCAAAGGCAAAGCATCCCAAAACATATCAAGGAAGAGGCAGAGCATCCCAAATCTTCAAGGTTTGTTCTGGAGAAATCCCTCCGGCGCTCGCCTGATTGAGGACCCTTTGGATGCATCCTCTTTCCCTTCGAGGGGTGCCCTCTTGTTCCCTCTGCTTTGCAAAACAACTCACTTAGCAATTCCCATTCCCCTCCAATTTTCCAGGGTTATGTTTGGGAAGGGAGCCCACTTTCCTCCCGCTGCTCCTGGGAAGGAACGGCCTCACCCAAAAGGGCTGGCTGGGTTCCTCTGCCGCAACATCTGCTTTTTGTGACTTTGCAGATGACGAAACCGTCAGCCAGGGGAAGTCGGAGAACATCCTGGAGAGCTTGGAGCGAAGCATGCATCCGGAGCTCATGAAGGTACTCTTGGTGTCTGGAGACCCTGCAAGACGGGGAAAGGGCGGCGGGAGGAGTGGGCAAGGCAAAACACCCGGTCCTCACTTTTGGAAATTCAGCCAAGTCCATCCTTTGCATTTTCGCCCAGGTACCGTTCAGGAGCAATTCAGAGAAATGGGCAGATTGCTTTTGTTTCTCTTGCCAGCATCACTTTCCATTTCTAAGTGAAAGCAAATGCCGGGAAAGCTGGGAGCAGCGCTTCTAAAGAGCAACAATTTTAAATTCTTGCAAATTTTATCTTGCCTTTTAAATTCTGGGTTTGAAAATAAAAACGTGTTCCATGGCAGCTGATGAAATCGTCAGTTTAAAAATAGTTAAGAGTCACGCTGGAGGACCTATAAATTGCCTAGAGAAAGTACTCTGCCATACATTTCCAAATCGCAGAAAAATCACAGAAAGACAGACCAGCCTAATCATAGAAAGGGTACTGTCTTGAGATGGCAGTTCCCAGCATCCCCAACCAGTATGGATCCTGGCCATGTTGGCTAGGGGATTCTGGGTGATGTCACCAAAGGCTGAAGTTCATTTATTAGTCCCAATCAGAATAGATCAATTAAATCAAAGGGAGCATGAGTCCAATTTTAGCTTACATTCCCATTGATTAAAGTGGACTGTGTATTGTGCCAGGGGTCTGTTCCAGGACCCTTTGCGTAATATGACATTTCTGTACATTCTTCAGTGTTGTTTCTTTTACCTAAAATGAATGACAAAGTGTTCTCTCTTAGCATTTTCTAATTCCTCATATCTAACTCTGTGATAGGATTTTGCCAGAATTAATGATAGAGTTGTGCTGGAGGACCAACAAATGCCTAGAGAAGAGTTCTCTCTAGGCATTTTCTTAGTCTTCCAGTGTGACTCTATGGTCAAATTCTGATGGACGTTGGCAGGGACACTGTGCAAACGCAACAAAGAGAGACCCATAGCTCTTCGTTTGCATCGTCCCTTTGACATTTCCAAATCCTCCAAACGGTTGCATTGGATTTTGCAAGCATGGCTTCACTCCAGTTGCTCCAATTTCATTTGCAGCGAGGGTTTGCAGAGAGAGTAAAGCCATTCACTTTCTTTTTATTCTATGTTTGCTTTGGCTTCCAGGGAAAGCCCTTGCAAGAATAAAAAAAATGTTTTGCTAGTGTCAGGGACTGTCCTTGCTTTGTGTGACCTTTTTTTCGGTTTCAGTATGGAAGGGAAACGGAGCAGCTGAACAAACTCAGCAGAAACGACGGGAGACAGAACCTCTTCTCTTTCGATCCAGAAGTTCAGGTACTTTCCAGCTCCAGACTATGTTCCTGCAAAGATATAATAAGGCTTAAAAATGGTGCGCTTGGCCATATTTTCGCCCAACAAAAAGACTCCCTAGATATTATTTCCTAATATCAGAAATGAGCCACTACCTGGCACCATATTACAGTTGAAAGGACATAGTGCAAAAGGAAAAAAAGGGATGAGGAGGGAGAAGGAAAAAAGAAAAGTGTGGCTTTTCTCCCTTTCTTTCATCTTGGAAAAAAAATTCCTAGTCATTTGTGGGGAAGGGAATCAATATATGGTCCAAAATGATTCCCACCTTTTGATTTCATAAATCTCTGAGAAAATATTCTGATTCCTTCAACCACAGCAGATCTTGAAATCAGTTTTTCTCAGCCGTGGATGTGTTGACAGGGAACAATGGGAGTTGCAGTCCAATGCACCCAGAAAATAGGGGATGAAGAAGGCTACTTTAAATCAGACATATCTACGTACACACAGAGAGTGGTCCAAGAGGACTTCCATTTGTGATTTTCTCCTCTCTCTTTCTAATGTCTTTTTAGGCTCAAAGGTGTTTCTAAACTACACAGCTATAACAGTTCGATACTACTTCACCTGCCATGGCTCCCTTCTATGGAGTCCTGGGATCTGCAGTTTGCTAGGGCTTTGGAATTGTATAGTTCTTTTAAATTGTAAGCTGCTCTGAATCCCAGGTTTGGAGAAAAAGGGGGATACAAATACATTATTATTATTATTATTATTATTATTATTATTATTATTCTCTGCCAGTGAGTTCTAGTCCTCTCACCTAAACTGTAGCACTAGCAGAGAAGTGTAAGTTCCTCAACAAACTACAAATCCCAGGATTCCATCAGGAGGCAACCATAACTGTTAAAGTAGGATCAAACTGCTATAACTGTATAGTGTTTTTTAAAAACTAACTTTTTTATGAGTTCAGGGAGGAAAAACGCTTTCCCTCTTAGCCACCCCTGCAAAATGAATTCAAGTTGTGAGTTTATACATAATTTGGAATTCCCCTCGGAGCTTGTTTGTTTTTGGGCCAAGAGGAGGAGTTCCTTTATTTATTTCCCAACACTTCCTCTAGTTAAAAATATTTCTTTTTTATTATTATTGCAAGCTTTCAGTGTTTCCACCCTTTCTTTCCTTCCATTGGGGAAACACAAAGCGGTCGAGAGAGCATCCTAACAGATCCAGATTATGAAAAGAGTATTAAACCACACTGCAAAAGTTTTCTTTCATTCTATCCCCAAATTCAAGGAAGATGGGAGCTGGAGAATATTTATACCATTTTAATTTCTGCAAAGGGTCATTCTTTTTTCTTTCTTAGAGGCTGGATTTTTCCGGAATAGAGCCAGACGTGAAACCGTTTGAGGAAAAATGCAGCCAACGTTTCCTGGTCAACTGTCACACCTTGACCTTCAACCTTGTTGCCCAGCTGAATGACCAAACTAAGGACCTGCCAACAAACGTACGTTCCAGGCTGCCATCTTGGAGACACTTTGGGATCTTTAATGTTCTTGGAAAACCTGCAGAGTTTTGTTTTTGTTTTTAAAATCACCTACATTTAAGGATGTAAAAAATATGCCCAAAATCCAGAATCCTGTTGGGGTGTTGCAAGTGGCAGGAAATAAATTTGTGAAGATGCACAAGGTCCATATCCAGTAGAGGACTGCTGTGTTGTAACTACAGTTGGCCCTCCGCATTTGCGGCTTTGACTTTTGCGGATTTGATTATTTGCAGTTTTTATCCATATGTTTCTCTCTAGGAATCTTTAAGTCCTCCAGAGTAATTCTGATGGAAGTTGACCACAGAGTTATGCTGGAGAACCTAGACGTTCTTAGACATAACACTTCTCTAGGAATTTGTAGTTCTTCCAGCATGATTCTGTGGTCTACTTTTGGCAGATGTTGACCATAGAGTTGCACAGGAGGACCTAGAGGTTCCTAGAGAAAACACTTCTCTACGTATTTATAGGTCCTCTAGCATGAGCCTATGGTCACCTTTTGACAGATGTTGACCATAGAGTTGCACTGGAGGACCTAGGAATTCTTAGCGAAAACACTTCTCTACACATTTGTAGGTCCTCCAGCATGATTCTATGGTCAACTTTTGGCAGATGTTGACCATAGAGTTGTGCTGGAAGATCTAGAAATTCCTATACAAATCACTTCTCTAGGCATTTGTAGGTTTTCCAACATGATTGTATGATCAGTGGCTGGCAGATGTTGACCCTAGAGTTGCACAAAGGACCTGGAGATTCCTAGAGAAGTGTTCTTTTAGGTAAAAAAAAAATAGGGTTGTTTTTTTTATTTGCCATTTTTCCACATTCATGAAGTCCCTCGGCCCTTAAAGGGGAAAAAAGGTTGCCTACCCCTGCTATAAATCCTCTGAGACATCCTCAAACTCTTCTTTTATTGTCTCCATTCAGTGAAGGTAGGTAAGGATAAGTGGTCATAGAATCATAGTATCATAGAGTTGGAAGAGACCCCAAGGGCCATCCAGTCCAACCTCATTCTACCATGCAGGAACTCAAAATCAAAGCATCCCCGACAGATGGCCATCCAAAGAAGGTCTTCTGTCTCTGAATGGGCAGCAAGACTCTCTGCCAGAGCTGGACCTTAACTCTGGTC
Organism: Phrynosoma platyrhinos; assembly: GCA_020142125.1. Classification (NCBI taxonomy): domain Eukaryota; kingdom Metazoa; phylum Chordata; class Lepidosauria; order Squamata; family Phrynosomatidae; genus Phrynosoma; species Phrynosoma platyrhinos. The sequence goes on from CM034705.1 coordinate 1,755,666, forward strand.
TGTCTCTGAGATGTACGGCTCTGGGATCCCCTGATCTGGTTCAGCAGCAGGTCCCAGCATCCACTGCTTCAGTCTCTGAGTCCATATCCATCTTCTGGAAGCAGGACATGACAGTGCCCTCCAGATGTGTCCGAGTACCATTATGCTGGATGAGGGGTTTTGGGATTGGCAGCCGTAACACATCTGCAAGGCATAAGATTTGGGAAGGGCAGTGTAGGAAGAGGTGGTTCTTCAGCTGTTAACTAACAAAGCATTTTTATACATATACAAGTAAATTTAAAACAGCTTTCCTTACATCATCCAGGTGGAGCCGTTTTTTCTCAGCCTTGCCCTCTTCGATTTGAAAAGCTGTTGCAAGATTTCGGCAGACTTCCACGTAGACTTGAATTCCTCGCCGGTTCGAGAGATGCTGCCGGAGGTTTCGGCTCAGGAACCCGGAAGCAATTCCCTGAACAACCACCTCCTGGACCGGGTCACGGAATCGCATTTGCGCTACGTAAAGCAAGTAAGGGGACAATATTGATTAACGAGAAATCTTGGGATCACTTTGAGAAAGATTTGGAATTCTTTATTGCCGTGGTGTTGTCTGCCTTCAAGTCATTTCCAACTTTTTTGGCCCCAGGGTTTTCTTGGCATGTTTCTTTGGAGGGGGTTTGCCATTGCCATCCTCTGAGGCTGAGAGAG
>CM034705.1:1758249-1776901 GCA_020142125.1 Phrynosoma platyrhinos
AAAAGCAAGGCCAAGGCATCCATGGCATGGGAAGACTTGGGCACAGAGCGATGGGATTTAAGGGGGTCCCATTGGGAAGGAGGAGTGAAGGGATACAGTTGACCCCATGCATCAGACTGTGTCACTCCAGGGTTTTCTTTTGTGGTAAGAATTTGTGAGATTGTATGCAATTTTTCCGCTCGGTGATTTGCAAAATTACCTGCTATTGAATTATTCTCAGTGGCTTAGAAGCATAGGGTAAAAATTCATTATCACTCATGAGGAGTGTTAAAGATGTGTAGACTCAGGTGCAAAACACACTGCAGAAATAATCCGGTTTGACACCACTTTAACTGCCCTGGCTCAGTGCTTTGCAGTATTGGAATTTGTAGTTTTGTGAGGTATTTAGCCTTCTCTATCAGGGAGCTCTGGTGCCACAACAAACTGCAATTCCCAGGATTTCATAGCATTGAGCCAGAGCAGTTAAAAGTGGTGTCGAACCAGATTATTTCTGCAGTGCGGATGGGGGAAAAGTCACTCAAAACCTGTTTTTCCTTCATCAGCACTGATACTGTTCAGTGGCTTCCATGTCAGTAGGGCAGTGAGTCCGCTCTGGGGTTTAGTTCAAACTTTAAGGATGCTTTGGATCCTCTCTCCCTACAAATAATAACCTCCGCCTTTCTTTCTTTCTTTCTCTTTCTCTCTCTCTAGACCAGTCTTCAAAGACTGTCAGGGCACCTTGGACCAAGATGGGAAATTTTCTCCTCTCTATAAGCAAGACAGTAGCAGACTTTCGACAGAGGACCTTCTCAAACTCTTGGCAGAGTATAAGAAGTAAGTCTTTTGGGAAGGCAGAGGTGGAAAATGTCACGATCCTTGGGTTTCCCCATTATTCGCAACCAACTGAGTTGCATTCTTTAATCCAAGGATGCCATAAAGTAGGATTTTGGAATGAGCTTGAAGATGTTCATGGCTGAAGCAGCATCTTCCTACCTTTCAACATCTTGCAAGTGAAGCGTGGCCCAAAGCAGTGGCTCTCAGCTGTTGGCCCTTCAGAAAATGTTGGACTCCAACTCCCAGAAGCCCCAGGCAGCATGGCCAATGGTCAGGGGATTTGGGGTATTGAAGCCCCAGACATCCAGAGAATCAAAGGATGAGAATCTGGGATACACTAAAACTGCATTGTTTTGACCTAGAATATATCAAAACTGCACTGTAACACCACTTTAACTCCATTCTGCAGAAGTTTGGGATTTGTAGTTTGGGGAGGAACTTAGTATCCTTAGCTAGAAAGCTCTAGTCCAATCCCTCAATGCTAGCACTAAACTCTCTTATTTGGGATTTTCTTAACACCAAGAAAATGGGGCATGCTGTGCTTTTTATCTTTAAATTTTACATTTAAATGAGTGCTAAATGGTTTTTGACTTTCTGCTTTAAGCAGAATCGTTGAACAAAACTTCTGCACAATGTGATTTTTCTCCCCCATTATACTGTACTTTGTTTTGATTGTAAGCTGCTTTGGATCCCATGCCAGGACAAAGGAGGGATGCAATTCAGTAAATAAATTGTCGCTTTATTTCTTATTTATATAGACCAGAAAAGACCAAGCTGCAAGTGATACCTGGCCAGTTAAATATTACGTTGCAGTGTCTTCCATTGGACTTCTCAAGTAAGAGATTGAGGCTTTAAAAGATACAAGTTAAACCATGGTTTCAGTGTTACATTTTCAATTTATTTTTATTTAATTTTGTATTTTTTTTAAAAAAAAGTAATATTTATTTATTTATTTTTATCCATATGCTATGCTTCACTGTTATGTCTCTAGAGGTTTAAAGGATAACTTTTCAGGGTTTGTTTTGTTTTTTTTCCCATCCATGACAAAAAGAGATAGTTGTGACACAAGGAGAAAATGGTCCATTGCCTTGTGGTCATTTTTGCATTTTGGCTTTTTTCATGCCAAAAAAAAAAAAAAGTTCTTTATGATGACTTTATTGCTTTTTTTCCATTTTTGTATGCTGCTAAGTTTAAACTATGTTGGTTTTAATTGCTGTAAGCAACTTTGAATCCTAAACTGAGAAAAAGATGGGAGGGAAATAAACAACAATAATGGTGTGGCCTTAAAGGATGCTTATCTTTTAAAATTATATTCTAATTTTTTTAACAAGTGATCTGTTTTAATATCGTAATAGTTTAATTCTATTTTAATGGTCATTTTTTTCTGTTTTTAATTGTACTTTGCTTTTAAATTGTCAGCCACTTTGAATCCCAATTTTTGGAGGAAAAGTTGAATATTATTATTATTATTATTATTATTGCTACTACTACTATTATCATCATCATTATTATCATCATCATTGTTTAAATGCAAAGCATGCATGCAATCATCATACGATGCAACAAAGAAATACTCCATGCATAATGATCTGGGGTATTATAATAATAATTATTATTATTAAGTGCAAAGCATGCGTGCATTCATCATACGATGCAACAAAGAAATGCTCCATGTATAATGATCTGGATTGTTATTATTATTATTATTATTATTATTATTATTATTATTATTATTATTCAGAACATGCATGCAATCATCATATGATTCAACAAAGAAATGCATGTATAATGATCTGGATGATGATAATGATTATTAATATTATGCAGAGCATGCATGCAATCATACGATGCAACAAAGAAATACTCCATGCATATTATTAGACTCCAGATCATTATGCATGCAGTATTTCTTTGTTGCATTGTATGACGGTTGCATGCTTCCCTGCCTTTTGCTTTTCCTCCAGATTGTGTCACATCCTCTTACATTCCCATCAAACCCTTTGAGAAGCAGGACCAGGGGGTTGACATTGCTGTCGAGGTGGAAGAGTTTGTCCCTGACGTTGCAAAATACTCTCACCCTTTCGCCATCTACAAGAACCAGCTCTACATCTATCCTTTGCACTTAAAGTATGACAGCCAGAAAACCTTTGCTAAGGTGAGTGTGAAAAGACTCCATTGCTAGAAGTGTGTGTGTGTGTATGTGTCTATGGAGATACAGTGTGAAACCAGGAGCAAATGGGGTTGTACTGGGGATGCTGGAAAGTGTTTCCATTCCTGGTAGAGCTGAGGGTTACATGGCCACGAATTCTTTATCCATGGATTCAATCATCCATGCCTTAAAAATATTCCAAAAAATATATAAATTCCAAAAGGCAAACCTTGATTTTTCCCATTATTATTATTATTATTATTGAGACATTTTGCTATGGCCTTTCTCTGAAGCTGTGGCCTGGTTCATGATCCAAACTTTCTCCCCAACTTCTTTTTTGCAATTCCAGGCAAGGAACATTGCCGTCCGTGTGGAATTTAAAGACTCTGACGAAGGGGACGCCAAAACTTTAAAGGTAGATTCCCAAGTCGTACCCATGGATTGAAGTCTTGTGCAAAGGATTAGAAGAAAGAAGACTTCCTTTGGAAGAAAGCACCTGGTTAATACAACATGGGTGCTGCTGACTTTTCCATCACACGCCCAAACGCACCTTGGGGTGAAGGCAACCTGCCACAACCACCGCACAACACTGCATTTTCCATTGGTTTCCATTGATTTGTTGTCTGTTGTTATCTCTTGCAGTGCTTCTATGGAAAACCCGGGGGTCCGCTTTTGACCTCGAGCGCCTACGCTTGCGTCTTGCATCATAATCAGAACCCAGAGTTTTACGATGAGGTAAGAACAACTAAGACCCCCGAATGCATTCAGTCTGAAGGTTTAGGCTTACATTTGGCTTGATGGGGTGCTATATAACCCACCACCCAAAACTAACAATGTGACGGCATTTGCTTTCAGATTCAGTCTATAAAATGTCTACTACAGTTGCCGTTTTTGTAATTCGATCTATGTTCAGATCCTGTTGAAATAATAATAATAATAAGCATGTTAATCCAATCCATGAATAATCAAAGGTGCAAAAGTCAAAGAAGCAAAAGTCTTTCATGGGAGCAGGATGGTGCCATGAGAAAGCATAGTTCTTCTTTAAAACCTTTGAGACCCGATTGGTTTAATCCCAATCTCCATGTGTACATGACTGTAAAGGATCTTAAACTGGTGTAAAGCAGTCTTGTTTTAACTTGTTTAAGGGGGGGATCCACACTGCAGAATTATAGCAGTTTGATTCCACTTTAACTGCCATGGCAACATGTTCTAGAACAGGGGTAGGCAACCTTTTTTCCCCCTTAAGGGCCGAGGGACTTCAGCTCCCAGAATCCCAGGAGCTATTGGCCAACATGGGACTATTATAGGCCAACATGGCTGAGGCTTCTGGGAGCTGAAGTCCCTTGGCCCTTAAGGGGGAAAAAAGGTTGCCTACCCCTATTCTAGTATGTACTACTATGTTCTAAATCCTGGGATTGGTAGTTTTCCAGCCACAATTGCTCTTCTGCTTTATCTCAGGACTCCATAGGATGGAACCATGGCAATTAAAGTGGAATCAAACTGCTATCATTCCATAGTGTGGATACCCTCTCACTGTTTTTCAGTACTGTTTAAAATGATTTATTTGATTCTATAGTATGTTGCCTGAAATCCCATGATTGAGAGGAAGATATAACTATTTTAATATATGAAAGCAACAGGAAAAGTGTAGTTGGTCTATAAGAGCAGGGAGCCAAGTCAGTGAGGCGTCCGACCAAGGCAGTTTGATTTGGATCGGATACTAGACACGAACCAAATTAGGGATTCAAAGAATGGTGCCACTTGGTAGTCAGCAGAGATCATGACCCCAATGCAGTCTTGGGTCTTCCCTATCACCATTTATATTTATAAAATGTGTGGCTTAACGTGCATTTCAACAAACACAAACACCGCACCCATCTCTCATGCTGTCATTGTAGATTAAAATTGAGCTTCCAATCCACCTCCATCAAAAGCATCATTTGCTTTTCACCTTCTATCATGTCAGCTGCGAAATTAACACAAAGGGGACGGCGAAAAAGCAGGACACCGTCGAGACGACAGGTACGCTCGCCACTTGAATCCGGACCCTGAGCCGTCCAGGTTCTGAACCCTCTCCCTAAAATAGGTTGGGCACCTTTGTCATCTCCTTTAAAGTTCCCACTGAAGGTTGGAAGAGATTTGTGGCTGCAGTGATATAAAAGCCACCAGCTTTTCCTGCCAAGACATAAGATCTTAGGTCCTTGGGCAAAGTCTCTTGAGTTACCCTGAAATCCCCATTGTCTTATGATCCTACCCACAACCCAAAAAGTTTGCTCATTCTCCTCTGTGTGTTGTTGTCTCCTCAGTGGGATTTTCTTGGCTTCCTTTGCTGAAAGACGGTCGGATCCTTACCTCTGAGCAACACCTGCCTGTTTCTGCCAACCTGCCTGCTGGCTACCTGAACATCGGGGAGAATGAGGCACGAAAGGCAAGGAGACTTACTATATGAATTTGGAGACATACGTCAATTGCATGTTAACCTAGGCATGGGTCTGCATTTCCCATGCACTCATTATATTGAGCTCTTCAGAAACTATGGTGATGTACAGCTTATCAACTGTCATGCATTTCTTTTAGAGCAAGATTTTGGACCTCATTATATTTGCAGTTTGTGGGTATGAATGCACAACGATGCACATGCATTTTCCAAATTATGCCAAAGTCCAATCTGTGCACACCAGATGAAGTGAAGTCTTGGGGAAGCCATTCATTTTATCATCATTCTGGCTGCACTAATTCAGCCATCTTCTCAGAGTTTGGGTGCTGTGATTTTGTTGTTCTTTGCAAATAGCTGCAGACCTGCAAAGACGTTTATTGTGTGATGGTGTGTTTCAGTCTGGTGTGATACAGTGTCTCATCGTGGTTTGTTGAATTCTGGATTGTTGTTGTGTCCAAACCCATCTCTGCAAATAAACAATGGTTTGTTAGCCACTGGCAACAGTGTCAAGCTCCAGTTACAACCCTTGGTTTGGTGTTGGCTTATGAACTCTGGCTTGTTTAAACCATGGTTTGTTGTGACATTTTAAGCCAGAACCATGGCTTGTCCCTGGGCTATTTCCCTAGCTGCACCTCCAAAACTGGAATTAATAAGAAGATAAGGGGAGAGAGAGAGTCCAGAAATGGGATAAAGAAATGTGGCTTATACAATTCATGGGTGAAGCAGCAATCCATGGTCTGGCTCAGAGGTTCTTAGCCTGGGGACCATGAATGGGCTTCAGGAGGTCTATGAATGCTTTTTAGAGCTGAAATCTCTATTATAGATGGAAATCACACACTGTTGTTTTTAAACCATTGATTGAAGGTTCGGTCAGCTTTGTATCCACCACCAACATCTTGAAAATCTTTTCTTAGTCTGTCTTTTTTGCATGCAGATTTCTGCTTTCAAGTGTGTTGTATAAGACTCCTTTAATCCTAGAATGGGCAAAGTTTGCTTTGTGAAGTTGGCCCACTTTCCTCAATTGATGGCACTTCAAAAACAGATCTTTCTTGTCTCCTTTTGCAGCAACCGAATGTTGACATTAAGTGGGTCGATGGGGCGAAATCTCTCTTCAAGGTGAAGCTCCATCTGGAGTCCACCATTTACACTCAGGTAAGTAGGACTCAGCTTTAACTTCCAAAAAGTTTTGAACAAAACAAATCTGCCAGGCTCTATTCATGGGGGGGGGGGGGCAGAACTTCAAAATTAATTTATCTCTGAATACCAGAGATAGGTATTCAGGAATAGGAATGTAGTGTCTAGATCAGGGTTAGGCAACCTTTCCCCTTTAAGGGCCGAGGGACTTCAGCTCCCAGAATCCCAGGAGCTATTGGCCAACATGGCTGAGGCTTCTGGGAGCTGAAGTCCCTCGGACCTTAAAGGGGAAAGGTTGCCTACCCCTGGTCTAGATCAAGAGAAGTAATAGTAGCACTGTTTTCTGCATTGGCCATAGAATCATAGAATTGGAAGAGACCCCAGAGTCCATCCATGCCATGCAGGAAGACACAATTACAAAGCCTTCCCAAAAGATGGCTGTCCAGACTCTCTTTAAAAAAACACAAAGAGGAGACACCACCACCCTCCAAGGCAGTATGTTCCACTGCTGAACAGCTCTTACCATCAAGAAGTTCTTCCTAATGTTTAGGCAGCATCTCTTTTCCTGCAACTTGAACCCATCACTTCGTGTTCTGCTCTCTAGAGCAGCAGAAAACAAGCTTGCTCCATCCTCAATATGGCACCCCTTCAAATACTTAAACATGGCCATGGTGTCCCCTCTTAACCTTGCCTTCTCCAGGCTAAATATACCTCAGCTGCTCCTCATAGGGCTTGGTGGCTTCCAGAGTTTTACCATTTTGGTCACTTTCCTCTGGACACACTCCAGCTTCTCAACATCCTTCTTGAATTGTGTCCAGAACTTGGGCACCAGTGTACCCACTGGATTGGTGCTGGGACAAAATGGCCTCTGGTTCAGGTTCATTTTATCATCATTCTGACACAGAAGCTACCAGTCCCTGCATGATGATGATGATGATGATAAAAATAATTTATTTCTTACCTGCTTCTCCCTAAGGCTCAAGGTGGAATGTATGGAGTTTTGGATGTACCAAATTTTGATGGATTATTAGCTGTGGGAAAGACTCATACTCTGAATTTCTCTGTTTCTTTCAGGATCTCCACCTCCATAAGTTCTTCCAATATTGCCAGACGATCCAGGCAGGTGCCAAAGAAGTCCCAGGGGAGCTTGTGAAATATTTAAAGGTGAGAGACACTGGCTTTTGGGCGTCCTGTTTTTATAGATCGCCCAAGAGTACTTTGACTAACAGGTGTACCTGTATCATTGGCAACTGCTTGCCAGTCAATGGCTCAATGGTGGAAGGGGGCTGGATGTGTCATCTTTCAGCACCTTGCTTGCCAGGTTCTCAGATGTTCTTCAGCTGGTGCAGGTGCATGGCTCCTAAGGTTTTAGGGGACAATCACTGTTGTTTACAAGGGTGTCAATTGCCAAATTTATGAGGTCATAAGTTGTGTGTGTGTGTGTGTGTGTGTGTGTGTATATACTGACCTCAAGCCAACCTCAACATGATGACCCTTTGAATGAGACATCTGTAGGACACCCTATACTCAACCACCATGCTCAGGTCTTGCAGATTCAGAACAGTTGTGGCTTCCTTGATTGAGTCTATCCAATTGTAGTGAGGTCTTCATCTTTTCCTGCTGCTTTCTACCTTACTAAGCCTTATTGTCTTTTCTAGCGAGCCATGTCTTCACATGGTATGACCAAAGTATGACGGTCTCAATTTAGTCATTTTGGTTTCTAGGGACAGATCAAACTTGATTTGCTCTAGGACCCCTTTGTTGATCTTTTTTGCAGTCCATGGTATCTTCAGACGTCTTCTCCAGCATCACATCTCAAATGAGTTGATTCTCTTCTTATCAGCTTTCATCACTATCCAGCTCTCACAACCATACATAGTGGATGGGAAATGCAATGGCATGGATTTAGGACATTATCCATTTTCTTATGGTGTTGACATGTATAAAATAACACATCCTCTGTAGCTAATTCAGGGAGATCTTCAGACCATTGAATCACTGATGGTGAATATTTCTCTTTTCAACCTAGGGATATATGTCTTTTTGGAACAGTAAAATCCTGCAGGATCCAACCATGCTGACTTGTAGTTAAAATCCACATTGCAGGGATAAAATTTAGAAGAACAGGGGTGCCAAAGATTTTTTTTATACAAAAATAATGCATTCAGATATACTCAACTGGAAAGCGGTAGTCACTTAACATATGACATAGTCACTTGAGTTTTGGAGGGAGAAGGTTGGACACACCTTTTTCCTACCATCTGTACTTTGCCAGCCTCAAAATGGTTTATGTTGTACCTATGTGTTTCAGTGTTTGCATGCCATGGAGATCCAAGTAATGATCCAGTTTTTGCCAGTGATTCTCACACAACTCTTTAGAGTCCTCACCCACCAGACACAAGAGGAAGAAATTGCCCTCAACTGCACCATGTAAGTTTTTCGGCCGCAGCCAAGCTACCCATCCAAGGGCTGATCAAATATCTTAATGAATAATAATATTGTTAATGAATAGTAATTATGGGAGAATGCAGCCTTTCAGATAACCTGAACCCAGTCTAAAATGTCTTTTCTCATGGGGTCTTCACAACACCCTGCATTCCCACCCCTCAAATCTAGCCTGTCTCCCCAGACATCAGGACCACCATTTCCATTACAAGTTGGCCTAATTTGACCTGGAATGGAGGTGTTCAAGGAGCTAAATCTTCCCACTGCCCATTCTGGCTGGGGGATTCTGGGAATTGCAGTCCAAAAAAAAGGAACTTTTCCAAGCCCTGGTTCTTAGGGAACAATCTGTCCCACTTCTCTTGTTGCACAGGGTTATTCTCCATATCGTCTCCAGATGTCACGAAGAAGGCCTTGACCACGACTTGCGGTCTTTCATCAAGGTGAACAGGGTTGGGTGGATGGGTGCCACATTTCAAAACCCTCGTCTCTGGGACTGGGAAGACCCCCACCAGCCCACCCATGGGTGACAGAAAATGTGTCCCCTTCCTTCTTTGTTTTGCAGTATTGCTTTCGACCCGAGAAGCCCACCGTGCCCCAGAACAAGACAACTCATGAAATCTTGGCAATTGCAATGGCGACGATTCTCAAGCAATCTGCAGATTTCCTGGCCATCAATAAGATGCTAAAGGTCAGGCAGGACAAAGATGGGATTATTTTTCTTCACAGGGATGGCGAAGGCCGGAGTCTTTGACTAATTTTCTTGGGTCACCAACGTTCAACCGTTAACAGTACGAAGAAAGCAACACATTATAAAACTCCACCTTGGCTGCTACCACACTGCAGAATTATTACAGTTTAATACCACTTAAATGTCCATGGCTCCATCCTATGGGACCGTGGGATTTATAGTTCATTGTGGCACCAGAATTCTCTGATAGGGAAGCTAAGTAGCTCACAGGACTACAAATCCCAGGATTCTATTGAGCCATGGCAGTTAAAACAGTACCAAACTGTATTCATTCTGCAATGGAGATGCAGTCCTAGACAAACCAGTCCTGTAGTAATCCGTGCTGACATTCATGAATAAAACAGAGTTCCTCCCAAAGTTATTTGTGTTTTGAGGATGGGATGGTTAAGAGAAGTTCACCCTCACTGCAAAATTAATAACAATACAGATGTAACTGGGTTACATGATTGTGGCAAAACCTTGGTTTTGCATCTTACTTTGCCTCCTGTAAAATGGGAATAGCTATTTAAAATTGCTTGTATATGAAGACAATGAGTGAACATTGAAGTAAGGTTGAGTACAAACTGGAGACACCTTGGAAGTCAATTGTAAATATTTATAGATTATTATTGGAAAAGAAATTAATATATCAATTTGATAGATATGTTTGAATAATACATGTTAATAAAATATAAAATTACAATAAAATGGGAATAGCCGTGATTTCAAGGATGGCTGATGGCTTTGGAGGAGTGGAGAATCCGCGCTAAGTTTTGCAGGCATTGAGTTCTCCAGGAGATCTCTAGGTATAAATCCACCAGCCACATCTGCATAATTCCTCCTTGTTGCATGTTGCATATGACTTTGTTTCTACTAATCTCTTCCAGTATTCGTGGTTTTTCTTTGAAGCCCTGGCTAAGTCGATGGCCATGTACCTCCTGGAGGAGAACAAGATTAAGGTAAAGACAAAAGCAGCCAGCTTCAGCAGAATGGGTTGGCCATCTTAGTGCAATTACACCTCACCCAGCCCCTCAGTGATGATGATGATGATGATGATGATGATGATGATATTGTCAACTTTATTTATACCTATTTATACTACAACCTTGGCCCCAAACTGGCACTCAGAGCTGCCTCCCTGTTGACACAACTTGGAAAAATTATGCTTTTGTATTGCAACTTCCATTCTCCTTCTCTAGCCATGCTAACTAGGGGGATTCTGGGAGTCGCAGGGCCAGAAGGTAGCATTTGTCATACCGTCGTTCATAAAATTCGGATTTTTCTGGGTAAAATTCTGGATACAATTCTGGGAATTGTAGGCCCAGAAGGTAGCATTTGTTGTACCATTGTTCATAAAACTCAGATTGTCAGGTGAAGTTGCAATGAAACTTTCTCACCTGTGTTATGGGGAAACAAAGACAAGGCCCACCTTAAATTTCTATAGGTGAATTGGAACTGGGAGCTCTGATTCACCTATAGAAATTCAAAGTGGGCCTTGTCTTCGTTTTCCTATAACAAGGGTGAGAAAGTTTCATTGCAACTTCACCCGACAATCTGAATTTTATGAGACGATGGTTTGACGGTCAGTAGCCCAAATGTAGAGGGATGACCATTGCATTGTCCCCTTGATACTCTCTGATTCCTGGCTGGTGGTGCTCCACTTCATGCTTTCTTCCTTCAGCTCCCCAGGGTTCAGCGGTTTCCCGAATCCTACAATCACGCCTTACACTCTCTCCTCCTTGCCATCATTCCTCACGTCAACATTCGATACAGCGAAATCCCGGAGGAGTCCAGAAACGCCAATTTCAGCTTGGCCAGTTTCCTGAAGGTGGGTGGCTTCCCTTCTTCTGCTGCTCCCAATACCCAATTTTATCTTTAAAATCAACTTGGGGTGGGTGCATCTACACTGTAGAAACAATGCAGCTTGACACCACTTTAAGTGCCGTAGCTCCATTCTGTGGAATCCTGGGGTCTGTAGTTTTTACAAGGTCTTTAGCCTTCTCTGCTAAAGACTTTTGGTGCCTCGCAAAACTACAAATCCCAGTATTCTGTAGGATGGAGCCATGGCAGTCTAAGTTGATAATTTGCTTACTCAGAAGATTGAGGTTCAAGTCTCCACAGAGCTATGAAACCTATTGACTTTTTTTCTCTCTCATTGTGCCTCTGTGAGCTTGATCAACCTCACAGGGCTGTTGTGAAACAAAGTAGTGGAGGAGGAAAGCTACTTTGAGCTCATTGTAGTAGAGGTGGCCTATAAGTATCACATATAAAGAGCCAGCATGGCTTAGTGGTTTGAGTGTTGGACTGTGACTCTGGAGACCAGGGTTCGATTCTCTGTTTGGCCATGAAACCCACTGGGTGACCTTGGGCAAGTCACACGCTCTCAGCCTCTCAGGGGAAGGCAATGGCAAATCTTCTCTGAACAAACCTTACCAAGAAAACCCCATGATAGGGTTGCTTTAGGGTCGCCAGAAGATGGAAACCCCTTGAAGGCACACAACAACAAGGTGATTCCCAAACAGAGCCTACCAGCCCCTTGCACTCATTTCAGAGATGTAAGCATTGCACATAGGTCAGGCTCCTACTCAGTCAAACCAGTAGCACAATGGGTCATAGGAAAAGTGATGTGACATTTTTTGCACTCATGCAATGAGGCATCAAGTTGTTCAGTATAGGAGAAGAATTTGCATCTTCCCAATGGGACCTCCATGCAGGCAACAACAACGACAAATAGTGAGATTTCTTGCTACGACAGCCTTCAGTCGGATCATGGCCCAGCATGATAGGAATAGTCTGGTTGGTGTTTCCTTATGGCATATGGCAGGAGAGGAATGCGCATCTTCCAAACAGCATGTTCCATTTCTTTCCAATGCCTCCTACAGCGATGCCTGACCTTCATGGACCGAGGGTATATCTTCAACTTGATCAATGACTACATCTCTGGATTCAGCCCCAAAGACCCCAAGGTAACCATTAGATCATTGGAAGCTGTGATGGAGCTATAAAGTCTATTTTTGTGATTACTTTCTGTCCAGCTGGCTTTGGTCCTAAGAATGAGAGACCACCCTATCATGAACAAGACCCTGCTCAGGTCTTGCAAACTCAAGGCAGCCATTTTGGCTTCCTAGGTTGAATCCATCCACCTGAAATGCAGTCTTTTCCTGCTACCTTCCACCTCCAAAGCTTTATTGTCTTTTCCATGGAATCATTTTATCTCATGATAGATCCAAAGTATGACAGTCATTTTGGCTCCTATGGAGAGCTCAAGCTTGATTTTTCTCTTGGGCCCATTTATTTGTCTTTCTTTTTGGTAGTCCAGGGTACTTGCAGAGCGCTCTGGCATCACATTTTAAATGAGTTGATTTCTGTCGCTTTTCTTCACTATGTAGCTTTCATATCAATGCACAGAAATCAAAAATAGCATGCAATGGATGACTCTGACTTTGGTATTTAATATTTCTTTATACTTGAGGGATCTGTCACTATGTGTAAATGGTACCTGTGGTTTTTCCCCCTTTCTTTCTTTCACATCCAGCTGTTGGTGGAATACAAGTTTGAATTTCTGCAAACAGTTTGCAACCATGAGCACTACATTCCATTGAATTTGCCGATGACCTTTGCCAAACCAAAACTTCAGAGGGTTCAAGGTATGTTCCCTGTCTGCCAGCTTACACTTTCTGATAATTCATTCATAATATCTTGCTTTAAGGCTTCAGAGGTGTTTTTAACAGCTTAGCTGACCTGCTCACAGATATCACCATGCTGATGCTAAAGAAGTTTTTCAAAGAGATATGACTAGTGTTACAATTTTCTCTTTCTATTCTAAATCCTCTTTGTTTAGTCCCATATAAACTGGACGATTGAATCAATTGTTGAATGGTACATCAGCACTGATGTAAATCTTATTGATTCAATGGGTCTACTCTTTTGGGGGCTAACAATAGGATTCGGATCTCTGTGTCTTAATTCAGTTCTGATCCAGCCTCCAGAAGATATTTACATTAGCCTCACCCCTGGTTATCCAGATGTTATTGCACAGCTATGGGGAAAAGTGTTGCACAAGGAGGTACTGAACAGCTCCTTGTACAACATCTGAGAAAATACTTGTATTGGTACAACCCTTGGTTATCCAACTGCCATTGCACAGCCAAGGGAAAAAAAGTGTTGCACAAGGAGTTACTTCATAAATCCTTGCACAATATCTGAGAAGATACTTACCCTTGGTTATCCAACTGTCATTGAACAGCAATGAAAAAAGTGTTGCACAAAAAGGTATCCAATACCTCCTTGTACAACATCTGGGAAGATACACTGACACAATTGCCATTGCACAACCAAGAAATAGTGTTGCAGAAGGAATTACTGAGTGCCTCCTTGTACAACATCTGATAAGGTGCACCAGTGTAATTTTCAGTTATCCAACTATCATTGCACTGCTATGGGGAAAAAATAGTGTTGCACAAAGAGATATTGGATACCTCCTTGCCCTACATCTGAGAAGATACTTACACTAACACAACCCTTGGTTATCCAACTGTCCTTGGTTATCCAAGTGCCATTGCACAGCTAGGAGAAAAAGGTGTTGCACAAGGTGTTACTTCATCCATCTTTGCACAATGTCTGAGAAGACACTTACACAACCAGCTGTTATGTCATTGCACAGCCAGGACACATTCCTTTCATTGCACTGCTAGGAGAGGAAAAGTGTTGCACAAGGAGATACCAAATACCTGCTTGCGCAGTGTGTCTGAGAAGGCTTTTTCAGTGGTGTAATACCTTACTATGCCAACGAAAATGACCAAGAAGGGACTAACCTAAGGGCTAAGCTTGGCTTTTAGCAATATAAACAATAGAATAACCCTATTTTTGCATGTTAACTTAAGCTGGTGAAACACACACACACATACACAGAGAGAGAGATGTAACTTATTCCTTTTTGTTTCCCTTTTGCACACTAATTAGATTTCTTTTCCCTGGCCCTGGATCTGTTCACTTCAGTAGGTAGGTCAAGCGGGGGAATGAGTTGGACCGCTTCATGCCAAATCAATCTCAACATCAAATTGGCTCATTTCTGCACCCAGTAAATTTTCAGTGAATGTCATGCATCCATGCTTCCTCAACAGATCAGTTTGTTAGCAACACCCAACACCCTTTCCCTATTAAAAACATCGGAGATTTGCTTTGCGGATTGACTAACATACTTTATCGGAGGCTTTCTGCTTTTGCTGACACGAAGGGGGAATGCTGAGCTTGAACATCTGGTGCAAAGACATCTGCAAGTCTTTGCTTTCCATAAATTGCTCCCTAAAGCGAGTTGGCTGAGAGTGCTTAGATGAGTCACAGTTGTCTTAGTCTTGCAAAAGAGATTAACTGTTAGTGGACCAATGCTGTTGTTTTAAACAGCTGCTGTAAATGTTTAGATTGTGCAGAGATAACTCAGTTGCGAGTAAAAATGATTAAACTTGGGGTTCTGTGGTCCAATTTGGGTATTGCTTTAGAGTCAGAGTTTGCAAAGATTTAGCCCTGAAGCCACACAGAGATGCTCCTCCCAGGTTGTTTTTGCAGACCTTGCGTCCTCCAGCCTCATGGTTGTGTCTTTTTACTAGCAAGAAATAAAGAAAAAACCCAAGCCCTGAATTAACTCTCCCAAACAAGGGTATCCACAATACACAATGATAGCAGAAATCCCACTTTGACAGATCCCAAATGCATCTGAGGAAGTAGACTTAAGTCTAGGAAAGCTCATGCTGCCATATTCATAGAATCATAGAATCATAGAATCATAGAATCATAGAGTTGGAAGAGACCACAAGGGCCATCCAGTCCAACCCCCTGCCATGCAGGAATTCCCAATCAAAGCATCTCTGACAGATGGCCATCCAGCCTCTGCTTAATATTCTTTCTTGTGCTGCAAGATCTCTCTACATACTCATTCTGCAGACTAACACAGCTATATCTTTTAATTCTACCACTTTGACTGTCATAGTGTCCTCTTCTGGAATCCTGGGATTTGTAGTTTGGTGAGCTACTTAAAATTCTCAAGTGCTGTGGTGCACTGGAAAATCCTAAGTACAGCTAACTATAAATCTCAGGATGGAACCCTGACACTTAAAGTGGAACCATGATGCTATAATTGTACAATGTGGACCTCATCTTCCCCAAAGAGACTTGGGGGAATGTTCCCATTGATGCATCCATTTTCATTGTACCTTTTTCTCCCTTTTTTGCACCTTACATACAAATATGCAGACGTGGTCTTTCACTCCTTTATTTTATTCTTCTGGATCACCCTTCCTCCTTTCTTTATCTGTATCTAATCTATTTATCTGACTTTTCTCCCAAAACTGGGACTCGAGGTGGTTCGTGAGAGAACGGCAAATAAAAACACAGTAGTTATCCCATCGAAACACAGTGAAACGAATTGTATTGTTACGAAAGCCCAATTGAAGCAAAAGAAATATAGAAAAGCAACTATATTTCTTTTGCTTCAATTGTGTTGGTAGCCATTTGCTTGGCCAAAGCAGTTGCAGACTCCATAAGGACTATATAAATAGATTTATATCGATATAAATCTATAGGGTTCAGCCCCTGGACGATTCGGAGTGGCTTTAGAGAAGGCTGCTATTAAAATAAATGGTGGACTTGTCACTTTTCAATAAATGAAACTGGAGCATAGGAGCAACCACCAAGCAGGCCCTTCCTTCTTCCCTCTTTCTTCTTTTTGTTATCACTGCTGTTGTTGCTGTTAATAAATTTTATTGATTTATATACCCCAGCCTTTTCCAAATCTGGGACTCAAAGGTGGCTATCAAGTATTTATACAGGTTGAGTCTCCCTTATCTGGACATCTCAAAGACTAAAAAAAACCCCAAAACTTTCTTCATGGGTGGCTGAGATAGTGATACCTTTGTTTTCTCATGTACGCAAACTTTCTTTCATGCACAAAAGTCATGAAAAATAGTATGTAAAATTACCTTCAGGCTTCGGGAGTAACATAAATGAACCAGGGAAGCATGATCACCAAATCCCTTTGGTGCACTCCATATATCAATGGCTTTTGTTTCTTTATGCATATATTATATATTATTATTATTATTATTATTATTATTATTATTATTATTTTGTGGCAGACACAAACCTTGAGTTCAGCTTGTCGGACGAATATTGTCGGCACCATTTCTTGGTGGGCTTGCTCCTGAGAGAGACTTCGGTTGCCCTGCAGGACAATTACGACGTCCGATTCCTGGCCATCGGCATCTTGAAGAGCCTTCTGATAAAGCACGCTTTTGACAACAGATACCAGCATAAGGTATATAGCAATTTCAGGCAATGTTTTATTCATTATAGTCACCCAGATTCTCCACTGTCTCTGCCTCTGAGGCTGCATCTGCAGTGCAGAAATAATGCAGTTTGATACCGCCTTAATTGTCATGGCTCCATGCTATTTGTAGTTTTTGTGAGATATTTAGCCTTCTCTGACAGCAAGGCTCTGGTGTCCTGGAAAAGGAGGATGCCTGGTCCCCCTTTATAAATGCAAATTCATGCTTCTTAGGCATACTCCAAATGGAGGACATTTTGAATACCTCCTGGACAGATGGTTGAAATGGAGGACGTGTCCTGGAAAAGGAGGATGACTAATTACCCTGTATGAATGTAAATTCATGCTTCTTACTCATGCTCCAAATGGAAGACATTTTGCAATTCCTCCTGGACAGATGGTTGAAATGGAGAACGCATCCTTGAAAAGGAGGATGTCTAGTCATCCTGTAGAGATGAAAATTCATGGTACTTAGTCATGCTCCAAATGGAGGACATTTTGAATTCTTCCTAGGCAGAAGGCTGAAACGGAGGATGTGTCCTGGAAAAGGTGGACATCTGGTCACCATACTCATGCCTCTTCCCAGCCACCAGTTTCTTGCTGGCTTCATTCCCACCACCACCATTATTTTGGGAATAGGGCTTTTAATGTCTGTGCAATGTGAGTCATGCCACTTGTCGGCCACCTTTGCAAACACTCAGCCTGGAGAGGAAAAGGAAAATAGTCTTGCCTCCAAGAACATTATTATGATTCATGATAAATAGAAAAATGCCTTATCTGATGCAAAGGCAGCAGCCAGCAATAAAAACAAATGGAAAGCATCCATTTAAGGGAGGAAGGAACTGAAAGCACTTAAAAGGTAGTCTATTATTTTTATTTTTATTTATTTATATACCTTCTTTCTCCTAGTATAGGGACTCAAGTAAAAGCATTTCAATGCACCCAGAAAGCTGGTTCACATCTTTTTAAAAAATCTTTAATATTAATTGCAATTAAGAGGTTTAAAGGAAGTGTTTTCCTTAGGATTTTTGCTTGGAGGAAAGATTACATTTTTCTCTCTCCACAGATAGAGGGAGGGGAATCATATAGCCTTCCAGATGTTTCTGGATTGCATATCCTAACCAATGGCAAGGGATTCTGGGAGTTGCAGTCCAACAGCAACAACATCTGGAAGGCTTCATGCCATCCATTCTCAACCTGCTTCCCAGATGGTTCATTTCAAAAGGAAACTGCACTGAAGTGCTATGAAATCATACGTCTGATTTGGCTCCTGTCTCTTCCATTCTTATTTTTATTTCTTTCTCTCTTTCTCTTATAGAACCAGCAAGCCAAAATTGCTCAGCTGTATTTGCCTCTGGTTGGACTCCTTTTGGAGAATATCCAACGCCTGGCCGGCCGGGACACCTTCTACTCTTGCAATGCCATGTCCACTTCTGTGAGTCATCTTGGAGACGTCATCATCATCTTCCCCAGATAGAAAACTCAGGCTACAGAAATAATCTAATTTGACACCACGTTAACTGCCGTGGCTCAATGCTAGGGAATTCTGGGAACTGTAGTTTGTTGTGGCACCCGAGCCTCCAGACCGTAACAGCTGTTCAACAATGGAAGATGCTGCTATGTCGGAGG
>CM034705.1:1782648-1805403 GCA_020142125.1 Phrynosoma platyrhinos
TTCGTCTGAAGCGGACATCTTGCACCAGGCTTTGCTGGAGGGCAACACAGCAACCGAAGTTACTCTGACGGTCCTGGACACCATTTCCTTCTTCACCCAGTGCTTCAAGGTAAACTTTTCTGGGGTGATCCAAATGTCTCTTCTGCTATGCAGACCTGTCTTTGCTGTTGGCCATCGCTGAATCTTTTCGTTCCCAGATTCTGTCACGGGTCTCATCTTTCCTTTTGGCTTCTTATGGGCCGGCGGGACTTGCGGTTCTATGAGCTGTACTAACCACAAAATTCTGCAAAATAAAACAAGACGTCCCCTGGGTTAGGACCGAGGAAAAGTGGGTCAGGACAGTTGATAGACCTACAAGCCCTAATGGGCTTTAAGAAGCCAGAAGAAAAACACAAAGTAAGCAGAAACAGGGACCTCTGGACAAAATCCTTTTTGGAGACGTACATCTTTGTAAGCCAGGTTACGTCTGCAGGAATTAGAATTGGGCAGCCGCCGAATGTCTGTATCAAGTAAGAGGCTGCTGTTAATGTTTCTACGTAGGGAAGCTGACAAAGTGACTGATGCGCATTGGAAGCGATGCATAACAGAATAGAATTTAATTCCATTTGGGTAGTTCCATTAGATCCAAGCAATAACCTTCCAGTTTGGACTCAAATTCCACAAAAGAAAAAGGAGACGTGCCTGAGGATGAAAAAAAGATGGTCTTTTATTTCCTAAAAAGCCTGGTCTTTTAGCACATAAAAGGCTACTTGTTTTTTTAGCATGCTAAGATCCGTCTCCTTTTTTCCTCTTGTGATTTTGCAACGCAAGCAAAGATTCGAAGAAGAGAGTCTCCCTTCCTCCTGTCCAGCCCCATGTATATAGCAGACCATGCAAAATACAAGAAGGGAATCAATGGCTATAGCACAGATATTTTGGTTTCTCCTCTTGTGTGATTATGGAGTCCTACATTGTCAACAAGTAATCTGGGTCTGGGGTTTTCTTTTGCCTGGTGTAGAAAATGTTATCCTCTTTTGAGGAGTAGGTAAGCTAACCAATTTTTTCCTGGACAATATCTGGCCTTTCCGCCTGCCAAAGTCAACCGTCTCCCTGCTTCCCCAGAACCAGCTCTTGAACAACGATGGACACAATCCCCTGATGAAGAAGGTTTTCGATATCCATCTTGCCTTTCTCAGAAATGGACAGTCTGAAGCAGCCCTCAAACATGTCTTTGCTTCTCTGCGATCGTTCATCAACAAGGTAGAAGAAAAAGAAAGGAAGGAAGGAAGGAAGGAAGGAAGGAAGGAAGGGGGACAGAATTCTTCCCGATCAACATGAATAGTTTTCATCCTATTATATAATTGCTTATTATATTTCTATCTGTTTGGGAAACTCGGAATAAGTGACCAGAGCTTGAGAAATTGGTGGATTAGAACTACAACTCCCAGAATCCCCAAGCCAGCATGGCCACTGACTATGCTAGCTGGGTTATTCTGAGGTTTGTAGTCTTGTGAGATATTTAGCCTTCTCTGTCAGATCTGTCTCTGATGCCTTCACCAAACTACAGATCCCAGAATCCCAAAGCATTGAGCCATGGAAGTTCAAGCGGTGTCAAACTGCTTTAATTCTGCAGTGTGACAGCAGCCTAAATAGTCTTAACTGTAAGCCTATGTAAATGCCCAGTCCATTTTAACAGTCCGCAATTGGCTGCCCAAACAGAGTTCAAGGATGATCACATTTCCTCAAATGTAAAGTCACGGTTCCTCATCACAGTCTTGCTTGATAGTGAGAGGATGCCAGAAATGTCACCTTCCTTGCACCCTGGTTGGAAAGGTCACCCCCCTTGCACCCTGGTTGTAAATGTTACCCTGCTTGCACCCTGGTTAAAAATGACGCTCTCCTTACACTCTGATTGGAAAGGTCACCTTCCTTGCACCCTGAATGGAAATGTCACCTTCTTTACACCTGAATGGAAAGGTCACCCTCCTTGCACCTTCATTGAAAATGTTACTCTCCTTGCACCCTGATGGGAAAGGTCACCCTCCTTACACTCTGATCAGAAGGGTCACCCTCCTTGCACTCCAATTGGAAATGTTACCCTCCTTGCACCCTGAATGGAAAGGCCACCTTCCTTATACCCTGAATGGAAACTGCATTTTCACTGGAAAGGTTACCTTCCTTGCACCCTGGTTGGAAAGATCACCCTTCTTGCACCCCGATCAGCAGCTGGACGGACATCCTTGGTCTAATGCACCTGCTGGCACTTCAGGTGGACTTGGGGAGGTGTCAGGGCTAGGAGATGTTACTCAGTTATGCATATGTATTGCAAAACTTAAGCAGAGTCTCGTCCACTGGGTTGCCATGAGTCAAGGTTGACTTGAGGGCAGTTAGCAACAACCAACTAAGCTGCCAATGTAGAAGATTGGGGACAGCCTTTATTATGGAACCATTCCATGTGTGAGTGTGCTGGGTGTGTGTGTGTAGGCGGTGTACACTTAGGAGCGTCGGAAGAGCTTTCCTGGAGGAGGGTCAAGGCAGATATGGGGCAACATCTCTCCCCCTCCATCCCAACTCTGTGCCCAGTTTTGATGCTCCAAGGGGAAGCCCTTGTGCTGGAAACATGCGTATTCTCTAGCAACCACTTTTCTTAGCTGGAGGTTAGGTCTGTTAGTTGGAGGGTGCCAACGTTATCCAAAGCCAGGAGTTGTATTTTTGCAGAGGTGGGGGGGAAAGATAGCTTAACATTCCCACTTGTATATATAGAAGGAAAGCTGTCGCCTGGGCCTCGGTCCAGAGCTGCTAATATGGATTGTCATCTTGCTCATAAATCTCATCTGGGTGCCTAACTTTCTCACTTTGTTTGTGCACCAGAGTTGTTGCTAAGTTCAAATGGGACCTTTGGGAAGCAAATAACAACTTGGGTTTTTTGAGAGTGGGTTTTCACAGGAAACTGATAAGAAGTTGGAACCACACTGTGAGCATGAAACTGGCCTAACTCCTCATCAATCACTTTTCCTTCCAAATAGAAATTGCAACTTTTTTTTGTTTGTTTAAAACAAACAAACAAACCCAAAACATGATTGGGGAGGGTTCTAGATTTACATTTCTCCTGTAACACAAATCTTCATCTCCTGCTCACCCGCCGTCTTTTTTTTCTCTCTCTCTCTCTCTCTTGACCTCAGTCTCCACATCTGTAACATGGGCAGTTATGAGGAAAGAGGGGCAAAATGAGGACATTACTTCTCTAAGGAAAAGTTCTGTTGGAATGAAGATAAAAGGACAGCTCCCTTTCTGAAGCATAGCTAAAGTCTTGCAGTAATGTAGACTTGAGTCAATTGACTCAGACTTAAGTTGGACTTAAGTCACTTCAGTGACTTGCCTTGGACTTGACTTGGCAAAAATGACACTATGACTCGACTCGACTTGAGACTTGTATATTTTTAGTGACCGACTTGCTAGTGCCATTCACTTGGAGCAGCAGGCAAGACTTGTGCCTAGGGGTGCAATTCTTGGAAGGGAAGAGCAAATGTGTTAGGCAATGGGCTTGAGGTGGAAGGATCCTTGTAAAGCTTTTGAAAAACTTTAGAAAGGTCCTCTGATTTGTGGCAGGACAGGCTGCTGAGCAGACCTCAACCATCACTTGAAGCCCATTGCCTAATGCGTTTGCTGTTCTCCTCCAAGAAATGCATCCTGTATTAAAGGTTGGCCTCCGGACTTGAGACTTGACTTGGAAGTCACTTGCAAGGACTTGAGACTCGACTTGAGATTTGAGACCTGACTTGAGACTTAGGGCCTTTGCAGACTGCTAGAAATAGTGCAAATTGAGTCCACTTTAACTGCTCTGGCTCAGTGCTAGGGAATCATGGGAAATGTATTTTTTTCTGAGACATTGAGCCTTCTCTGTCAGAGAGCTCTGGTGCCACAATAAACTACAGTTCCCATGATTCCCTAGCACTGAGTCAGGGCAGTTAAAGTGGACTCAATTTGCACTATTTCTGGCAGTCTGCAAAGGCCCTTAGACTATAAGATGTGAATACATCAAAGTTCTCACAAGCTGGTCAGGTTCATATAGGGAGATATATTTATTCAGATAATCTGGACCCAAAGCATAAGGGATTTGCACCCCTGGACGCCTCTAGGATCACAATTTTCCCAAGGCCTTTTGTGGGGAAATAAATTGTGGGGACTCTCTGTGGGCCACAAATATGTCCCTAAGGGCTGTATGTCCACTACTGGCCATGTGATTCCAACCTTGATACAGATGATGGTGGTACAGCATTTGTTACAGTGCATAGCCCATACATTTCACAGATTTAAACTGGGATGCGTGTGTGGCCAAGCAGCATCAGAGTATAGTTGACAAAAGTCATTGATGAGGAAGGACAGACAAGCTAGGAGAGGCCGCAACAGTTTGCTTTTGCCTGAGTCTCCTGGGAAGGGCAAGATTTCATCACCACCCATCTCCTCTCCTCCTTGCTCACTTGAGTGCAGTGTACTCACCCTTTTGAACTTAGTTTGCAGCAATAGGACTAGGCTGAGGACAAAGGAGGAGGAAAGAGAAGCCAGGACATTTAGTAAACAGCTGGAAAAGTGAGAAGGCAGAGGAATAATCAGGATTGGCCCTGCCAAATTGGGACAGTTGGAGAGTGTGATGGCCAGTCTTTCAGAAAAGTGATGCATGCAAAGACATGATTTCTTTGTAACCCCTGCCTTCCCGTTTGTGTCCAGTTCCCTTCGGCCTTCTTCAAGGGCCGGGTGAATATGTGTGCCACCCTTTGCTACGAGGTCCTCAAGTGTTGCACCTCCAAGCTCAGCTCCACGCGGAACGAGGCCTCTGCCCTCCTCTACCTCCTCATGAGGAACAACTTCGAGTTCACCAAGCGGAAGACCTTTTTACGAACGCACCTCCAGGTGAGGAAAATGAGAAGTAGGCTTGCAATGGGGGAACGGAAGGCCAGCAAACCCTTTTGCAAAGGAGCTGAGAAAGCAGGGCAGTTATTTCTTGCAACTCCTTTGCAGAGTCTTTAGAGAGACTGTTTCAAAAAAATGTTTGCTATTTCCTTCCTTCTGTTGTGTTTGGAGGGTTTCTGTGTTTTCCTATTTGTGTGCCTTAGCTTCCTCAAATGCTCTTTTTGCTCCCTTTTCTCTAGGACAAAAGGGCAAGGTGGCAATGTTTTTAAATTAAATGTTCTAACATTAAAAAAATAATTATGTCTGCCTGGAATTAAATCCTCAGAGTAATAAAAAAAAGGTAAATGTGCTGGAAGGCTATTCAGGTTTGTGTGAATTGGTGTTTGCTTGGTGAGTTTGTGGGCTTAAATTATATTTAAATTGCGGCTTTTCTCTGTGAAGGAGTTGGAGAGGATATTATTACTAGTATTAGTATTATTATATCCCACCCTTCTCCCAAAACTGGGACTCGGGGCGGCTTACAATATTAAAAAAAACAGTACAAAGCATACAAAAATAGTACATTAAGACATAACTAAATTGCTACAATATTAAAACAAATTGCATGTCTTTCCATCCTGTGACCCTTACAACAATCATTTTGGGTAGGCTGTCAATGGCTGAACCAAAGCTCCTCAAGAAGTGTTATGGCTAATTGAGGATTTGAACCCAAGTCTCACATTTGCAAGACTTCTAGCACACTTCTTAGGAACAGGACATATATGGCTAAAATGCAGATAGTTGAAAAAGGATGCAGTGAAACACACATCGATACAGTATATGTCGTGTTAAATGCATTAGGAAAACAATGTACCAAAATTGCAAACATTTCCATGTGGGAGAAAAACAGAAGATTTTGCAAAACCAATTAAAAAAGGGATAGTCTGGGTAGAAATAGTTGTTTAGAGGCCCATTTCTACCCTTGGCTGTGATGTGATGCTGTACATCTTCAGCAAAAAATGTGAAATACTTACCTTGCAGCACATTATTGTTGCCAGGACCAAAATTTTGGGGAGACCTGGGATTGCACCCATTTCCAACAAAGCTCACCTTGCTTTGGAAGCATCATTCTGTCATTCTAATGTAATCCAAGGGACCCAAATGTTGGTCTTTTATGAGACAACACAGATTTGAACTCAATGGTTTGGAAACAATCCACATACCCAAACCATCTTTCTCTCTGATAGGTTTATTTCTTTATTTATTGCAATTATATCCCACTTTTCTCTCTAGATCATTATTGCCGTAAGCCAGCTGATCGCCGACGTGGCACTTAGTGGCGGTTCGAGATTTCAGGAGTCTCTGTCAATTATCAATAACTTTGCCAATAGTGACCGGCCGGTGAAGGTAGGTTTGGTTTAATCCAAGGATAAGGAACCTCTTTGAAGCCCAAGGGCCAAATTCTATTTAAGAGAAGTCTTGAGTAGTAAGGGAAGCCAATGCCAAATATGACTGCCATGGCTCCATACTATGGGATTATGGAATTTGTACTTTTGTGTGAGAGTTAGATGTCTCTGTCAGAGAATCCTGGTGCCACTAGAAACTACAAATCCCAGAATTCTTTAGCAGCGAGGCATGGCAGTTAAGGCAGTTTCGAACTGCATTAAATCTGCAGTGCAGATTCAGCCTAGGTGTGAGACCTTGTATGCAAAAATATATATGCCTTGTATGCAAAAATATCTAGGTTCAAGCCACAGAGTCTCCAATTAAATTAGGAGTGAGTAAAGATCATAGTGGTTTGAGTATTGGTCTACAACTCTGGAGACCAAGGTTCAATTCCCAGCTTAGCCATGAAACCCAGTGGATGACCTTGGGCAAGTCACATTCTCTCAGCCTCAGGGGAAGGCAATAGTGGCAAACCTCTGGACAAACCTTGCCAAGAAAACCCTGCGATAGGGTCACCTTAGGATCGCCATAAATCTGAAACAACTCGAAGGCACACAGTAATAACAATGTCATCCCACAGTCCATATGTGACCCGTGAGTCCTTCTTTGCAGCCTCCAGAGTTATCTAGAAGTTGTTGTGTTTTTTTAAATGAGAAAATTGCTAAAAATTCTTGCCGGTCTATTATTCTTTTCAACAGGTTCTCCCAACTGTAAGGAAAGTGGTCTTGCAACTTGGGAACGGATGATTACAAATATTCTTTCCATCCCTAGTTTTGGGCATGAATGCAGACTCAGCTGTTGCCTTGAGCTCTGTGTTTTAGCAAAGAGCCTCTGTGTGTAAGGAAGCAACAACCACTGGTGTTTCCTTTTGAAAACCTTGCTTTTCCTTTTCGGTTTGAATCAGAGGGAATAAGCAATTTCCTGCCTTCTTGCTTGCCTTCTTGCCTACCATTCTGGTGTGGTGACCTGCAGCATTGGCATAAGGAGAGCATGCCTTCTCACATGCTGTGTGTCCGCACTGTGTCCCGACTCACATATTCTCTGTGCAGTTTGGTCTTTGTTGCAAAATTCATTTCCTTATTGCAAAATTCATTTCCTTATGATTCTCAGATTTCATAAGAGGTGTGCCAGTGTCATTCCCCACAATCAATCAAACAATCAATTGCAACTTTCTAGTCCTTGTCCTTGCAGCAATAAGCCTGAGAAATGTGTATAAGGTATAGACTACCATATGGTACAGGCTACGTGGGATATATATATATATATATATATATATATATATATATATATATATATATATATGGTACAGGGTACCATATGCTTGCTAAATCAATTATATTAATGTATCAGAAGAGCAGTAGTTTTGTTTCTTCTTATTGCAAACAGAAATACAAGGTAATCTTTGTGCCTTCAAGTCACCTGTCGATCTATGGTGACCCCACGAATTTCCCAGGGTTTTCTTAGGCAAGGATTACTCAGAGGTGGTTTTGGCAGTTCCTTCTTCTGAAATAAGAGCCTTGGTGTTCCCCCTTCCTAGATATTCTTTGGTGGTGCCCTGCTATAATTCTGCAAATGTGGATGCACCCATGATTTCCCAAAGCATCACTTGCGGTCACTATCAGGCTTCTTGGAGTGACCTGCTGAGGTTCTAGAGAAGCCAGAATTGAATCTCTGACCCTCACCATATAGCTGCCCCTGCTCTGAGTTCAAGTTAAAACTTTGGGAAGCCTGACTACAGGTCCCTCACGTCTCCATTTGTGTTTCAACCCTGGCTCGCCTTCTTGCGTGGCAGGCGACCGCTTTTCCTTCCGAAGTCAAAGACTTGACCAAGAAGATCCGGACGGTCCTGATGGCCACAGCGCAGATGAAGGAGCATGAGAAGGACCCGGAGATGTTGGTTGACCTCCAGTACAGCTTGGCCAAGTCCTACGCCAGCACACCGGAGCTGAGGAAGACGTGGCTGGACAGCATGGCCAAGATCCACGTCAAGAACGGAGATTTCTCTGAGGTGATGATGGCCTTGGCTGGACCAGAGGGGAGGAGGAGGGAAACGGTACAGGTTGAGTCTCCCTTATCCGAAATGCTTGGGGCTAGAAGTCGTTTGGATTCCGGATTTTTTCCCAATTTTTTCAGATTTTGGAATATTTGCATATACCAGTGATCCAGCTGTTTTGGATTTCATCTCCCAGAATTCTTGACTTATGGTCAAGCTGGCTGGGGCTTCTGGGATCTGAAGTCCAAAAAACTTTGGAGGACCAAAGTTTGGGACTCACTGACTCCTACATAATGAGATATCTTGGAGATGGGACCTAACTCTAAACACTAAATTTATTTCTGTGTCATAGCCTGGAGGCAGTTTTATGCACAATATTTGTTAATAATGTTGTGCACGAAACAAAGTTTGTGTACACTGAACCACCAGAAAGCAAAAGTGTCACTGTCTCAGCCACCCATGAAAAAGGTTTTGGAATATTTCAGATTTGGGAATTCTGAAAAAGGGGGACTCAGCCTGTATTTGTGTCCAGCACTAAATACTCTGGCCTTGTTTTGCAGGCAGCCATGTGCTATGTCCATGTCGCGGCGCTGGTGGCGGAGTTTCTTCATAGGAAAAGTAAGTGTGTTTTATGTGCAGAAGAAGGTGTGAAATGGAGAAAACTCATGTTATGCTCCAGGGCAATTGCTATGTTGTGTGACTTTGAATTTAAGGCAAGGTGAGGTCCATGGGACAGATGCACTCCTTAGACTCCTGCATTTGCATCCCCTAAAGCACTGTTTCCCTAATTTTTGTCCTCCAAGTATTTTGGACTTCATTCCCCAGAATCATTGACCGTTGGATTCTGGAAACTGAAGTCCTGAACACCTGGAGGGGCAGACTTTAAGAACTTTGCAGACTTTAAGAACTTCCCTTACCTGATGTTATTTGGAAGTTAGAACTACAACTCCCATCAGCACAAGCCAATATGACCCATGATTAGGATTTGTGAGAGTTGTAGTCCTAAACATCAGGAGAGCTCCAGGACGGGGGAGGTTGGTTTAACGCTTTGCTTTGGTACTTCTGCTTTGTGAACATCGTTTCCGCTCTTTGTTCCTGTTTTCAGTGCGTGTGAGTGTGGGGTGGGTGGGTTTGCACATCCATATATACACATTTTAATCTTTCAAAAGAGAGAAGTGGGACTCTGATCGAGGGAAGATGACCTGGCCAAGCTTGAGATGGACTTGGAATAGAAGGAGGAACAAACCCTGCGGTTTGTGGCTTTTTGCTGCGGCCGAGCAAAATGGCATTTCCAGGGATCCTCTCCAGCCTGGGAAAGCCGACAGCTTGAACTCACGTCCTCCATAGCAGAAAAAGAGAAACGTATATAGTCTCAGCTCTGAAAATGTTGCTTTGAAGGTCAAGTCCCTTGGTTTCAATAAGGAAGTGCGTTCAGAAAACCCAAATTAGCCTGTGGTACACATAGTCCCGAGCTCAGAAAAATTGCTTTTAATGACTGCAGTTCCCAGAATTCTGCAGCCAGCATGGCCCATTGTGCTTTTGCAGATGTTAATCCAGCCCATCATTTGCAATCCTGGGTTCACAAGCAGAGGCTGCGGCTTCAGACACTGGCTTCCACAAACAATGGAACTATTTCCTTTAATGAGTTTCAGGGAGGGCAGACCAGAATTAGCCCGTAGCCTCCAACTATACCGATTTTGCAGGGACAGTCCCGATTAAACCTTTGTCATCCCACTTTTTCAGCTGCTTTTAAAATATCCCAGTTTCTCTTTCCTCCTCCCAGTTTCCCCCATTATCCTCTGTTTGCTTCAGGTGCTAAAAGTAGTTTGCTCTCAGTTAACTTAGCAGAAGGGAAAGGAGCAAAGAAGGTGAAATCTTTCCTTTCCCTGGAGGCTCAGGCAAAAGCAAACTGCTGCGACCTCTCCTAGCTTGTGTGTGTGTTTTTATCATTAGTAATTTTTGTCCTCTGGACCAAACGGATGTTGCTTAACCACTAGTGTCCTGGTTTTCATCTGCAAATGCTTCTAAGTTATGAAAGCCCATGTGCAGAGGGCTCATTGATATGGACACCTTGCAGGAGATGGGGCCACACTGGACCTTCATTGGATCCCAGAAGGCCATCCTAATGCCACCCCACAACCTGTAACTGTGTAGGGCACTTCAGACCCACATATACTTTACTTTCTAAACTTTGGACTGGCACTGTCTATGTTTTTCCTAATGTCCTCATGATTAGGAGGACTAGAGATTTGAATCCTACATTTAAAGTCTCTGTTGCATCTTGTGTGCCATGTGGGTATGTGTATGCCAGAGATGGATGCCAAAGGTAAATGCTTCTCATGCAAGGTCAACTAAAACAGATTCCTGAGATATAGAAAAGATGGAGATTTGTCATTGCCAGCTTGGATAGCATCAAATAACACAACCCCAAACAGCACCAGTGCCTGGAGCGGACAGATAAAATGCACCAATGTGGCGTAGTGGTTTGAGTGTTGGACTACAACCCTAGAGACCAGGATTCGAGTCCTGCTTGGCCATGAAACCGAATGGGTGACCTTGGGCAAGTCACACACTCTCAGCCTCAGGGGAAGGCAATGGCAAACCTCCTCTGAGCCAATCTTGCCAAGAAAACCCCATGATCGCCATAAGTCAGGAACGATTTGAAGGCACACAACATACACACAAGTTAAAGAACTTGGTTCTTCTTTAGATAAATCTTCAAGGGTACAAACACACACTCTTTCTCATTGTGCAGAATTATTTCCTGCCGGATGTTCATCTTTCAAGAAAATCACGCCCAATATTGATGAAGAGGGGGCCATGAAAGAAGATGCTGGGATGATGGATGTCCATTACAGTGAGGTAAAGGGGATGGGTTGATCCATAAATTTTGGACATGTAACTCCTTCAGAGGAAAGGTTTTGCAAAAGCTCACGAACAAAGGCAACCCCAGTCGAAATACCTCCGCGTCTGGACCAAAGAAATATGTGTTTTGCAATAAGAGCACCTTAAGGATTTGCTGGCTGTCGCCTTCTCTGCCTCCATTCAATTCCATTCCTTTTGAGGGTTGCTTATTGCAATTTCTTGGATCTGTACCAAGGCTCTTCCAAAGTGTTTTGGTTTCTTTTCTTTTTAAACTGGGGCAAGATTTGTCAAAGTTTGTCTTATGGTTTGAAGAGCACCCTTTCTCCTCTCCGGTTTTCTAAAAATAATTTTTTTAGAGTTGTAGCATTGTGGTGCAAAAGTGCCGTTTTACTGATGCACTGTAATTCTAAAGATTACTGAACAAAAACAGGTATACAATATTAAATAATATAGAAAAGTATAATATTACATAAACAAAATGACAATGCACTCCCATATAGCAATTATGGTCATATGTATCCAATACACATGTTAAGAACAACAGTGAACAATATACATGGAATTAATATTGCATATAGGGAAGTACCCAGAAGAAATATCAAATTGTAAACCATCTTGAAGAGTTCATGGATTCTTAAAAAGTCATTAATTCCCCATTATTGAAAAATTCCAAATTCCTGATTGCTGGACTTTCCATGTAGAAGATGAATAATAAATCAAAAAGTAGCAGTAGGAGAAGGAGACAGAGATATTTTTATCCCAATATGTCTTGGAATTGAAAAGAAACACAAAACCCCACTTGAGAGTGGGAATAAAATGTGGCACCTGGTGCGGAGAATTGCCACAAAATATTCCAGGAGAGCAAAAAGGTCATTTGGATATTTATTTATTTTTAAAGAGAGTACCTAGGCATTATTAATAGACCAACTTGGGGGAATAATTCAGAGACATATCTGAATCTAAAAGGGATCTTGCAGCACCTTTGAGACTAACTGTATGAAAGAAATTGTAGCATAAACTGTCATAGATTTGGGCTGCATCCGCACTGCAGAAATAATCCAGTTTGACACCGCTTTAACTGCTACGGCTCAATGCTGTGGAATTGTGGAAACTGTAGTTTTGTGAAATATTTAGCTTTCTCTATCAGAGAGCTCTGGTGCCAGGGCAAGCTACAAATCCCAGGATTCTGTGGCAGTTAAAGTGAGGTCAATCTGGATTATTTCTACCATGTGGATCCAGCCGTATCTTACTTCCTTGGATAGATGGAGTGAATTGGTGCCCAGGAAGGACCTCTATCCTCAGAGTGTATGAATAGCCATAGAAATGCAAAACCTTTGGGGTGACGAAGTGACACGTTCAGCTTTCGCTAAGGTCATTGAGGGACAAAGATAGGAGGAAAGATGTTGGCAAAGGCCAAGGTGGATGGATGACCATTGGCCTGGTGGAGGGAGTTTTGGAAAGGGGTCCATCCAGGCTGGGAACCAGAGCATCCTCATGAGAATGGGCTGTTACAATATGTATAGCGTGCCAGGAAGCCTTGACAAGGCTCTTGGATGCAACCACCTTGGTTGTTTCCAAATGAAAGAATGGTCTGACCGACTTCTCCCTTTTCTTCTGTGCTGGGAAATATCCCTTCAAAGCTCCCTCTATACCTCCTTTTCTTTTTTCCTCCTCTTCTTCAGGAGGTCCTGGTGGAGCTGCTGGAGCAATGCATCGAAGGCCTTTGGAAAGCGGAGCGTTACGAAACCATCGCAGAGATTTCCAAGTTGATCATCCCGATCTACGAAAAGCGCCGCGAGTTTGAGGTAGTGGCTCTGAAACCGACCTCATCTCCTCCCAAGGAAAGTGTAGGATCTGAATCAGTTAACAGTGGTAGATGACTGCCCATATCTGCCAGGCTTCCCAAAGGTCTGGCTTTAAAGGTCAGACTTGGTACAAGAGGAAGCAGTAACGCCTATTCTGCGTTGGTCAGTCTTTTCCTGGAATATTGTGTCCAGTTCTGGGTATCATAATTGAAGAAGGATGTGGATAAACTGGAGCATGTCCAGAGGAGGGTGACCAAAATGGTTGAAGATCTGGAAACCATGCCCTAGGAGTTGAGTCAACAGCGTGACGCAGCACCTAAAAAAGCCAATATGATCAATAGGAACGTAGTGTTTAGATCAAGGGAGGTAATAGTATCACTCCATTAGGCTTTGGTCAGACCTCACCTGGAATATTGTCTCCAGTTCTGGGCATCACAATTCAAAAAGGATGTGGCCAAGCTGGAGCGTGTCCAGAGGAGAGCCACCAAAATGGTGAAAGGTCTGGAAACTAAGCCTTATGTGGAATTTGAGTAATGTTTATCTTGGAGAACACTTGGAAGGGACATGAGTGTCTTTAAATAGTTGAAGGGATGTCATGTAGAAGATGGTACAAGTTTGTTTTGAACTGCCTGAGAAGCTGGGGTGCATCTACACTGCAGAAATAATGCAGTTTCACACCACTTTAATTGCCACGGCTCCATCCTACAGGATTTGTAGCTTTGGAAGGCACCAGTACTCTTTGGCAGAGAAAGCAAAAGACCATGTAAAACTGCACATCCCAGGATTCTGCCCACTGGGTGACCCTGGACAAGTCACATACTCTCAGCCTCAGAGGAACCCCTCTGAAGAAACTTGCCAAGAAAACCCCATGATAGGTTTGCCTTAGGGTCGCCATAAGTCGGAAATGAAGGCACGCAGCAATGACAAGGAAATCTGTATAAGTGAGCAAGTTTTGTAGTTTTGCAGAAGCCGCCCCAGATTTTAGCCTCAACTTTAAAGGGGCTTCCTTGTTCCTGCCAAACCTTGCCCTCAACTAGGTTCAGTGTATAAAGTTTGGACTATAACCCAGTAACACTCCCTGCCTTCAGAGCCAACAGCCAGTGCTATGTCTCTTTCCAGGACGATGCAAAAATATTGTCATTCCTTTTTGACTATAGTGTTGTGTGAATTATTGTTGCAAGGCTGGAAATAAATGAGAAAGAAGGGAGGACAGACAGATTGCAAGTGGTGAGAGCAAGCCCTTTAGAGGGGGCTTGGATTTTATAATAGAAGACATTCAACCTATTTTTGACATCTCTTCCATTCCTCCTTTTGTGTTTTATTTCCAGAAACTGACCCAGATGTACAGGACGCTCCATGGAGCTTACACCAAAGTCCTAGAAGTGATGCAGAACAAGAAGAGGCTGCTGGGCACCTATTTTCGGGTTGCTTTTTATGGGCAGGTCAGTGTACAGGAGTATTTTGTGGTGCTTTGAGGGTTGAATTCTGTCTTGGAGGACCCAAATCCCCCCCCCCACGGTCATCCATGGCTGGCCTTGAGCAAGTCACACTCTCTCAGCCAGAGGGGAAGGCAATGGCTGATGAAATCTTGCTGAGAAAACCCTAGGAAAAGCTGTCCCTATGTCAGAATTGACACGAAGGAACGTAACAACAGAAAAAATGAATTTCTTTGCTGGAGACAGTTTTTGAGGACTAGGAGTCCAAGAGACCTGGGTTTGATTCCCTGCTCAGCCATGGAAACCCACCCGGTGACCTTGGGCAGGTCACACTTTCTCAGCCTCAGAGGAAGGCAATGGCAAATCTGCTCTGAATAATTCTGGCTAAAAGCCCTTTTTTAATAGAGCCAGTTTGATCTAACAGAGAACCAGTGTGATGTCATGGTTTGA
This sequence comes from Phrynosoma platyrhinos, assembly GCA_020142125.1. Lineage (NCBI taxonomy): Eukaryota > Metazoa > Chordata > Lepidosauria > Squamata > Phrynosomatidae > Phrynosoma > Phrynosoma platyrhinos. Next base: position 1,797,513 of record CM034705.1, read on the forward strand.
GTGTTGGACTACGACTGTGGAGAGTGGAGTTCGAATCCCTGCTTGGCCATGTAAACCCACTGCGTGACTTTGGGCAAGTCACACACTCTCAGCCCCAGAAAACCCCTTGATAGGTTCATCTTAGGGTTACTATAAGCCATAAATTAACCCCTGACAAAGTTGGCCGTAGGATCTGAGCCCATGTATCTGGGACAAGGGATTGTAATCCATGAAAGCTCATGCTAAGACGAATCCATGTCTGTCTTCAAGATGTTGCGATGCTCAAGGATGTTCCCCATTTGAAACTCAGATCCATTTCTAAGCCTGCATCTATACTGCAGAATTGATGCAATTTGACATCATTTTAACTGCCATGGTTCAATGCTATAAAAATTCTAGGATTTATAGTTTTGTGATATATTTAGCCTTCTCTGGCAGAGACAACACTGGTGCCACCACAAACTACAAATCCCAGGATTCCATGCCAGTTAAAGTTGCATTAAATATGCAATGTGGCAGCTGGGTAATTGTTGCATTTGTTGTGCGTTTCTCATCCACAACAGACGTTCTTTGAAGAAGAAGACGGCAAAGAGTACATCTACAAGGAACCCAAACTCACAGGCCTTTCGGAGATCTCCTTCCGGCTGCTGAAACTTTACGGGGAAAAATTTGGAGCCGAGAATGTCAAAATCATCCAGGATTCAAATAAGGTGACCATGAAAGACATATACTGCTGGTCCTCCACTCTTTCCTCTTTCTTTTCCAACAAATGTAGGAGGAGGCATTTCAGGAAAGCATGGAGATATGGTCCCAATAGCTGTTTCCCTAATCCAGAGCTTTGAAAGTTACTTTTTCTAATTTTTTAAAAAATATTACTATTTATTATTACTTGTCATAGTTCTAAAAGTAACTGACTATAGGTATACCTCATATAATAACTGGGATGTTTTTCTGAGGAACTACATCTGGAAGAGGAAGTTTGGTACCAGAGGCGGAAATAGTATGGAAAGTATCGGGATCGGTTCCTGCACCACAAAAAAAGAACAATTCAACATGTTATAGGATTTTTTTTTTATTTAAGCCTAACAAATATGCCCATGTGAAATGAAAGAGATAGGTCATGTAAGCCTTGCAAAAGGAAACAAAAATATTTTGAACCTTCCAGAGACCACTTGAACACTTCTTCCATAATGCACCCAGGGACTTTCCCTTTCACCAGCCTCCACTTTTCTTATGATTTCCATCTTGGTGACCAAGCTAATAGATGTATGCTTTTTAACATGCTGAGGGTATCTGATGGGGAAGGCTTACCTTTTCTCCTTTTCTGTCTCTATTTTGCTTTTCCTACTGTAGTACTGTTCAGAGGCAGAGGGCACTTCCCTTGGCATTGGGACATGATCTACTCCAGCTTTCAACTAGCTTTAAAGGAGCTGTCCAAGGTGCTGAGACTATTTGGGGCTGGCGTCAGTACCTTGGACAACTCCACTAAAGCCTTATTAATCTCTGGAATAGATTCACCACCTTGGGACCCATTGACCACGACTGCTAAAGCCACAAGAGCGACAAACTCCTTGCCATGCCCTGCTTCTAGAACAGTGATTCCCAAACTTTGGTCTTCCAAGTGTTTTGGACTTCAGCCCCCAGAAGCACCAGCCAGATTAGCTAATGTTCCTGAATTCTGAAGTCCAAAGCATCTGGAGGATACCAGTTTGGGAACCACTGTTTTAGAAGATGGGCATGGACGCTGACCCAGGGACTGAAGTTGTGGACCTCCTGGGACCTTGTGCTGAACCAGATCAGGAGGAGGTTCCAGAGCCACATGTTTCAGAGACAAACCAGAGTCAAGGTCCAGCTCTGACAGCGAATCTGGCCCATTCAGGTACAGAAGACCACTTACCCCTATCTGCCTTTGCCAGAGGCAACAAAGGGAGGGCTTGAGGAGGTCTCAGAGGATTTATAGGAAGCAGCAAGTAATTCAGCAGCTGCTGCAATGAGCTGCTGATCTAGAAATTATTTGAGATTCCACCTCAACATTAGGAAGAAATTCCTGACAGTAAGAGCTTTTTCAACAGTGGAAGACACTCCCTCGGAGTCTCCTTCTTTGGAGGTTTTTAAACAGAGGCTGGATGGCCATCTCTTGGGGGGTGCTTTGATTGGGAGTTCCTCCACGGTAGATGGGGGGGTTGGACTGGATGACCCTTGGGGGTCTCTTCCAACTGGACTAGATGGTCCTTGAGGTCTCTTCTGCAATTCTATGAATTCCCAGCCCTGCCCTCCAGGAGTTGTCAGAGACTATCTGATATACCTGGCTCCCTGTTGTATTCCTGAACTCTGTGGACTGTGTTTGTTGACTTTGGACACCGTGTACCTGGCTTGGATATTGCTGAACTCTCTTGCTGGACTTGAAGGTCTTTTTGGGACTTAAGGCTCGTGTTCACGAAAGTAAAGTAAGTGCTGAACTGTAAGCTTCTCTGTGACTCTGCTTCCTCATTAGTTTGTCTCTGTCACCTGTGTAGCAGTCAGACTTTGGCTGGTTGACCGGACTTTGTTTGGGACACTCCTTCCAAGTTACCTGTTTCCGTTGCTTCCTCCAGGTGAACCTCAAAGACCTGGATCCCAAATACGCCTACATTCAAGTGACCTACCTGAAGCCTTACTTTGACGAGAAGGAGCTCTCCGAGAGGAAGACGGATTTTGAAAAGAGCCACAATATCAACCGGTTTGTCTTTGAGACGCCGTACACGTTGTCTGGAAAGAAACACGGGAGCGTAGAAGAGCAGTGCAAGCGGAGGACGATCCTCACCAGTGAGTTTGGTCCCTCCAGTTTGCAGGGAGGAAGGTCAAAGCAAGAGGGATGGGAAAGCAGGCAGGGGTACAAAGCCCAGCTATGATGTCAGAGCCAATGACAGTGGGAGACAATCAATCAATCAATCAATCAATCGAGAAACGGGCAGAAAGATCAAAGGCCACAGAAGATATTTTTAGAGGAGAGCAAAGCAATGGCCCATTATGGGTCTCCTTGCTGTAACGTAACACATAAAATGCAGTTCACAAAAAAGTAGCATATAGTTAGTGTGCATGCTGAGTGCCTAAAGATTTTTAATTTTTAACAACAACAACAACAAATTATTATTATTATTATTATTATTATTATTCAAAAAGGATTCCCATCAGTTACACGCAACAGGTCAACCTGAAGCCAATTGGTATCTGATGAAATTAAAGCCAAAACAGTTGAGCTGAAGCAAGTGTGCATTATTATTATTATTATTATTATTATTATTATTATTATTATTACCCATCTCTCCCCATGGATCAAGGCAAGGGACAACAACAATTAACAAACAGACAACATCAGTTAGAACACATCAGTTAAAACTCACATCAGTTTACAAGGACAAATAAGGTGTACACCTATTAAAACAATCCACATCTAAAATTCATCATTTAGAATTCACAACTTAAAACGATGAGCTGCAAGATCCCTTTGTACAGATTGGTGCTATCTAGATATGTGTATTGAGAGTATGTATAATCCACCCTTCAGCCACGTTGGCTCCAAAAGTGGCTTACAAATCAGCATTTTGACAATACTCTGTCCTCAGGGTTACAATCTAAATAAAACATGACACAGAAGGAAAAAGGAATAGCAGTGGCAGAGGGAATTTAAGTCTGGCAGATGCTGGCTGCTCTTCTCTCCCCAAAATCCACAACAATAGTAGTCAAACTGCAACTCCCATCATCCCCAGATAGCATGATTGAGTTGTGGTCTATTGTGTCTGGATAGCACCAGATTGTTGCAAAGCTGGAATCAGAGCTTAGAGAAACTACTTTTTGGACTAACTGCCAGAATCCTCCATGCTGGCTGGGGAATTCTGAGAGTTATCCAAAAAAAGTAACTTCTCCAAGCTCTGACTGGAACTGATTGAGCCTAAGGAAGGTCTTTCTAGTTTTTTGTGGGTTTTTTGGGCTCTGTGGCCATGTTCTAGAAGAGTTTCTTTCTGACGTTTCGCCAGCATCTGTGGCTGGCATCTTCAGAGAAAACTGGAAGGTCTTTCTCATTTTTATTTTATTTTTACTGCTTTTATTTTTACTATTTTCATTTAAATTTATTTTTACCGCTATGATGTCTGGATTCCTCTGATTTTTTTTAATTTGATTTTTTAAATGTCTGCATGGTTGTCATGTTTTCCATTGTTTTAATCCTCTTCTATGTTTATGCTGCTGGCTTCTTTGAGTTCCTAGATGGAAACCATATGGAATTAATATACATCCTTGCTCCCACCCTTTTTTAAAATAAAACCAACTCTGAATAAATAAAGCAGACTCTCATGGGTTCATCTATTTTGAGTTGAGCCGAACAAGTCTGACCAACTCAGGGCGGGCTGCCAATTCTTTTTTTCCTTCTTTCCTGCCAGCTTCCAACTCTTTCCCGTACGTCAAAAAGAGGATTCCCGTCAGTTATGAGCAACAGGTCAATTTGAAACCGATCGATGTGGCGTCTGACGAAATTAAAGCCAAAACAGCTGAGTTGCAGCAAGTCTGCGCGTCGCCCGACGTGGACATGATCCAACTCCAGCTGAAACTGCAGGGCTCCGTTTCGGTGCAAGTAAGCGTCGCAGGCCATGGCATCCTTCTTACACCTCTGGAATAAATAAATATACCAGCTGCCCAGAGACAAATTTGCTTTTTTAGAAATCATTAACTAGCCAGGTTGGGCTTTGTAGAAGGACCTGAGCTTGCCGAATGTTGCAACGATGAGACTGTCGGAGTTGTTCCATGGGTATATGAGATTCCGCCTTTTCTGCCTGCAAGAGTTACCATTCATTCACGAAGGAAGCAGCAAACAATTTTTGCCATTTTCTTCCTCTTGCGAGAAAGTTTTCTCCAAAAAGTCCAAACCCAAATCCAAACTGGATTTGTCGCCTCACTGAAATGGGAGCCATCAGCTGCCCCAGGAGTCTAATTCTTTACTTATTTTCTCACTAGAGGAAGGGATTTTAGCAGTTTTTTTCCTGCTGCAAGAAATTATTCGAAAAAGGCATCATTTTTTGAAAACTATTTATGGTTTATTACTTAGTCTGCACAAAATCCACGTGTGAGATCATGATGATGACAATGATTTTGCACAGAAAGCTGCATTTTCTGGGTAGGAAGCAGGAATATTACTTTCTGCACAGAATATGCTGTAGTGGGATTTTCCTTTTGTGCAAAGTTCATACTTCATTTTTTAACGCAGAAAGTAGGCGCACCTCGGTAACTGAAGTAGATGTTTTCTTGGAAATGACTTCTAGAAAATTTGGTACCAAAGGCAGAAATAATGTGGGAAAATATAAGGATCAGTTCCTCCAATTGAGTTAATAGAGTGCAAACTACTTTTGGGCTTTGAGCTCCATTTGCAGCAATGGCAAGAAGCCAGAGAAGGGAAGATGGGAAATGGAGAGAGAAACTGGGACCTTTGAAAAGCAATCTGAGAGAGTGGGACAACAGAGGATTAATGTGGACTTTCATTGCTATATTGGGAGAGCTGTAGAGGGAATGATCTGGGGTACCCCCCCCAAAAAAAAAACAACAGCTGGCCACCCCTGCCTTAAGAGCCTTGGAGACTGCTTTATATGGAATGAAACCCTTTCTTGGTTGGCTTCCCAGAGTTATATACTTGGGCTAATGGAAATAAAGCAATTTGACACCACTTTGATTTCTGTGATTCAATGCTATGAAAGCCTGGGATTTGTAATTTGGTGGGGCGCCAGAGCTCTCCGACAAGGGAAGCTAAATATCTCACAGAACTACAACTCCCAGAATTTGTAGTTACAATGGTGTCAAATTGCTTTACTTCTGCAGTGTGGCTGCAGCCTAGGGCTTCACTGTGATCCAGCTTCAGGATTTGTTTTTTTCTGTTACACTCCTCTTTTTTGGATAATACCTACATGACTAAGTGTTGCTGTTCCTGCCGCTATTTAGGTCAATGCTGGCCCTTTGGCCTACGCCCGGGCATTCCTCGATGACAAGCATTCCAGCAAATATCCTGCCAAGAAGGTGAACGAATTAAAAGAAATGTTCCGGTAGGTGTTGTTGGTGCTGGTGTTGTTGTTATAAAAAGAGTTTGAGGTTGCATAAATTTTGCATTGCTGTAAATGGACAGACTTGATTCCCAAACTATTAAGAGTAAAAGGAAATCTGTGTTTTCTGTTCAGATTTAAAACTGGGGGTAGGGAAATTGCACCTGTATATCCCCAAAGATTTGTTAAGTACTCAGCCTAGATTTTGTTGTGAAACCCAGGAGTAATGCATGCATCTGAGGAAGTAGACCAAGTCTATGAAAGCTAATGTCATGACATCTTTCACTTGATTCCATCCATCTGAGGAAGGAGATCAAGTCAACGAAAGCTAATGCTATAGTGCTCCTTCACATGACTCCATCCATTTGAGGAAGGAAACCAAGTCTACAAAAGCTTATGCTACAATGCCTTTCGCTTGGCTCCATGCATCTGAGGAAGGAGACCAAGCCTATGAAAGCTTATGCTACAACTTCTTTCACTCAGTTTAGTCTCACAGGTGCTACAAGATCTCTTTGTATCCCTAACCTTGCATTTCTTCTAAAATGGAGACTCAAGACAGTTTACAGAATAAAGTGAATTGTGTTGGGTGAATGGGCCCCTGGACCAAAGATGCTATAGGGCTTTTTTAGGGCCAGATCTGTTGCAAATATGCCATGCCCCATCTGTCTCCTGTCCTTCTTCTCTCCTCTCCAGCAAATTTATCCAGGCTTGTGGGATTGCCTTAGAGCTCAACGAACGGCTGATCAAAGAGGACCAAGCAGAATACCACGAAGAGCTGAAGTCCAACTTCAGGGACATGGCGAAAGAGCTTTCTGACATCATCCACGAACAGGTACAAAACAATTCAAAGGCAAAAACGTACACAGAGTCTCTCCAAACATTACCTGGAAAAAGCACCAGAATCATTGACCTTGGTTGTTGTTCAGAGATAGTGGCATTGACATTGTGCCATCAGGGCTGCTTTCAGAGTTATCTAGGAAACACTGGCATGCTCCAGTAAAGCGGAGGCAGAAACAAGCGACCTTCAAGAAGATGTAAAGTGCAACTCCCATCCTCCCTTGCCCTTGGATGGGCTGGCTAAGGCTGATGGAAGTTGCACTCTCCAACCCTGGCCTGAGATAAGGGAGCCGGAAAGTAGCGGTGAAGGGAAGGGAAGGAAGGAAGGAAGGATGTGGGCAGATGCCATTGCACAAGTTTATAAAGTTTTCTTGAAGTTGAGGGTGAGAGAAGCAGGAGGATCCAAGAGGCAAGCCAGGGTTGGCTTGCACTTTATTTTAAATTGGCTAAAACCAAACTGATGCAGGAGCAGAACCAGATTTCAGAGGGTGATGTCCTCTCTAGCGAAGCAACTATGGGGCAGGGAGGGGGTCAGCAACCAATTTCTCCCATCGCCATTCACTATCAAGGTAGAGACCACAAAGGGAACTCCTTGGCTCCATTTGCTAGGGGCATACATAACATGGGCATCGGAGGGCACATGGATGATTTGGTGGGTCAGCATGGGGACATGGACAGGGCATGCCTGCAGGTGCCTCTCCTTTTCTCTTTGCAACTCCTGTGTAGCGCTGGTTTTGGGGAAGGGGGTTTCTAAGGGGGAACCAAATGGCCACCACGAGCTGCCAAGGGGAATGCCACCACCGCTGCCAAAATGGCGGCAGGAAAAACAGAGGCATGCAAAGCCTGGATTCAGAATAGCTTAACACCCACTCTTTCTCTCATGCTCACCTAACTTCGAATGGAAAATTCTCACTTTTGGGTTCAACTTGAGTCCTGACATGTTTGGTTCCTGAGTTGTCTGGTAACTGAGACACACACACACACACACACACACACACACACACACACACACA
>CM034705.1:1814283-1836549 GCA_020142125.1 Phrynosoma platyrhinos
CTGAGAGTAGCCTCTTGTCCAGAGTCGTAGTAGTCCAACACAAACCGCTATTGGCTTACTAGGAATTAAATACTCTGTCAAAGGTAACATTTATTCACTTCCCAAAGCAAGTTAACTGGGATATAAGCCTCACTTTTGCTCAGTATAAAAAATAAAAAGCAGGGTAGAAGGTCTTAATTTTAATTTTAATTTTAATCTTAATTTTAGGTATGTTTATTTACTTCATCCTGTTTTAGTAACTAGCAGTGCTTACTCCTTAGCTTAATAATAATAATAATAATAATAATAATAATAATAATAATAATAATAATAATAATTTATTTATTTATATACCGCCCAATGGTTGCCCAATCCGGGCGGTTTACAACATAAAACAATTACAATAAAAACATATCCCTCCCCCCTTAAAACAGTATTAAACAACAGCATAGTTAAAATCCTAGTAACAGTTAAATGAGAAAAAAAAACCAGAGTAAATATATATATTTACTCTTAGAGGATGTGTGTGAGTTCCTCTTATTTATTCCCATCTTAAAGAAAACTTGCTCTGCTGTTAATTTTCTGGTTATGATCTACTGTTTCTTAAAACTTGGCACTGGGTTTTAATTTCGGATTCAGTACACTTTAGTTTTAATTCCCCTTGCCGACGGGTTCATCTTGGTTTTATTATTTTCAGTCATTCCTTGCAGATACATCTATACAAATAATAGCCAGAGAATCCTGCTTATCAAGTGATCTTAAAAGTGCAATAAATAGAAATTCTACTTATCAGGTGATCTTAAAAGTGCATTAAATAAATGTTAGATTCTGAGAAGGGTACCGTATAAGGAAAACCACAAATGTGTGTGTTGTGGTTTTATAGGTTGCAAACCTACAAAACTGGTATGGTTTTATGTGTTGCAAATAAATTGCATTCAAAAAGTGAGTCTGTTATTAGTTTCCTACCAGATACCTAATAACAATAATATTTATTTATTTCCTTCCTCTTCTTAGGGACCTAGAATTGGACCTGGTGGCTGCAGGGAAAAAAATGTAACCCATCCTGGTTTATTTCCATTTTATAAAACCACAAGGATACGTATCCACACTGCAAAACAATAGTATTTTGATACCACTTTAAATGTCATGCCCCCTTCCTATGGATTTCTAGGATTTGCGGCTTGGGGAGGCACATTGAAACCATTAACAACGGTCCAAATCACATTGCAGAAACAATCCAGTTTGAGACTGCTTTAACTGTCCTGGCTCTGTGCTAGGGAATCTTGGGAATTGTAGTTTGTACAATTGTAGCACTAGAGCTCTCTGACAGAGAAGGCTAAATGCCTCACAAAACTACAATTCCCAGAATTCCCTAGCACAGAGCCAGGGCAGTTAAAGAGGTCTCAAACTGGATTGTTTCTCCAGTGTGTTTTGGACCAACAGGACTAGAACTGTTGGGCAGAAAAGTCTTTAAAAGAACAAAACAAAACCTCACAAAACTGCAAATCCCAGGATTCTGGAGGATGGAGCCACGGCCGTTAGAGTGGTATCAAAGTGCTATAAGGAATATAGTGTGGATACACCCTGAATCTGCTGGTGAGGAAATCACATCCATTTATTATATGGATAATTATTTGTTTATAACTTATTATTTGCAGTTGCCTTTATGTTATCTTTTGAACCAAGGTGACAACAAGCCAAGCCATACACACACGAGTGGCAAGTTCTTTTGAGGACTTAAACAGTTGTTAATTATTGAACATGGCTCCCCAAAAACCATCTTTTCAGCTGGGCAGAGCCCCAACCAAAGGGTTTTTGAGGCACTGCAAAGAGAGCCAGTTTAATGAGGTCTTGCAAAATAGTGGAGAGGTACCAGCAAGGCGTAGCGCAGGGGTAGGCAACCATTCCCCTTGAAGGGCCGAGGGACTTCATCTCCCAGAAGCCTCAGCCATATTGGCCAATAGTCCCATGTTGGCCAATAGCTCCTGGGATTCTGGGAGCTGAAGTCCCTCGTCCCTTAAAGGGGAAAAGTTGCCTACCCCTGGACTAGGAGTATGGAGACCAGGGTTCAAAGCCCAGCTCAGCCTTGTAAATCTGTAAACCTTGGGCAACTCTCACTCTCTCCATAGATGGCAATGGCAAGCCCCCTCTGAAGAAACTTGCCAAGAAAACCCCATGATAGGCTGAAAAGATGGGTGTCGAGGGGATGCCGTATTCTGACATTATGGGGACAGTGGACCTCCATCTTCATAGCTACATCTGCCGATGCAGGATCTTGGCCCATGTGTTTGTGCATGGCCCCATATTTTTGCAACGGGGAATGTTTTGATTCTGATGGCCCCACTCTTCCTTCAATTGCACCATAGTGCATCAGGGTCATTTCACATTTGGCTTGTGTAGATAAACACGAACAAACATTGAGCAACAGATGTTGTGCTTGGGAGGACTGTGGCTCCAGAAACCTGAGTATGGCATTTGGAGGGAAAGGTTTAGGGAACGCAAAGGTGCAGTCTGCCACCAAGAAGCATTTGCAGGGTTGGCTTGAAAGAAGGGTTGTGAGGCTGAACGAAATGGGCAGAGGAGAAACTGACCTAGAGAGTTTTGGTGGGTATACAATACCTGGAAAATTCAGTGGAGGTGTGATGGGACTGTATGCATATCCCACCTCTTCCACCTTGCCTTAAATAAAATAGTGTGTATTTGCATGCATACACACTAAATCCTGAAGCTGCTTGCCATGATAGTGAACAACTGTTGTTCCGTTGGGTCAAGATCAGAACTTGGAAAGGTTACCTTATTTTGAACTACGGTGTCCACTGGCTTGGGAATTCCTAGAGATAGTGTCCAAAACAATAATTTGGCATCATGAACAGTCCTATTTTGTGGTTCTTCCTGTATGTTTTTGAAGCTTAAAAGTGTGAGGGCAATGTCAAGAAGCTTCTAGTGAGCTGGAAAGAAGTAGAAGCAAGATTTCTAAATGAGGCTGTTTTGGAAACCAGTGCTACAAAGTTAGTCTAAAATAAGTGGGATCACTGAATAGATGAATTGGTTTAAATCAGGGGTAGGCAACCTTTCCCCTTTAAGGGCCGAGGGACTTCAGCTCCCAGAAGCCTCAGCCATGTTGGCCAATAGTCCCATGTTGGCCAGTAGCTCCTGGGATTCTGGGAGCTGAAGTCCCTCGGCCCTTAAAGGGGAAAGGTTGCCTACCCCTGATTTAAATAGTGTCTTAAAAACAGATGCTTTGTCTTATGATGGGATAGTCATGGTCCATGCGGATTATCTTGAATTGGGCCATCGCACTTTTCAGAACAAGTTTGCATGAATGACTAGCTGTATAAATGGGGAAGGAAGGAGAAGCTGTCTTTTTTTAATGTAGAGTAGCTTGGGAGTAATGCAAAAGCAATAACAGATTCTGCCAGGATCTACTGATTTTTGGAGGATTGCAAAAAATATAAAAAGCATGACTCTATATAGTAGTATATATCTCACGTTGTTCTCGTCCCTTAGAATTTGTAATTGCCTATTACCTCTTCTCTGTGCATCCTCATTAAAACAAACAAACTGTTGCAAGGTTCACAGCTTTGGGGCTTATCCAAATTCTTGTTTTTGATATTCCCAGTTAGGTGGAGTGGTGCTGGATGCCCAAGGGCCCACAGTTCAGTGGCAGAGTACACATTTTGCAAGGTCCAGGTTCAGTTGTTGACATTTCCTGTTAAAGAGGATCTTGAGTAACAAGGTTGGCAGAGACCTGAGCTGGAGATCGGAGGGCTGCAGATGATCTGAATGGATGGTAAAGGCTAGGTGGGCTGATAGGCTGGCTCAGCTTGTGTCATATAGGTGTGTGTTCGGGAAAAGCAAATACTGATCTCCTTCCACCTGGAGGTGCACGACTGGGAGCTCTCCAAAACTTTGGAGCAGCCAGTTTTTGTGCCCCTTAAGGGCCAAAACACACTGCAGAAATAATCCAGGTTGACACCACTTTAACTGCTCTGGCTCAATGCTAGGCAATTCTGCAAACTGTAGTTTGTGAGACATTGAGCCTTCCCTGTCAGAGAACTCTGGTGCCACAATAAACTATAGTTCCTAGGATTCCCTAGCACCGAGCCAAGGCCGTTAAAGCGGTCTCAAACTGGATTATTTCTGCAATGTGTTTTGGCCCAAACAAATACAGACTAGCCCCAGCATGCTAAACCGCTGCAGTGGGAAGTGCTGGATTGATGCATCCAAACCTGAAACCTGAAGCACTTGGAGAAGCCCTGAATGTTCCTTCCATTGCACTCCAGTTCAACTTGGAGATCCTGCTCCAGCTTGCTCAGCTGATTGAACCGGAGTGGGCAAATAAAAGGTGGAGTGTTTCAGTCATGGTGCCAGGCTTGTGTAATGCTCTCCAGTCTACCACATCCCCTCCGTCATTTGATTTCACCACCGATTCAAGGTGCAGCTATTTGGGAAGGCTGACTGGGTTTCCTTCTCTACTGTATGTGCGGAGGGACAGGTCTCTTCCAACTCTATGATTCTGTGATTCTGCTTTTCTGCAGGCTGTTCCGTTTTGTATTTATCTATGGAAATTATGATTATCCTCATTTTATTTCTAGTTTTTCATTTAAAAAATAGTAGTGTAAATGTAAAGAAGAGCCATCGTGGTACGGTGGTTTGACCATTGGACTGTGACTTTGGAGCCCAGGGTTCAAGTCCCCATTCAACTGTGGAAACACAGTGGGTGACCTTGGGCAAGTCACACACTCTCAACCCCAGAAAACTCAGTGATAGGTTCGCCTTAGGGTCACCATAAGTGGGAAACAACTTGAAGGCACACAACAACAACGTAAGCATAAAAGGAGCAGTGTCAGCCCTGGTTAGTACTTGGATCGGAGACCACCAAAGTGCTGTAGGCTTTATTTCAGAGGAAGGAATGTGCAAAAAAAACGGTTGAGTATTCCTTGCCTAAGAAAACTAGAGTCACCATAAGTCAACAGGTGATTTATGGATTTTGGTCAAAGACCGTAAATAAATTCTGTTCTGTTCTGGTGATTTATGGTTTATTATTTATTTATGTACTATTCCCTTTATATGCTACCTTTCTCACAAGGTGGGACTCTTGGCAGCTCACAGAAGGAAAGCACTTAAAACCTTGAAGAAAGGGAGAGAGAAACAGACACCTATCGTAAAACAAGTGATTACCTGATATAGTTGCCTGAATAGCTTTCACTTTTTACTTTAAAGACTGAGATGATAAAGAGTGGTTTAGATTGTGAACTGAGGTGAGAGGCAGTATAAAGGTGTACATGAATTAGAGGAGCTGAGTTTTTCTCTCTTTACTTCCTCCAGCTTGATCACAAAATCTGCTTTGATCTGAGCTTGACTAGGAAGAAAAACCTCTGGGAGCCACAAAGAAAAGCTGTAAGATTCATCTCCTTTGAGCCACACTCACCTTCTGTATTAAAATCAGGCTCCATACCATTCTATCAATGCACAAACACATATGCAACAGATCATAATGATTCCGGTCAGGCTAGCACTGAGTCATTTGCCTTCTTTGAAATTGCTTCTGAGTCACAAGTCCTCCTCCCCTTTCTTTCTCGATCATGGAAGGAGATAAAAAATTTCCTGGCTTCTGAAGCTGGCCTGCCTTTACCGAAATGCAGATCTGTGAGTCAGTGTAATGTGTGTTTGCATGGGGAGAGGGCTCTATAAGGTGGTATGGCTGAGCCACATATCTTGAAACTGAGTCCCCACTTGCTTTGGTCTCCATGCTGGACTTTTGTGCAGGGTTGCCTCCAGAAATATTGTTCCTAGTCCTTTCGGCATAATGAACCTCTCAACACCTCCGCCCGCATTACTTGTGCCAAAGTACAGTCTCATTGGATGTCTTCCTGCTTTCCACAAATGTTTCTGGTTCTTGTCATTAGTAATCTTGGCTTCCTTCTTTTAGAGGGAACCTTGCTTTTTGTTTGGGGGCCTTTTTCTTTTAATGGACTTTTGAGGGAGTGCCTCCCTTAGCCTGCCAATGGTGGCTTATGCTCCCAGCCACTTTATCCCCTGGTCACTATAAAATTAAATAAAAGGTTATTGCTCTTTGATAAAAGATAATGTTTTGCATGTGGAAGGTCCCAGTACCTCCCTAGTGCCTCCAGGTACAACCTCCAGGTACAACTGAGAAGGATTCCTAGAACCACAGTCAGAAAATGATTCTCATGTCCAAAACACACGGCAGAAATAGTCCAGTCTGAGACTGCTTTAACTGCTCTGCCTCAGTGCTAGGGAATTCTGGGAACTGTAGTTTTGTGAGACGTTTAGCCTTCTGTGTCAGAGAGCTCTGGTGCCACAATAAACTACAATTCCAGGATTCCCTAGCACTGAGCCAGGGCAGTTAAAGTGGTCTCAAACTGGATTATTACTGCAGTGTGTTTTGGACCCCTGTTTGGGAACTGAGGGAACAGTTTGGGGTGGGACCTCATGGTCTGAAGCTCCACAAGCCCCAGACTCCCCCAGTCTGCTTTTCTATTTGCTGCCTGGGTTTGTCCTAAATAGCCTCTCAAAGTACAGGAAGTGATGGTTTCTCTTTTCTTTTTTATCTCCTTCTTTTCACAGAATCCTCATTGGTCCTCCCTCGCTTATCTGGAATCCGTTATGCTATCCAGGAAAGGCGTTGTGAGTTGAATGTGTCATGGGCTCCCGTACGGTCCTTTGATACCTGCCAGCTATTCTATGAGAGTGGCGTAGACACTGATGGAAACTGGATAGAAAAAGTAAACTTCCTTTTTCTTTTCATCGGTGGCAGGGGGAGGGGGGAATGTAAATTATTGTAAAGAAATAAAAATAAGAAAATAAAAGTACCAGGATTATGATGCAAATTACAAATGTGCTGCTTAGACAGTCTGAGGCAGTTAAATGATCATAAAGGTCATGATATCATGTCTAGATTGAGGGAAGTAATTCCTCTTCCCGTTGGCAACAGCTGGGCACCGATGGTCTTTCTCTCTACCCCTCTTTGCTGCATGAGGGGTAGGATTTTTGGACATTGTATGAAGGAGTAATGAACAGCTCACACCCTGTCCCAAAAGGACATACACACACATAACCCCAAAGTAAGTGTAAGTACAGTGGGCCCTTGGTATCTGCTGGGGTTTGTTTCCAGGACCTCCTGTTGGATACCAAAATCCATGAATGCTCAAGTCCCACTAAATACAGTGGCATAGAAAAATGGTATCCCTTATATAAAATGGCAAAATCAAGGTTAGCTTTTTGGAATTTATATACTTTTAAACTATTTTCAAGCCATTGATGGTTGAATCCGTGGGTAAAGAATTCATGTATACAGAGGGCCAACTGTATGTCATCAACAGGATTCCAACCAAATCATTTAAGCAAAGGCTTGGGAAAACAAGGTTGTAGTTGTAGACACACTTATTGATTTACAGGTTTCCTTACGTTCAGAGGAGCTTGTGAGATGATGAGTATACAGTTGCATTGTTGATAAAACAATAAAAATATAGGAAGCAAGCTGACATTTGAGCCAGAGATGAAGCACTTCTACAGAGAAGTTTGTTTCTATCGACTACTCATCTCACCTTTGAAAACAAGGACACCTAGAACAGGACCTCTGAAGTTCAGTGGGGCTTTTCCCCAGGTAAATTTGTATAGGATTACAACTCTGTTTCAAAAGAAATCATGGCTATCATTGCTGTATGCTTAAATTGTGTCAAGACAAACTTTCTGCCAGGATTTGTTGTGATCTGGGTCTTGTCTGAAATTAATAGTTTTTCATTATCTGATTGATTTTTTCCTTTCCAAACGTAGAAAAATTGTTTAAACCTGACCCGGGCAATCCTAGTACCTCTGGGGAGGAAAGCTGTATTCAGAGCCAGAGCTGTATGTTACAATAATAGGACATGGACATGGAGTGAAGGAGAATGGGTTAATATCACTCTTCCACAAAATGGTAGGTCACCCCTTATTAGCTGCATGTTTCATACTGGTATAATGTTGGTGTTTTGTAAAATTGTGCTGCCATCTGTATCAGACTTAACAGAGCAACATGTATGTGTACTGTAATTTGCATGCTTTTTTTGGGGGGGGAGGGGATGCTTTGTCTAGCCCCTTGATCCACCATGGCAAGCTTTCCCTGCCTGAATCCCTTCATTACTTTCTCCCATTTCATCATCAGCATGAGAATAGCAGTCAGGGGTTTGTGAGCCCTCTGTGCCCTTCCAGTGATCCCTACAGGTTTTATCATTCATGCTTTGGATAACTGCACAAACTCTGCTTAGGATATTACCAGTAATCCATGTTTTGTCATCCTTACACAACCCATGTGACCAATAGATGTTCTACATGGGAGTCGGTTGAAAAGCCCCCCCCCCCCAATTTATATCCCATTGAAATGAAGAGCAACAACATAAAACTCTGTTGGGGAAGTATAGACTGCATTTATCTATACAGTTGGCCCTCTGTATCCATGGATTTTACATCCAGGGATTCAACCATTCACTTGAAAATATTCAAGAGGTGAAAAACAAGGGGTCTGCACAGTTTGTCTAGCAATGCACTAGAGCAGTGGTTCTCAAACTGTGGTGTGGGACCCCCCTGGGGGTATGTGTGTGAAAGTTGCTCAAAGGGTGTGTGTGTGTGTGTGTGTGTGTGTGTGTATGAGACTTAAAAGCCCTGATCCTTTTCTGAGCCAAACCTTTTCTGTCCTGGATGGGAAGAGAAAAGTAAGAAGGGCGCTTGGAGCCTCTATCTGAGGATAGAGCAGGAGAAGAGCTGTTTCCTTATAAGATACTAAAATATGAATATACATGAATGTGTGAACAAAAATACACTAAACAAATTCATACACAATGTCAAGGTGGGGGGAGACATATGGGTGTAGATGTAAAGGGGGTCACAAGGGTACAAAGGCTGGGGACAGTTTGTGAACTGTTTTTCTTCCCTGTAACTTCCTGCCCTACTTTCCACTTCATCTTCCTGTTTCTAGTCACTGTTGAACAAATTACATAAAGCAAATGTTTGCAAGTGGCTTTGGTTTTTATGACTTAACGTTAGCTTGGAATTGAAGGATTGTTCTAATCCAAACCCTTCATTCTTGCTTTGGTGGTCTGTTTCTTCCCTTTCAGTAGTTCTGTCTGGCCAGCAGTAGAGGAAAAGTCTCAAAACTTAACTGAGCTAAGAAGAATGCTGAGTTTGAAAGGGGCTTGACAAGATGAGTCCTGCTTTTGATGTTGCTGCTGCTTCTCCTTTTCCAGGTATTGCAGGTACAGGAGCCATCAGTGTCAGGTGCATTTGGCATAATATGCAGTACGTAGAGTGTTCGTGGCGGCGTGGAGAGAATGCAAGTCGTGAGACCCTCTACAACCTGACCTACTGGTTTGTATTTGAAAAATCCTCCCCATCCCCACCCTGTTGTCTTCAAAGTGATGTTTGAGAGCTCTTAGGCCTTTTCTCTGCAGAGCTGTTTTAATCCAGTGCTGACAGGTATGCATTTTTGCAACTATGTCTGACTTCCACTAAGAACTAAGAACTTGGAGAACTTTATTTATCAAAATAAATCCTGTGTGCATTCAGGGTATGCTTATTGTCAATGTGCCATGCTGACTTTGTGTGGGTCTAAACTGGCCAGAATACTCTGAGCTACCTCCAGAGCAGGAAAGCTTACAGTAGCCAGTTTTTTTTTATTTCAGTCCTTTGGACCTGGCTGTTTTCCACTCCTTCTGGTTTCTCTCTCTGTACAGGTGTGTGTGCGTGTGAGAACATTAATGGTTTGCCTACTGTCATCCAGGTTTTCTAATGTTCTGCTGATGTTGCTTTTCCCCCTGAAGGTATCATAAAATGGGTGAAGAACAGGAGTGCACAAATTATACTAAAGAAGGTGATACCTTTCGATGCTCTTTCCACTTCACAGAAAATTTGGTTGAACCCTTTTCAATTTCCATCCATGGCAATTCCAAAGATGTTCAGACTATGTGCTTGGTCATGAAGGATGGCTTAGAACTAGGTATGTATCTCTATTGATCAGATGATGGCTTGATTTACACCAAAAGATCGGCATGAGAAATGACACTGAAAGCAGAATAGCCTTTAAAAGAATTAAAACAGCCTGCCTTTCTTTCATCTGTTTTTCTTGGGCCTGGTGTAGGATAGATTCCTACACATGTTATTCTGCCTTGACTCCTGGGATTGGATCCAAAGGCACCTTGATGGAACAGGTCTTACTGAAGCTAAATAGCTTTGAGTCTGACCTGGATGGGACATTGCTAGGAAACCTTGCATGTAGCATCTTGAATTTCACAGATGCAGGTTAAACACCCCTAATCCAAAATGCGAAAACCTCTGAATCCAAATCTTTTTGCCACCATCCACCTGTTTCCACCTTCAAGGTTGCAACGCTCCTGCTCTTTTGTCTGTCAGATCCTCAGTCTCTCTCCAGCATTGTGTCTCACAAAAGTGGTGAACTAACAAGACACGAGGCTGGAGAGAGATGAATAAACAAGAGCATCTCAACCACTATTTTGAAAGCAGAAATGGGTGGCTGGTGGGAAAAGGATGCAAGGCTAGAGAGACAACAAGGATCTGTGAAATGGTAGGAATCCAGGTGTAGTGTTCAGTGCAGATCCATGCCTCCTGCTGTTTCACAGATTCTTGCATCTCTCTCCAGCCTCACAAATGCAGTATAGGCACATACTAACTTGTGTATCCCCAAAGCCAAAAAAATCCCAACTCCCAAAACACTTCTGGCCACAAGCATTTCAGATGACTGATACTCAACCTGTAGAAGGTGTGATAGAAATGCATTGAACCCTAAGGTGGAACTATTCTGGGCTTTTCTTTGCAAGCTTTGTTTGGGGGGGGGTTGCTTTTGCCTTTCTCTGAGGCTGAGAGGGTATGACTTGCCTATGATGGGTTTCCATGGCTGAGCGGGGATTTGAACCCTGGTCTCCAGGGTCATAATCCAGTTCTCAATCCCCAACACCACAATGGCCCTCTGTATCTAGACACTAGCTTTTGAAGAACGTTTGACGGTGTTCTGTTTGAAAGCCTGCAAATATGTCACCATTAACTTAATGTTGATTGGAATTCACTATCATTGTTATGGATGCATAACCTAGAATTACTCATCCGTAACTGATTTATATTCATAATCCCTACACATTTATGGTTGTGCCACATTATAAAAGTCCCCCCAGACCTACTTTACTGGGTAGCAGTCATTGAGAGCAATCGAGGTCTAGTCTCCTTTTGATCAAGATGCAGCATACTGACATTTCCACCCCCTTCCTGCCTGTGATCTCTGATGTGAGGAAAAATTGCAACAGGGATCCTGCTTCTGATTGTTTCAACAGAGATCACTGGAGGGAAGAAAGTGGAAATCTCAGTGTACTGCAAACTGATTAACAGGAGAACAGACATAGCTCTCAGTAGTTGCTGCCCAGTAAGCAGGATTGGTGGCTTTTTTTTTTTGTGGCTCTGGCAGATGCTGATCTGGGATCTCTTTGCCCAGATCTCTTTGATGATCTGGGTTCTTGGCCTTTTTTTTTAACATGACGCATTTATTTATTTATTGCTTTAGGTATTCCAATAAAACTTCATCCTCCGTCAATTGTAAACATCAGAAAAAGTAGTGATGGAGTGTCTCTAAACTGGACTTCTCCTCGAAAATGGAATGGCCTATGCTATGAAGTAGAAATAAATAACACTGAAACAAAGAAAATGGTGAGTTACAGTAAAATCTGGCTTTCAACTGAATATCTAAATTGATGTATAAAGAGAATTGTGGCAGCTTAAAATGTAAGGTTAATCCTTTTAGTATAATATAAATGTTCTGATTTTGAGCGCAGAGAGGTTAATCCTCCAAGAAATCTGAGTTCTGGGTCATAGATGACACTTTGGATCTATTTTTTTTCACGTGATAGAGTCATAAAAGCTTAAGAGTTTTGAAGGGACCATAAGGGCCACCCACTCCATCCCTACTGACACAGAAGAATACACAACTGAGGTCCTTCTCTAAGAGGTGGCCATCCAGCCTCTTTTTCAAGCCCTCTACAAAGAAGAGGGTCCACCATCCTCTGGGGCAGTCTTTTCTACTGTTGAATAGGTCTTAAAGTAAAGAAGCTCTTCTGTGGAAACTTTTTTTCTTGGAATTTGAAACCATTGGTTTATGAAACCATTGGCAGAAAGCAAGCTTGCTCCATTTTCTACTTGACATCTTGTACTTGCATGTTGTACTTGTTTAAATGTTAAGTTGCCTTGCATCCCCATTTTGAGGAAAAGGCAAGGGTTAACAACGGCAATAACAATAAGCATTTGCTTATTAAATTATGCTAAAAGTAATTTATTTCAGTCTACAGAAAATTGGTAGATTATGAAAAGCTTTTCTTTTCTTTCTTTTTTAAAAAGATTTTTGTGGACAAAACCACAGTAACAATTCCCCTTAAGTCTAATGAGCGCTACACTTTCCGGGTGAGAGCCATTCGAAGTAAACTTAACAGTCACTGTACGGACAACTGGGGACTCTGGAGTGATTGGAGCAACCAGAAGGAATGGGGTGAGAAGCATTTTTGTAATGAATAAGCTAACTGGCTAAATCAGCCTTATTGATCTACATAATGAATTAACTTTTACAATGAATGTTTTATTAACATTTACATGATTGTGTTACATTTTTATTGGATCTTATTTTTTTAATCATTGAATTATCTTAGTTAATTTTGAGGAACATTTACAGTTGCTTTTGAAGGAGGGGTTGGTTGTGTATGCATGGTGTGTGTGTGCGTGTGCGCGCACACGCACACCTCTGCCCCCACCCCTTCCAATGATAACTCATTGGGCTATTAAGAATGGCAAATGGTAGACTTGGATTAATTGAGTTCTTGGTTTATCCTGGCTTCAGTGTGCATTCTTGTGCATTCTGTCATGAAGGTGGACATTTGTCAGGTAAACAATACATCTTTTTCTGATTAGGACATCAGAGAGGGCCTTCTCAGTAGCTGAATTTCCACCTGTGGAATTCCCCATCCATAGGAAGCCAGTTGGCTCCCTCCCGACTCTCTTCTTGCCAGCAGACAAGAACCTTTTTGTTCAAGCAGGCATTCAATGTGTAATTTCTTGCAAGGGGACTTCCTATGGTGTGTATGTGTGTGCATGCGCATGTGCTTTATTTCTAAATTTTATATGCATTTATTTGCCTTGTCTGTTTTATTTTTTCAGATGACAGAGACAACATGTTTAAATTTCTTCTATTAATTCTCATACCATTATGCGTGACGATCCTGACAATCATTTTGCTAGTTTACCTGAAGAGGTAAGAGACAGATTGCCCACTTTGAGCATTTTGTGTGTAGATTAAATTAAGCTTCTAGATTACAATATGGTAAGACCACAAGGGTTTGAGGAAAGTAAGGACCAGAGCTTTGCTTTCCCTGTAAAACGCTCTGTGGAGCAGTTCTCAGAGTGTAAATAGGGAGTGTAATCGTCCTGGTATGCTGCAGCTTTATAAAAATAAAACTGGTAGAGGGTTTATTTTTAAATGCTGAATCAATTAAACCAAGTCTGCTATCTAAAACTCTTTAATTCTTACTCTTTGTTATTGTTACATTTCTAAAGGATTAAGTTGCTGATTCTTCCAACGATTCCTGAACCGGGAAAGTTTCTAAAAGGAATGTTTGAAGACCAAAGTGAAGATCTCCATTTGAAAGGAATGTTTGAGGAGCCAAATGTGGATCTCTACGTGAGTTTTGTGCTTCTACCTGATCTCAAAAAAACTAGCCTTAATAAATAGATGAAGGAAGCAGAGACTCAAAGTAACTCATTTTCAGGCAGAGTGGAAGACAGTTTTTGTTTCCTTTTGAAATAATTCAAATTGTAGACCACAGCAGTGGCTGGCCTTGGGACCATGGTGTCTGGTCACCGTGGTCCCTTGCCAAATGGAGAGCAACCAGGGCTGGAGCTGTCAGAGGCTGCTCCAATCTGCCAATCTGCTTGACCCCATAGTTGCATTTTCTTTGTTTTCTTTACATCCTTACATGTCCCTAAGTTTTACTCTTATCCAAGGGAACTTAGCAAATTCTGTAATTTTGGGCCCAAAACCTGCCCTCAGCTTATATTCAAGTATATCTGTGGCATAAAGAAAGTTGGAAAAACAGGAGAGGGCTGAGCAGTGCTGAGAGGATTACTGGAGGTAAAAGGGGTAGGGGCACAGGAAGTCATATGAAACTCTTTGCAGGTATCAAGCATAGGCCTCATGAATCTCTCATGTGGGTATCAAGCATGGCCATAGGCAGTGCCAGGACACCTGAGGTAATAAATAATTGTTTCATTACTTGACTGCTTATGTTTCTTTTTTGTTCCTAGAAACAACCAGCAGAACTGCCAGTCAAAGAAGAAACAACCGATTTGTTGATAATCACAAACAGAAAAGAGAACTGAGGACAACAGGTTGCCGCCTTTACACCAAATGAATGTAAACCAGATGCTTTGGGGGTGGGAACTGATGTGCTCAGCTGCTGGACAGTCTCTTGGAGTTGCACATAATGCCCTTTCCCTGATGCCTCCTTGCTAAAACCATCTTGTTAGACCATGCAGTCCACAGAAATCCATCACGTCAGTAGCAGACCTCCTTCCCGCCTTTGCTCCAGTTTGTCGCCCATGCTCACTTCACTGAACCATGTCCACAAACATCAAGCTCTGTGTTAGCTTCTGTGAAGCAGCATGTGCTCTGGGAGAAGAGGTATTTATGTCACTTTCTGGAACTACAAGTGTATTCATCGTGGAGCTTGCCTTGGTGTTACATTCAGCCAGTCTGGAACTTTGAGCTTCTCCAAGTCCAGGAGTAATTCCCATCATTTCAAAATGTGGCTAAACGAACAGCGAGTTGGGTCACTCGATAGGTGGCGATTGCTGTTGATCCTGCTTCAGTGTGTGACATCTAGGATTCTTAGCTTGCCTATCTTGTCTGTCACAAGCATGTAAAGGTCTGTGCACAACTTAACCTAGCCTTCCCCAGCCTGGTGTCCACAAGTCCCAATAGCCCCAGCTAGTATGGTTAGTGCTCAGACATTTTGGGACTTGCAGTCACATGTGTGTGGTTTTGACTTATGCAATGCCAAGGGAGGGCATTCACAGGACTTGGAAGTCATAAGGCCATGAAGGTGCTATCTAAGAAGACCAACCTCTTTTGGTTCCAGTGGTGCTTACACAAACACTTGTATAATACCCCACAGCTGTACAGCCTGTGTATCTGAGTTCTTTAACTTGAACACGTGCCAGAATCAGGGTCCAGGATGTCTTGTGTGAATGTCTATATCAGGCATGCATACATGCCTCTTGTCTGTCTCTTCCAGCAAACTTTTGAACAAACTTGAAGTTTGTGTATTAAGGGTTTGTTTGTTTTTAGCATTGTAAACTTAAGTATTTGTTTACTTGGGATTTATTTTTTAACAATTGAGATTGTGATTTTTGTATAAAGAATGAAAAAAATACTTTTTTATATAAAACAAAAAGTGACTCTTCTGCTTTTGAGGATATCTTTTCCATTGTTGCACATCAGAAGGCCCAAATTCTTTTAAGTCCCTATTGATTTGTGGGGCTGTATTTTTTTATTGGCTGTTCACTGGTTTTCAGATTGTGTTTAGAAACTCATAGGCAATTTCCAGACAATGTCTGACACCTCAATTGCTCCCAAGCCTTCAGAAGGTAATGCAGCAGCCTCAGCGTTCCTGACAGAGCAGGCAATTCACTGTTCAGGGCTCACGCTTGCCTAATATCTTGCTGCTCTTTGCACTAAAACCCTGCCAATGTCCAGTCCTTAAGGAGAACTGTTATAACTGCTCTTACCCTTAGGAAGCACCGTGGGCCTACTGGAGCATGGTTTATCAACCAAATCCTCAGAATATCTGCATACAGAAGGCATAGTCACAGCTGAACACAAAGGATGAGACTTTTGGCATTTCCCAGGAAGTGTGTCAGGCTACATCTCTTTCCCATGCCACAATCCCAGACACAACTCTTGGCTGAACTTTGGGACAAGTAACTTATCAGTTGACCTGCATCTTGAAGTCCTAGGGACAGATGTGCAAGTATGTGGGCCAAATGCCCACATAAAACCAGGTTGGCTTGCCTGTTCATTGCATCTCTCTCTCCATCTGCCAAGTATGGCAACAGGGCAGTCAGGAGCATTATAGCAAGATGATGGTCGCTTGGACCAGCAACATAAAACAGCTGTTTTGAGTTCCCCCAACAAAAGACAAATTAGAAATGTTTTGTCACTATTCTGACATGTTTATGCCTTGCCATGAGGGTAAAAGTGTTCAAAGTGCAGTTTACATTTTCAGATTAACAGTGCGTCCTAAATCTGGAGAGAGAACTGAGTTTTTCCTTCCCCCAATGTGTCAGGGACCAGCACCATATTTATTCCAGCTGGCTACAGGTGTTTCTTGTCTGGAAACTTGCCACGGACCAGCAGTCCATGGCTTGGGAACTTGCACTTGCCCGTGGGCCACCTGTTTGTGTAGCACCGAGCTCCAAGATAAAGGCTCATGGAAGTAGATAGCTATTTTTAAAAGCCCTTTTTAAAAAACTAAACACCTAACTTGGCCTTCTCTATGGTGACATATGGTTGGCCCTCATCAACTGGGTTTTGTTTTCGTAGAATCATAGAAGAGACCTCAAGGGCCATCCAGTCCAATCTGATTCTGCCATGTAGGAAGACACCATCAAAGCACCCCCTGTGGATGATCTGTTGTGTGATCTACCCGATAAACGTAACTGTAAGTCGACCTTATGTATGCAAAAGTTAAGGATTTTGATATGATCCATCCATAAGGGTGAAACTTATGGGCATGTAACAAAGGATGTTAAGGCGAAAGCAAAGGGAAACTGCTGAAGAATTTATAAAATCCCAGCAGGCATAATCATTTGTGCTCATACTAAAGACTGGATGGATGAGATAGTGATTCCATAAAGATGACACTGTTACCTTCCACCAAAGAGTGGTTCTTTTTTAAATAAAAGTTAAAGTACAGTACTTACACTGACCCAGTTTCTTGGGTCATATTTTTACCAAAATTCCTAGACTTACATAGGAGTATATACAATATTATTGTGTAGAAACTGAACGCCAGGGGGCAGAAGAAACCCATAAAAAAGAAACAACAACCATCATCATCTTTCTTTTGTCCCCTATTCTAGAACTTACGGGATCTTGATATCTTTAGTATTGCATTGTGTATGTGCCTTCAAGTCTCCTGTCGACTCATAGTGACCTCACGGATTTTATAGGGCTTTCTTAGGCTGCATCTGCACTGCAGAAATAATCCGGGTTGACACCACTTTA
The DNA here is from genome assembly GCA_020142125.1 of Phrynosoma platyrhinos. Classification (NCBI taxonomy): domain Eukaryota; kingdom Metazoa; phylum Chordata; class Lepidosauria; order Squamata; family Phrynosomatidae; genus Phrynosoma; species Phrynosoma platyrhinos. The sequence continues at coordinate 1,831,589 of CM034705.1, forward strand.
ACTGCCGTGGCTGCACATTATGGGGTTCTGGGAATTGTAGTTTGTTGTGGCACCAGAAGGCTGAATGTCTCACAAAACCACAATTCCCAGAATACCATAGCATTGACCCATAGCAGTTAAAGTGGTATCAACCTGGGTTATTTCTGCAGTGTGCATGCAGCCCAAGATGAGCAATACTCAGAGGTGGGTTTTGCCAGTTTCTTCCTCTGAAATACAGGACCTAGTACAGTATTCATTGGCGGTCCCTCATCCAGGTATTGACCCTGCTTAGCTTCCAGAATCAATCTTCCCTCTCCATGCCCTTTAGCAGCCAAGCATTCCCCTTGAAACAACACCCACCCCCCTTCGGAGTCTACTCCAAATGTTCTCTGACCCACAAAAGAAAATGCCTTTTGTTTTCCCTTAGATGTGGATGTGTCTCACTCTTGGAAAATAATGGTTTCCCGTTTTCTGCCCTCTGGGCAAGAAATAAAAGAAAGAGCACTTTGCTAACAGCTGGCACCTGACTGGGAATTTAAAGCCGCTGGCAAATCCATTTCCTTTTGAACCCTTTTCGCCATCAGAAATGGAGACCACCAGCACCATTCCTTTTCTGGTGCAGAGAGCGGTGGTGCTGGCTTGCATTTTGCTATGTACTTTCTAGAGATGTGATGTATCTACATGGCATAATTATAGCAGTTAGATACCACTTTAAATTCCAAGTCTACAAAAACCCATGCTACAACTTAAGATGGTTAGTCTCAAAGGTGCTTTAGTCAGCCCTCTCCACCCACGGATTTTTTTTATCCATGGATTCAAGGCTTGAAAATATTTTTCAAATATATAAATTCCAAGAAGCAAACCTTGATTTTGCCCTTTTATATAAGGGACACCATTGCACTATGCTATTGCATTTGATGGGACTTGAGCACCCCACGGATTTTGGTTATCCACAGATGGTCCTGGACCCAAACCCGAGTGGATAACAAGGACCCACTGTACAAGATCCCTTTGCATACTAACATGGCTATATCTCTGAATTCTTACCCCATAGAAAGTGAGAAATATGAGATAAACAAGGATAATATCTGGTAAGATGGGAGACAGATACAGAGCTGGAGGAAATCAAGAATGACAATGTACCTTTGCAGACGCTGAAAAAAGAGTGGGAAGAAGGTGAGAGCAGACTATCCATCAGAGGTCTCAAGACTAAAGAACAGATACTGATCTTTCTCTCACAAATGGTGTGAAGCAGCACATCTCTGAGCTGGGGGCTGGAGGAGAGACCCACGAAAAGATGTTTTATGCCAAAAAATATACTTCAGAAACACCTCCCTCTTCCTGCTATCTGACTTCAGGAGGCCAGTGTAAAATACTCGCTTGTGAGTCACATTTGCAGCCGGAGGCTGAAAGAAAGGAGTGGAAGAGGGTTAAAATTTGGTGAAAGCTGGTTTCAGAGGCAGGAAGTCCTGTGTGACTAAATGTGTTTTGCACACACACAGAGACATATGTCAGGATCTCTTTGACCTTCCACAAAAGGAGAAGGTGGGTTTAAACTGCAGAGTTCTTTAAAACGCAACCTTCAGCTTCATAGTCAGACATGATGTATTTCCCCCCCAAGTATCTTTATTATCAGATTTGTTTTAAAAAATAGAAAAAGATATATTTAAAAAATAACATAATACAATCATCCGTTTTACATCATCTCCAATATTCATCATTTACAAGACATTTTACATCTAATTACATTTACATTTGTTCAAAAGTCATTTGTTACCTCCACATCTACAATTTTGGTAAATTTTCCACAAATCAAATTACGGTATTTTGCTTTATCTTCCTTGTTGAATTTTCTATACCAGCTCCGATGTAATATACAAGGAAGTATCTAGTTTATATATGTGTGTGTATAAATCTATATGTATATACACACACACCTTAAGACATTTTTACTTTCTTTCTGACTTAATACAGACAGACACAATGCATTTTTGATGCACCTTTCAGTATGCTAAGCTTTGATAGTATAAGATGCAGCAATCTGGACCCCTGCATTTGTTCAGTTCGTGTCTCTCATCCAGTGCAAAAGCAAAACAGTAGCTGGAGATATGTTTGCACTGGGTGACCAAAAGGTTGTTGGTGGTCATTGTGTACCTGCAAGTTATTTTCAACTTATAGTGATCCTAAGGCAAAGCTATCATGGAGTTTTCTTGGCAAGATTTGTTCAGAGGTGGTTTGCCCTTGTCTTTCCTTGAGGCTGAGAGCACTGACTTACCCAAATCCACTCAGCAGATTTGTAGCTGAATCCTGACCCTGAGACCATTGTGGAGGTAAGACTTTTTCAAAAGGGCCTAAATACCCAAAGGGTATGTACTACAAAAGAGTAACATGTCCCTATTCATACTCAGAGGGGCATAAATATCCTAAAGGCACCAGATCCTGTCTGATCTTGGAAACTAACCATGGTCAGCCCTGGTTAGAAATTGGATGGAAGACTGCCAATTGATGCAGGTGCTGTAGACTGTATTTCAGAGAAAGGAATGGGCAAAATCATCTGATTATTCCTTGCCTAAGAAAACCCTACAGAATTCATGGGGTCATCATAAGTCGACAGGTGAATCTGGTTCCAGAAAGTCCCTAAGGAGAGAAAACTAACTTTCCACAACCTGCAAGAGTTCTTCCCCTGTACTAGCAGACATACCCACAACAGGATCCTGATTTTCAGCCTTAGAGCCAAATAGGTCTATTACTTCAAATATTTGACCCTTATAGTTACACTTTGTGCTATTATAAAAATATTTCTTTTACTTTCCCCAAACTATCCAGCTTGTGGTGCTTGACCCCTAATCTGTTCCCTCTTTTAGAAGGAAAACAGTTACTATAGCTAGCCGGCCAATTTGCTTTCAGACAGTCTTGGTTTTTGTCCTGCTTGTGCACCCTCCATTTGGGATTCAATTGCCATCTTGGGGTCTGTGTGCTTCTTGACCATGCGAGAGCTTCCAATCCACTCTGGCCTGTTTCAGTTTTAATGTTTCAAATGGGAGAGCCTTAGTTGCCCAGATGGTCAGTACCTTCACATCTCTCCTTGGCCAAAGTTTGTCCTTTTTGGCTGCCCTGGTGCAAGCTTGCCCAGGACAGAAAGGCTTTGTCAGCCTGATTTGCACCAGGTACTAATGCCTGGCATTTGCTAAGCAACTCTCCTTGGAGTTCTGCCTTTGCTTCCCCCCCCCCCTTCTCTTTTTCAGTTTGCAAGCCCTGTTGCTGAGATACGGGCATACGGCAAATGTTTATTCCAACTTCAGTGGCTTTTTTATTCCTTCCCAGCAGTTTTCTCAGGCTGTAGTTGTGTGAATGTGGCCTTTGAAATGGTGTGGTGCATGGATAAGAGTCAAAGAGGCAGGAATTAGCACTGCAGTCTGTGCAAAGATAAAGCAAGGTTGGGTGGGATGTGCAACAAGTGGATGTACAGTCAGCCCTCTACATCTGCAGCTGACTTTTGTGGATTTGATTAATATGTCATCTGTAGGTCCTCCAACGCAACTCTGTTGGAAGTTGACCATAGATTTGTGATGGATTCTCAGTCTAGGTTGTAGCACAACCTGTTGCTACTGCATCCACAACTATGCAACACAACGTGCTAAGTGAAAACATATTGTACTTTTCAGTCATATTTGGTTATCTCCCGCTAAACCAAAATGGATGGTATTTAGACTATTTTTAGCCTGTGGGTCCAAGGAGGCAGACAGGAAATTCAGCAAAGTACCATCCCTGAAAGAGGGCTGAGCAAGATTAAAAAAAAAACAGTGAATTCTCCACTGCTGTTCCAAATGGTGGGAAAACTCTGCTTCTGAAATAAATATGGGATCTGAGCTCAATGGAGATTTTGAAACCTGATGAATGGATACCTTTGAATTCCTCCAAATGTTGCAGACTGCAATTAAACTTGGACTCCACTAAAAAACAAACACACAATTTATCAGTGCTTCATTATTTTATTTTAAATAAGTAAATACTGCACTCAGTATATGAGTTCGCAAAGGATTTGATCACAAAATGTTCTACCTGGGAGGGTGGAGTAAGGATAAGTTGCCAGATGGGAAAGAAATATTGTAATGTTTTCAGTTCAGACTGAAACGATCCAGAGTGAAATGACAAATGCATTCAGCTCAGATGGAAATTATGTTTTTAAAGGATGGGGAGGAAGCAACAATAATTCAAATGATCTCAAGGACTGAGAAGTCAGGCAAAAATCAGAGGATGCTAATGCAGGTTTAATTGAACTGAGTACTGAAATTTTTTGATGAAACCTTCACAAAGATGCAGATAGAATTCCAACCTTATTAGTATTTATTCTACCCAGTTTGAATTTTAAGATGAAAATTTAAAACTGATGATTTCAGTTTAAAATTTTTTTAAAATATTCTAGAATTTAACAGATGCAGAGTACGTTATTTTGATCGTCCGTTGTGGGGGGGAGTGGGTTCATTTTATTTTACCATCATACCTTCCTTCAGAATTTCAACATTTGGGGTCCTTGCACACTACACAATTACAGCGATGTGACTTTTTACTTCAATGTCCATGGTTTCAAGGTTCGAGGTGGGGTAAAACAAGTTAAAATACAAAACACAATTAGAAAAAAGAAAACACATAAAATCGACAGTCAAAATACAATACAATAAAATCATTAAAATACATTCATATAATACATTTTTTAAAATATACCAATTAAAAAGTCTAATAATAATAATAATATTAAAATACCCCATGAAATCCTGGGACTGAAGGGAAGATAGTGACGGTTCTTGACCAGAGAGTTCTAGTGCCTCACCAAACTACAAATCCCAGGATTTTGCAGGAAATTAGTATGGCAGTTCAAGCGGAATCACAGTGTTATAACTGTGGGATGTGAAAGGGCTCCTGGTTGGTCTCATCTGCACTGCAGAAATAATGCAGTTTGACACCATTTCAACTGCCATGGC